>OY998146.1:21802159-22274967 GCA_963921925.1 Sphagnum tenellum
CCCCCCCTGCGAGACGGATGACGGTTCGGGCGGATTCAGGGGTTGCTTCAATTCTCATCCCTGAAACAGTTCAAACGGAATTAGGGGTTGCTTCATTTCTCATCCCCAAAAAAACAATTCAAAACAGTTCAAAACGGAATCAGGGGGTTGCTTCATTTCTCATCCCCAAAAAAACAGTTCAAAACAGTTCAATCCGCGTGGACGGATGACGGTTTGAGCGGATTCAGGGGTTGCTTCAATTATCATCCCCAAAACAATTCAAAACGGAATTAGGGGGTTGCTTCATTTCTCATCCCCAAAAAAACAGTTCAAAACAGTTCAATCCGCGTGGACGGATGACGGTTTGAGCGGATTCAGGGGTTGCTTCAATTATCATCCCCAAAACAATTCAAAACGGAATTAGGGGGTTGCTTCATTTCTCATCCCCAAAAAAACAGTTCAAAACAGTTCATTCAAAACGGAATTAGGGGTTGCTTCATTTCTCATCCCCAAAAGTTTTCATATATAAGACTAGCGTGTACCTGTTGCGTTCGCTGCCGGGATAGGCATTGATGTGGGTACCCATGACCTTCGGCCATTGGGAAGTCCCCGCCCGTGCCCCCCCCCCTCGCCCGGTCCTTTCCCTTGCTGGCCCCTCTGCCCATGCCCCCCCCCCCCCCCCCTCCCCCCGGTAGAAAGTTTTCATATATAAGATTACTTAAGCTTTAAAACACAAGTGTTCTTTAAAAACCCCAAGCATTTAAAGTATAATATGAAAAGACAAAACATGTCAAAGTTGGGTTAGACCTAGATGGAGGTTTCCAAAACAATAAGATAGTAAACCTACAATTGATAATATATGTGTGTATCCATTATGTTTTGATTACTCTAGATGTTTTAATCTAATGGAGGATGCATGAAAAAACATGATATTGACATGTAATTTTAATGAAGGATTACCTTGTAAAAGTTTTGCCCTCTATGAAAGTCATGACTAGTTTTTATTCAAATTGAACCCAAATCACATCAAAATCTTACTGTTGTTTTCCTTGCATAGGATAAAAGGTTGAATATTTATCATTGGTAAAATTATATGCTTTTGATATGTCTTAGAACTTTTGCTACTAGACCATAGTCATAAGGAGTTGAGTATATTCAAGGCTTTTGAAATCTTTCTTGCATGCTTATATATGTTATCCACATCAATAGTAGAGAACTAATGTAAGCTAAAGTTTTGTAATTCAAAAGTTTGCGTATATCCAACAAATGATTATGCATAGGTTGGCTTAACAAAAAAAAAAAAAAAAAAAAAACCATTTTTTCATCTTTGGAGTTTCAATTTTTTTTTTCCCAAGGGCTTCATAATTTCTGAATTATGAGCATTTCAAACTCCACTTTGTTTGCAAATGATGATGCTCTAAGGAAAAAATCATTATCTTTCTCTTCATTTTTAGAACTTAATTAATTTTTTCATTTGTGACTTTTTCTTCTTGATTCTTTTGTTTAGTTTCGTTGCCTTTATGTTTTGTTGAGGTTGTAAACATCACGGTTTAATCTTCTTATTTTCATTACTAATCTTGTGATAGAAACTCAATAATGTATACAATAAATGAATTTAACTTCCATGCATTGGTTGCCAAGAGTTTGAGAAGCTAATGGGCATGTTATGGTAATGTAATATATACTATACACATTGCAATTGAAGTTCATTGAACAAGCATGTAAATTGTATCGATAGTTCAAACCGCTAGTTAATTAGTCCTTTGTTTTTTGGTATGGAGTGTCTTATTTCTTTTCTCTAATTATTGCCTTAGAGATCTTTATAAACTTATCTTTAAGTCATTTCTTGATTCTATTCAAGTTGGTATAAATTGCAAGTACATAAAACACAAGGATGGGAAATTTCTCATTCTTATAAGACTTCAACAACAAAGAATGAAAGTTACAATTGATTACAAGCATGGCAATTTGAGACCAAATAATGAATTCTGCCTCCTTTTTGGAATAGATAATTGTTGAAGAAGGAGAAGAATTGTGTTACACAAAGTCTGATGTTGGAATATGTGCCAATTATTCATCAGATATTTGGAATTACTAGACTAGAATGAGAGATCATGCAATGCAATGTAGGAAATGTGGGGTGCATATGATTATGGAGATAACAAGCTTTTATCATAGCAAGGTATGCAAAAGTATAATACACAAATTTCATTGCAAATTGGCTTAAATATGTGGAACTTCATGCAGATTGTGGTTTTCACATGGCAATAGGGGGAAAGCCTGATAAAACAAACACAGATTGAGCCTTGTAATGCAGAAATTGAGATCTTTGATACACGTATCAAAATTCAATTGGTGCAACAAGATTTGGTCAATTTCAACAGCTGCGTAGCAACAACAGCAGCAGGGCTAATGTATGTAGTTCCATTCTTTCAACCAAAGAGAGAGGAACCTGATTGCCAAAATGCTTCTCACAGACACAGAGATCTATGAAGAAGTCAGCCTGCATGAAAAAGCAGCTCAGCTTTTGACAAGATTGCAGCTCTCATGTAATGCAAGCTGGCTGGCATCCTGTGGTCCAGACGTCCAGACTCCAGACATCAGTTTCCCCTCTCTCCTATTCCACAATTATCCTCACTGACTGAGCTGCAAAGGACGGTTCAATTTCCTAGAGATCAGGCATTTGTGAATAGAGCCTGTGACAATTTGTGCAATTTGAATCTCTTGCTCCAACATTTGTGAATAGGTGTAGGTACCCACTATCCACCCTCTTAGGGACGGGGTACTAGGCTAGGCAAAAATACGCGATGAACACAAATAGTTGAGAATAGAAATTCTGCCCCACCAAATGAGCTGATGTACATGCACCCGATAGATCCAGTTTTTATTCTTTTGAGGAGGGTGTGGGCTGTTGGCTTTTTTGAATATTTTTGGTTCTCAACGTGTTCCCATCAAGTACCCACTGTGTTCACATCAAGTTCCCAATGTGTTCTCAGCAGGTGCACCAAGTTCCTAATGCGTTCCCTAATATGTTCCCTAAAGCACCTCACTGTATCCCATATGCTTTGCCCAGCAATGTCCTCTTGGAACCAATATACCAGGGCCAATATTGAGATTTATGATTTCGTGTGTTTCTAGTAAATAATTGTGATATTCAGGACGTTTCAGTGATGAACAAATCAAAAAGAGTCATTGCAAGAAAAAATCTGAACTTTAAATTTCTGCTCAGGAACAGCATTTATATGTGTCCCTTGTCTCCTCCTCCCAAGTATTTTTCAATGAATGAGTGAAGGGGGCGTTTGTTGCTTCCCCTCCACACTTGTGGCTCTCTCTCTCTCTCTCTCTCTCTCATGAACAGGATTTGTAAATAGAACCTGTGACAAATTGTTGCACTTGAATCTGCTGCTGAACCCTAAGCCCAAAACCTTGAGTGTGTCATGGGGAGGACAACAGTGAGTACACAGACAATGTTCCAGTGTCCTCAGAAATGAGATGCTTGCTGAGCTTTCTTGCATTTTGATTAAGAATTACATGGTACTTTTATTTTCTCTCTTGAGGAGATGAGGTGTTTAGGGTTTAGGGGAGAATTTGGTGTGGAGGTGCATTGGATCATGATATTGCCAATTGGATGTGCTGCACAAACTTTTTGAACTCAGATGCTGCTGATTTCCAACAAAGGTTTGTCTTGTGACCCAATTGCTAATGTTCATGAAAGCTTTGGTTTTGTCTGGCAAACCCGTGTTTTCAAATACATAATCTGTCTGAAAGAATGGTTACCTTTCAAAAGTTGTTGCTATGGAGTACTCTCCACAATTTCTGTTATCTCTTTTTCTTGGATGACAGTTGATATTAACTTACTGCATATCATAGTTGGGTTTTTTGTATCTAGAATATGAAAGCATTCTGTTGTGTAAATCCGTTCAAGAGTCAGATTTCAAAGATTGGTTCAGGGTTTAGGACTCAGCTCCAGAAGCCCTGAAAGATTTGCTGTTTCTTTACCAGTAGCCAATGTTTGAAGTTCGCTTCATTTCATAATTTTATTGATTCTTGGGAAAGTAGTTCCGAATGGTCATATACTTAATCTTATTGTACATTTTCCAGGACATTATCAAGTATGTCAATTCCAGTGTGGATTCAAATACCATAGGCAAGGCTCCCTAAGTACTAATTAATTATTTTTTGAGAATTCCAAGTTTTGAAAATATGTGCCTGTAATGGCAAAATCTGAATGAAGCTCTCAAGTACAATATGTAATTTCATTATTTAATATAACATAATGTCAAATCATAAATTATTTTTTATTGCTGAACATAACTGATTTAAGAAAATTATTATTAGGCACCTAAGTCCTTCTGAAGAAATATAGAAACCTAGATTATCACTAAAAACTAATCTGACTCAATAAAGTTATCAGTAAATTCACCCTGTCTTCACCCTGACTTTGGGCCTGCTTTCACCCCCTTTCCTCTCTTTCAGTGGTATCCGCAAAGTAAGGAAATTTTATTAAATCTCAGTATGAAATGCTGAAACTCAGCATTTAATGCACAAGGTTCGAAAGTAATTATAGTAGTTTTATAGGTAGGAGCAGTGAAAATATATGTAACATCAGTGGAGGCGCTCAGGAAAAAGGTAAAGACAGGATGAAACTCAGTTTATCACCAAAACTGGTGGAAAAACTAGTTTGGGTCCCATTTATTTTGCATTGTAGAATTTTCATTCCCAGTTATGCGTTTGATGCCCTACTATGCTGAAACTGGCCGTTCTCGCCCTACAATCGTGAGACGTTACGGATCATCACTCTAATACTTGAAAACTGCAGACATGTTTCCTTCTGCTCTCCTTTGACCAACTGGGCACTTGTTTTTATAGGATCTTTGTTGCTTTCCAACCTAAATGTTTCAGGCTTGCACAACCCATGTGCATCAGTTGCAACAAGCAGTGACCGTGTACCTTGTGGCAGGTTCAAACTTCAAACCAGGGATGGTTTAAAAGCAAAATGTTCCATTTGAAGTTTGGAGAAAATGAACTCACACTTTTGAGGGAATTTTTACTGGGGTTTTAAATTGTGACACATACAATTGGTTTTTTTTTTTTCTCAAAGTCATTATTTCAGTGTTTTGAAGGAATTCAAGGTGTGAAACCAAAGATAAGGTTGCTTGGGCCTTTAAAAGTGTACAATTATATTAAAACATCAGAGACCTCCATCTTCATCTTGGGAGCACACACCACCCCCTCATTGAAAAAGAAGCAAAGGATCATAGGATACCAATAATACAAATCAATAATACAACTCTCAGATTCTCTATAGATACACTATCACACACTTGTAGAAAATTCAATCCCACCCAAACACAAGCACAAAAGGCAAGCACTTTTAAGAGAGAGAGAGAGGGGAAAAAAAATCCAGTTCATGCTTGTTGGTAAACCGTATGTGGAAAATTTTGATAGAAAGTTTTCTAAGTATTGGATTTGGAATGTGATTTGGGACCCTATAGAAAGGTGCGTTCACACTTGGTGTTAGGGACTCTAGTCCCCTAACATCATGCTAGCCGTTTAGCACTTAAACCTAGTTACCATGAAAATTTTATGTTGAGGTAACATTTGCTTATCATTAAGCTATTGCCCATTTAACATTGGTGCCACTGAGGATGCCATCTAGATTTTCATTCATCAAGTGTGAATGCACCATAAGGTTGTCAAGTTATCAGTTTCTTTCACAAACAAAATAGAAGAAACTGGATGGTCACATATTTTTCACACAAAAGAACTTACAAAATTGCTTTGGTGAGCTTCTAGATTTGGAACCCTAGAAGCTCCCCACCTGTGGCCCTTACCTGACATAATGGACCAGATGTAATTTCTTTAATGATGGGGAACATGAGAGGTGGTCCCTGGGCCATTCCACATGAGAGGTGCCCATAAGGTGCCATCCTCAATCATTTATTGTGCCTAATTGTCCAAAAACAGTTCTTAAGGTCTCAAAAATTTCGCAAAACCCCAAATAAACAAGGGGTGTGTCACACCGTGGCCTTGCCATTTACATTAAAAAGTATCTTAAGGCAAAAGAAATTATGGAAACTCAAATATTGCACCATGCAAAAAATCTAATCTTCCAAAAAAATCCTCTAAATGCTTCAAGATATTATAACTCTGTAACTAATCTCAAGTTTCAACACAAGCCAAAATATCATCTTTCAAAAATCCTCATATAAAAATAGACCTATTACATACGGGCTAAAATCCCTTGAGCTACTATATACTCTATAATGAATCGAAACACAATATCCTTGGCTTGGTAGGCAAAGCCAATAAAACTACAATTATTTCAAAGAAGGAAACAATGCATGAATAATGCACACTGACATCAAAAGCATGAGTCCTAACTCGATGCAAGAAATAATGCCATGTGAACACAACAACTCTCGACATGCACAGCTTGACAACACAAGTGCTTGAAAGCTGGTCCTGCTGGTCCTCAGACCAATGGTGAAATTTAAGGACCACTTTCGATGACACTTCAAGGTCCTGGGTCCAATGAAATAGAGCCATCCTAGTGGATGGGAGTCATAAATTGGACCCATTACTTTTAAACACGAGAGGGTCCAAGACCAAAAAGTGGCAAATTGATGCTAAACATACACAGCACCATTTTGAATTGAAGGGAAAATGAATTGGTTTGAACAAACAAAAAAGAACAAAGAAGGAGATAGCTCATGATTTGAAGAACTAAGGTGCAAGCTAAGGTCAATGGCAAGGTCCAACTCAAGGATTCAATTTGCTTTAAAAGGAGTCCAAATTGGTTCCTAGGAAATTGGACCCTGGACCCCTATCTAAAGGGGGGGGGGGGCTTACTATATGTGCACTCTAAACTCCAAGTCCCATGTGTTGATTTCACATTTCCCCAATTGATTAGCTTAAATGGAAAAAAGAAAGAAAAAAAGAAGTGAAAACCTAAATGCCTAATTTCATTGAAATTCCAAATCCATTGCCAAACATTATCATAGACCATGGTAGAGTTTTCCATCTGGGTACATTAATGGGATATGGAGCTTGACCTTAATTGTGGGACCAATTCCAAATTTGGAAAGTGGTCCTTAATTGATTCTTTAACCAAATCCATCTGGATTCACTAGAACTAACCAGACTCAGGACTCTTTCTTTCTTTTTTATTTTGTGGCTAAGCATTGCTAAATAGCTACCTCAAATTTGACCCTGCTTTCTCCAAGCCTTTGTTTTCTGTAAAAAAATCTATTTTTATTTTTCTGTCAAAACCTCACATTAAAACAACAATGTAGCCATCCCACCCCTCATATTGGCATCACCATTCCGGCTCTCCTCACCCAAGAGCTTTTAGCCTCCTCTACTACTCCTGCTCACATCAATTTGTCACCAATGTGATAGCTCCATTTCACTTTGCAAGTATTTTGCGTACGAAATTTAGGAATGTTGTGGCTAGGTCATTATGCATGTTGATATGTATTTGTAGATTTGTAAAAGTGCAATCAGATTTTTTGGGTTGTTTGTTGCTTATGTTGTGTGATTTGGAAATTGCAACTATGCTTGAATCTTAAGACTCAAGTTGATGTTAGAGGTTGTTAGTTTGGTGAATGGATCTTTAGTATTTATTGAGAAATTTGGGGGTTATATTGATTTCAAGATCTTGTGTTTGAGGTGGTCATTGATTGTTGGGGAGTTTGGGACTCGAAATTTGGAAGTGACAATGAACAAATTGACAATCGATATCAAAATTAAGAGGTTAAAAAAAAAATTTACTCACGCAAAGGTGTGCAAGCTTCATTTGTTTTATTGTTATGTATCATTATGTGTGTGCATTGTGTGTGGGAATTGTTGCAAGTTGTCACTAGATTTTTAAATTTTTGGTTTGGGAAAAAGCTACACATTACACAATGCACAATCATAGTATGATGTTTCTTTTATCATTTTCACAAACCTTCAAGTTTAAGCTAATATTCCTTATTGTTAATGTTGTCATTCATGTCAAAATTGTTGTTATTGATTTTGAACGGGATGCTTCCCAAATTATTATTGTTGATCTAGTAGAAGATTTTGTAAATCTAAAACATGTTCATGAAAGGTCCGAACATTTGTGGTAGATGCTAGAAATGATGTGCATTAGGTGTGTTATATGATGTCTTTTAAAGTAGAAAGGCGAAGAAAACTTTTTGGTTCCTAAGATTTATAATATGTCGAATCTTACAAATAGGCACAAAGACAAGGTTGTTAGTGTCAACATTGAGGTAGGTTCTTTCTACTTTGAAACCCTAAATGCCAACATGCATGTAATGAACAAGTATACACAAATTTTAAGTGTCCTTCAGTTTTAAATTTGGTTGTTCTTGAGTTTCCACAAGAAAAATAAAATAAAATTTGTTAAGTTTGTTATGTCTATCATTTGTTGTCTAGTTGCCAATCAATCATTAATTTTGAAAGTTTGAAAGAACTTTTTTGTGTGCTTAAGGTCAAGGACATTCTTTAAAAACATTGGAGTGACTTTACAGGTTGGGGTATAAAAAAACCAATTAATGAATTATTATTGCAATTTACACAAAATGTTGTTGTTGCAAATCTTTTATTTACTATTGTGGATAAGTTCATTGCAATTAACAATACATTTTGGATATCCTTTCATTTGTATGTTCTTCAAAGTTGGAGACAATTCCACTTTAGTTTTGTGAGAGAAAAGTTAGTGTGCAAGGGATTGTTTAGAATGCTTTTCATGTGATGGTCAATGTGATGGTCACAATTGGGGGTTTGAATATTGAACAATTGAGAGCAATGTTCATATCAATGGGTTGTGATGGCAACAACGTGTTTCAAGGTGCAAGAACTAGTGTGATTGCCTCAATGAAGAATGTGGTTCCATATTTTATGGGAGTGTATTACTTTGCCCATTGAACCACCTTCGTAGTTTTATGAAAACTAACTTTGGTGGTTTGCTTGGAAGCCCTCCTCGAAGTTTTGTATGGGTTTTTGTTCATCTGCCAAAAACTATTCTAAAGTTTCAGAAGCTATGTGATGTGCTCACATAAAAAATAAACAAATTATTTAGAAATGTGAAGACAAGATGGATACTTATATTGTCTTCTATGAAGTGCATCATGGAATAATATTAACCTCTAATTGTGAAGATGCATGTTAATGGTCTTTGGCATAACATTGCTAGTGACAATTTAAGCCTCCTTTATGATCTAAGTTTACATGGAATTCTACCACTTTTGGATTGTGTCCATGCCTTGATTAAACTTGCCCATTTTCATGAACTAAAGCTCCATAACTTCTATTATGATCTTTACAATAATTATTTTGACCCAACCTTTGATGAATTAAATGTTCTTAATATGCCCACCAAGAAAAATATGTCAATGACTTTGTAAACCTAAACGGTTAAAAATTAGACTCCCTTGTTATTGAATTTTCTAATGTTAAATGCTTTGTGAACCAACATTGTTTCAAGCAAGCAATGTCAAACTTGTATTGAAGTTAAACTTCCCATTAGTGCTAGCTCATGTGAAACAAAGTTATGAAATTTTGTTCAAGTTTTTATCTTTGTACTTTAAGACAAACTTTTGGGCCATGAAGTCATGTTGGCATTAAGTGCGATCTACTCAAATTTTTGGTTCATCATCCCATTGATGTTAAACATTTTTTCCACCAACATTTGATTGTCATCAAGGTTACTTATTATGGTTACAATGTTCTTTTCGAAAGATGACAATACTACAAATAATGAAGCAATCATGAAAAATAATTCTCTTGTGAATCTTATCACTTGATTATGGGCCAAATTTAGCTCTTTTGCTATCTTCAAACACTAATTCTCAATATTCATAAAGCTTGTTGAAATAACATGTGTTCAAGTCCTTGGGTCTATGGATGATGAGTGTTGTTTCTCAATAATGACATTCATTAAGAATGTTGAAAAATTGCCTCACTTGTCATTTGGATTTGTGCAAAAAAATTATACACAATTTTTTTACACACTCGAAAACTTCCTTCTTGAAGAGGCCATCATTCAATGAAAGGACACAAAGGCATGCTATCATGTTCAATATTTATTGTTAAAGGTAAATGGCCTATTTTTTGAAATAGTTAGTCTTTAAAAATTATATCCCCTTTTTAATGAAACAACTTTTTGTTAAATCGATGATCACATGTATAATATTTTATGACAAGTGTTTGTTTTTCTTTGAATTAAAGCACATTTTGCACAAGCTTGTAAGTTGTTATTGCAAACCAAGTGTGTTGATTCATCATGGAATGTTTTGGTGTAACAATGGAATGTGAAGAGCCTTGAGCCTTGGAGTTAAAAAAAAAATTGTTTAAATTTTTTCCAACTTTATGAACATTTTGTGAAATTTTGAATTTTGAATTGGATTTGTTCCATGTCGTTTGAAGTTGGAATATTTGCATAATGCGGTTGAGGGTTTGGAACTTGAATATTGAGGTGGGTTATGGGTGAAGCACATTGTTGTTTCATATGGGCAAAGATTTGAAAAAAATTTGGAGTTCCAAGTCCCTTAGCAAGGCTTGAGCCTTCCAATGTGCATGTTGTGTATGTTTGTGAACTAGTTATCGAGCAATTTGCTCAATGTTAAGTTTTAAAACTTTTTTTTAATGAGATTGTGGAATTTGAATGTTTCAAAACTTTTAAATTTTTTGTGTTGGGTGTTTAGTATGCACGGTTGCAATTCAATTTTGCACACATTGATTGCCAAATTACTCAATTTGCATGTGTTTAAGTCATTCATTTTTTTAAAAAAAACATTAAACATGATTGTCAATTCCATGACCACATAAAAATCTTATTAGCCAAATTTTTTAATCTCCATAATGACTACAATAGTTACATAATACATTCTACCCAAGCAATTGGAGCCAATCTAGCAACTTTCAAAAATTGAAAAAAACAACACACTACTCCAAACCATCTCCTCATCCAAAACACATTCAAACCTGATCCAGAATGATTCTATGATGGATTGAAACCGAAGGGTTCTCTCAAAAGGAAAAGAAGAAAAAGGATGATTATAAACAGTAATCATCCAACATTGTTAATACCAGTGTGGGGGTGGGTATTTGATTTTGTTTACAATGATTAGTTCCAGTTTTTTAAAGAATTCAGAATCAAAGAACCAGCAGTTCCAGTCATGTCCGAAGGAACAAAGGCCCAGTTGTTCATAGTTGTTACGTTCACCTTGTTGAGTGAGGCCTCTTAGTGGCCATATTAAGCTCCAGCAGTTCCAGTCATGTCCGAAGGAACAAAGGCCCAGTTGTTCATAGTTGTTACGTTCACCTTGTTGAGTGAGGCCTCTTAGTGGCCATATTAAGCTCCAGCAGTTCCAGTCATCTCTCAAGGAACAGAGGCCTAGTTGTTCATAGTTGTTACATTCACCTTGTTGAGTAAGGCCACTTAGTGACCATATTAAGCTCCAAAAAAATTAGATTAAAGCAAATAAATAATAAATAAATAATAAAATAAATATGAGATTTGAAACTCACTAACTCAGTGACCCTGATTTATTCTAACCATGGGATGTTTGTAATATTTAGAAAATAATTTAAATGAAAAATTGGGATTTATTATACCATGGTATTTGAAATCTCGTATGGACGGATGATCACCACACCGGGTGGGTACACACCAAAAAAATTCTTTAAAAAAAAAAAAACGCTGGTTCACATGCATGTATCCACCTAGTAGCTACCGTGTTCATAACCTACTCGCCTACTACCTACATAATAATCCGAATTACAGAATCTGACTTTTAAAGGGTAGGGTAAAGCGTACAACCTTTTTCCGGAAGTAAGCACCTGTCCAAGGTGGAGTCTCAGGGTGCTTAGTGCTTTACTTTCGGAATCGCCCACTCCTTTAGAATTACCCGACGTAAAAGCACCGAGAGAACAATATTAATTATTTTTTTTTAATATTCTCCTTGTGATAACATCATGGGTATCCGATGGCAATCAATCATGGCCGGAAAAGAACACCACCACCACACCCTTTGAGGAAGAATTCCCTCCGGCTAACATGCTTCCGTGTGCCCTCCAGATACACTAGAAGTTTTCTGTGGGGCGGGGCGCTTTACTGGGGCAAAAAATAATAAAAAAGTCAAAAAAGTTCCCAATTTTTAAAATTTGATTCAAAACCAAAACCCTAGACCATTTTATGTTTTGGGGGGGATGGGGTGGGGATGAGGAATTTTGTAGAATAATGGTTTAATATTACTACACTCCGAATTCTAGCGCATTGAAGTGAGCTGTGTAATGATTTTGCTTTATTGGGATTCCGGTTTTCGTTCGACCTTTCACGAGTCAAATGGGTATTGCCCTTTTTCTCCCTTTGACACCTTGACTTCTCCATTACTTTTGCATGTTCGTCTATCAAGTGTGAAAAGCCCGTGATATTTACATATTATAAGGCTTCGACGGCTTCCGGTCATTATGAAAGTCCACATACTCACACCAAACCACTGCCTAAGCGACTTATTATTAGTCTCACACCCATGTCCGCGTCCGCAAGGCTTTCTCTTTGGCTGCAATCTAAGAGCCATTTCTTCATTTTTGGTGTGCACATCAATTTATGAAAAAAATAAAAATGGTGTGGATCTGCCCGGCCCCTTATGGCCTGCCACTTTTCTATTACCTATGTCAACAAGGGGTGTGTCACACGGTAGTCTTGCCATTTACATTAAGAAAGTATCTTAAGGCAAAAGAAGAATTATGGAAATTCAAATATTTCACCATGCAAAAAAAAAAAAAATCTTCCAAAAAAATCCTGTAAAAGAAACCAAAATCCTTCAAGATGTTATAACTCTATAACTAATCTCAAGTTTCAACACAAGCCAAAAATATCATCTTTCAAAAATCCTCATAAAAAATTAGACCTATTATTATTACCTAGGGGTAGCCAAAATCCCCTTAAGCTACTATACTCTATAATCAATCTAAACACAATATCCTTCCCTTGGTAGGCAAGGCCAATACAATTGCAAAACCTAAAAGCTCGAGCGCGTTGTTTCTTTTGGCTTTGTTTGGGGGACTTGGGGGGAGGATTTTGCAATTTGTCAAGTAACATGCAAAGGCAAAATGTTGTGCATTCCTCGTGATTTGAAGCTTTTTCTTTGATGCAAACGCGCTCTCCAAAAGGTAAACATGATCATGGGACGAGAAAAATCAATTGTGGGTGTTGAGACTCCACAAAAGTTTCAGTTGAAGGGCTGCAGACGAATTGACAACTATTTTTGCTCTGTACTAGTCTGTTTTTTCTGGTTTTTTTTTTCAATTTTGTGATGTTGCTCAAAATGGGGATCATCCATAAGTATATTTAGCCAATTTTGGCAATATTAAAAATATGATAGAAAATCTAAAGCACCCTCTTTCTATTGTAGCCAATTCTGGCCATTTTAAAACAGGGAATTTGTGACAAATGTTTTTTCAAACTATTTTTTTCTTGAATTGGTTAAAATCCAGCACCAAAAAAATCACTGCCTCAACTTTTAGGGCAATTGAATCATTTTGCAAACCAAATGTTTTAGAAATGAAAAATTAAAATTAATAATAATTAATTAATTAATTTAAATTTCTTTTTAGAAATATCAGTTTAAAATGGCTTGGAATAATTTTTTTTTTCCGTTTAAAAATATTTTTGCAAAAAAACAAGAGGGAAAAAAAACATCCAAATCAGGAAAACCAAAAGCCCCTATTCACATTGCGACAAAAGTAAGACGTGGGAATATTCTTGCCTAATGTCCACGAAACTTCTCTCCACTGTGATACCTCCACGTGGGCGTTCAGTTCCTGAGCACACGCGCTTCAGGCGCGCCACGTAGGCAGAAATTTCCGTGAAGGGAGGGAGACACCCAGCGGTTTCGGATTCTCTTATTGCGTAGCAACTAGCAACCATCGGTCTAAAGGGTATAAAACCGTCGATAGGCTGTTCCGACCGGCGGTCGAAACCAGTTCCGTCGGCGATATTCTCCGAATATCCAGCGGGTGGGGGAAACCAACTAGGACCGGAAAATATCCAGGTCCCAAAGTAATAATAAAGAATCCAGGTCCCCGGTAAGACTTTCCTCCTAAACATTTAACCCTCCAAGCGTTTTGACCACTGGTTAAAAAGTAATTCCCGAGAGGAGTCGTCTTCTTCTTCACCCTGTGCGTGGAGCGTTGTTCCCTTTGCCTTTTGGGCAAGTGTTTCGTGGACGAGCGAGGCAGCGCTCTCGGCGTGCAACGATGGAGTTTTCGTCATCGCTCGCCGTTTGCTAAGGTACGGGATGCGTAGGCTTTGTCGAGATCTTTCTTCCGATATCTTTTTTGTTCATTTTGGTGAAGGATTGCGTCTTATTATGCTGTCTGTGTGTTTGTCTTGTTTGTACACACCGGTTCTTGTGAGCTAGTAGTTTTGCTTGCTTTTAATGATGTACACTCTTGTGTGCGTGTGTTTTGGTTAGATGAGAGGTGATTCCTGGATCTTGAATAGAGGCGTTTACTTAGGTTTTTCGTCGGGCGTTTTGCGGGAGCGAACGGACACGTACGGCGGTTCTTGAGCTCTGTGATCTTGGGAGCTCGTTCGTGGCGTGCGGTGAAGGATTGTCCTGTAGCTTGCGTGCGAAAATTCGGGAAAGTTTGAATGGGAAAGCTTTTAGTGGCGAGTCTTCATTGTGTTGGCTTTTGAGGGCATTTAGGGAGGTTGATTCTCCCACTGATTTTGTGGCATTTGGCCAAGCACGTCTTCCAAAGAAAGGTCCGGGATCTTCTTCAGTAGTAATCAAGCAAGTCCCAGGCGACGTTCGTCACTGTTGCGAGACGCTATTTTACGAAAGATCTTCTCACTGGATCTCATCTCGTTTGCTTCCAGTTTTGCTGCCCGAAATCGGATCTAAATTTTTTGCCAGCAGCTCGACGATTGGCTCTGTGCTGATCGGTTTACAGTGGCGGGTGCCGAAAAGCTGACGACAAGCCGGAAACGTGACTCCGATCTTCCCAGGATCAATTTCATAATGACTTCAACTTGATACGGAAGCGATGTCACGGAGCTTTCTCCGAGCTTTCCCTTCGTGAGTACACTTCTCTGCATTATGCTCTTGAGCATCATCCCATAGTTCTCCGCTGTCCATTGTGATAATAGGATCTTCAGAATCTAGGCAGAGCCCTCCAGACAAAAACTCTCGCCGAAACTCTGACGCCCACCTAATGGTATCTGCGACGAGGAAGAGAGAAAATCTCTGGTCCAATTATCATCTCTTCAAGAGCACTTGCAGCCCTTCACAAAATGCAGAGCAGAGCTTTGAGGGTCACTACTACAGTCCGTTGCTGCGTCGACAAGTATAAGTGAAAGACAGGTTACATCTTGACCAGCTGGTCATCTCCAACGGCAGCTGCGTGCAGTTAAGACTTATTAGACAGACCTCCGTTCTGTTTTTGCAGGGTTTTGCGAAGGTGTCTACTACGAATTTCTCCGTCTTCGATAGTCTGGAAATCGCTTGTTGCATCGCACTGAACACGGCCGCTTCAAGCGGTATTCGGAGCTAGAATGTGCTGAGAAGGAAGGCAGATTGTGGAAGGAACAACGCCCGCCCTGTTGTCTCGCACCAAATACGGCTACTGCTTCAAGCAGTAGATATCCCGAGTTAGAATGTGCTAAGAAGGCAGATTGTGGAAGGAACATCGCCGCGTCTACAGAGCCATGGCTTTCTACGGAGGAACAGGAAAGACATTCCATGGTCGGAGGCCATCTTGGCCGCTTGCTGACTACGTTCAGAAGCCTACTCTTTCTCTTGTATGTTGATTTTTCTCCCAATCTCCTCCTCCTCCTCCATGCGATCTCTGAATTGACATGGGACTCTTAAGTTCCAAATTTGCTGAAATCCCTCAAACACAACTCTTGTCTTCAAAACCTTGTTATTGATTGCTTCATGGATAGAAGAAAGTCTACAGCAACTATGACCCTTCCAGATTCATCAGAAGGGTTGTGAGAAACTCATATCGAAACCCTTGTTTGATGTCTTCTTGCCTTGAGAGCAGACCTGGGATCTTGAAACCTTGAGTTCCAAATGACTCAGCACTTCAGATGGGCATTTCCATCAAGCATGCCTCGTTGAAGTGAGAATCTGTTCAGTAGTAGCAAGGAAATCAGGCCAGGAGACTGGGTCACAGACATTTGTGACTAACTCCAGTATCTTCTGATGGAAGAATTGCCCATCTCTTTCTCCTTTGGAGAGAGAATTGCTGTGGCATTTATGGGACTGGTTGTGGTCTTGATGCAATCTTGCTGAAATCACTTTGTGGGAGCTGTATTGTTCTGGCAACACCTGCCAGAGACTCAGAATTTTCCAGTTTCTAAAAGAAACATCAACACAGAAAAAGAGATTAAAAACTCAGAATTCCAGTTTCGAAAAGAAACATGGGCACATATATTGTAGACAGGTGTTGTGAATTTGATTCTGCCATATAATTATGTTTTGATGACATGCAGTTAAATCATGCAGCTTCCCAGATTCATTACTGTGAGGATCCTGGGGGTTTTTCTTGAGCTGCAGCTGAATCTAGTCTAGGGTTTAGGGAAGAGTAGGTCCAATCGTTGTTGTAGGAAAGTGGGTTGGGTAGATAGATAACATGTTCACTTGTTGTGTTTTTTCATGGCACAAGAAGTCAAAAACATGGACGGTCACTAAAAATTATTATGATGAGTCTGCATTTGAATGGAGCACAATGGTGGGGAGAACTCAATGAGTTAGCTATAATGAGTAAACTTTGTATAGGAAGAGGAACAAGTTATCCTTGAGTTCCAACTAGGCCATTTCCAAGAAGATAGAAAGCATGGAGGAGACAGCATTGTGCTGTAACAGA
This sequence comes from Sphagnum tenellum, assembly GCA_963921925.1. Lineage (NCBI taxonomy): Eukaryota > Viridiplantae > Streptophyta > Sphagnopsida > Sphagnales > Sphagnaceae > Sphagnum > Sphagnum tenellum. The sequence continues at coordinate 21,819,008 of OY998146.1, forward strand.
TGCATGCATGCTACATAGAGCCTGAAGAAAGTTCCAGAATTCTGCTTTTGAAATTACTGTTGACCTTTTGGGACAGCTGGACCATGACCCTGGAGCTCCCCCAAAGGAGGCATGGAGACGCAAGCTTAACAGCCACGTCAATTTTCTGACAGAATTTAAAGTGACATTTATGGAGGCCATAAGAATGGTCTTATATCTTTCCCAGTTGACTTTTCCCATTTCTAGGAACATGCTATCAGCAGCAAGTCAACAAGAAACTACAATAATGTCTTTAAGATGCTTATCGTTGCAATTTAATTTGAGAAAATGCATAAAAACATGTGTCTGTTGTTGCAACTTGGATATGTTATTGCAGTTACAACTGGGATTGCGGATGTGGTTTTATGTGCAATCAGAGCGAGCACATGGGCGGGTAACTTCTGACTCTAGGAATCTATGCAGATTGTGCACCGATTATTTTGATGTTGGTTGTCCAGCTCAATAAACAACATTGTTTGGTTCTTATGCTCAATTCAGCATGCCTTAGAGACCTGCAATGAGCCGACATCAGGGCTACCAACCCTTGCTTGTTTGCATTCATATGTTTTCTCCTGTGCACTGACCTTCAACTTGCTTTTGTTGCAGAGTCCTCCAATTGATCCTTTTTATCGAGAAACAAAGCCTACAGCCTGTCATGGGGTACCTCTTGGTGGAATGGGGTCAGTGTCCCTCTAATAACTTTCTAAAGGATTTCCATCACCTGAAAAAACCCTTCCAGCTTTCCTTGTGGGATTTGCCACTTTTGAATAACTGTCTGATCACAGCAGAGCCAAAGATGTGGTTTTACTGCTGTTTGAGTGCAGATAGTTTGTGAAAACTTCTGGTCCAGGTTCACATTTCTTCCATTGTGCTTGATGCAGAGGTGGAAGTATTGGCCGGGGCTTTAGAGGCGAATTCAATCGGTGGCAGCTGAGCCCTGGTGTATGTGAGGAATCTCCTGTGTTGGCCAACCAATTCTCGGTATATTTTAGGCTTTCCTCTGTCACAGAGTCTGAAATCAGTACTCCCATTTACAAATGACAACATACAAGATGCGACCATCTTTGTTGCCAGTGGTTTGAAGATGACTCTGATTTTAACATGGCTGGAAACATAATTGGGTGGTCTCAAAATTTTCTTAGAAGAAGAAGCATTACTAACAATGGCAAAGCTAAAACAGCCCAAATGGTTGCTCAAACTTCTGTTGAATGTTGGGTAGGTGTTTGTCACACGTGAGAAAGATGGGGGTGCTAAGAAGAAAATTTCTTCGGTTCTTGCACCTGGGCGTCCTCAGGACCTTGAAAGGTGAGATTTGTAGCATAAGATAATAGAAATGAAGTGCTTGATGGCATAGCAGTTCAGAACTAATTTCTCTTCCTTCTACAAAGCTCATGTCATTAGTCACTGTCTTTCAAATAGCTCTTTTTGGATGATTTCAATAAAATGTTCTTCTTGTAGGGGGGACAATGAGCAAGGTATCTCATCATGGGACTGGAACTTGCATGGTCAGCATTCTACATACCATGCTCTTTTTCCAAGAGCATGGACAATTTATGAAGGTAATTCTTCTTGATTATGTGATTTCTAGCATTTTGCTGGTTGATTCATTCCTTACCTGTTTGCTAAGAGTGCCTAAGACTTTTCAGGTTCTCTCAATTGAGACAAGATGGAAATGCACTGCTTGCAGACAAGGCATTGGCATTGGTTCAAAGCTAGTTGGCGACATCCTGTCTGGTAATGTGTCATCATATTCCTTCTGAGTTTCTGGGTGTCCCTGTGGTCTGTTTTGTACCAATCACACAGGTGAGCCAGATCCAGATCTGAAGATCTCATGCCGACAAATATCTCCATTCATACCTCATAACTACACTGAAAGCAGCTTCCCAGTTTGTGTTTTCTCATATACGGTGAGTAATTGCTCTATGAATTTTGGATTCAAGGTTCTTGGGTTGGATCTGCAAATGTATGTTGTCTTGATGATGAAAGGCCCTCTGTTGGTTTCTCACTTGAGTCAGTTGTGATGCATGGACCTCTGTTTTTGCAGCTCATCAACACAGGAAAGGAAAGCGCAGATGTGAGCCTCCTTTTCACATGGGCAGTAAGTAATCATTCTTCTACTTGCAATGAGTTACATGATTTGATGTATACGTCCTAGGTTCTTCATGGAAAATTTCTTTAGAGCCTAAAGTTGGCCTGGGAGAACTGTATAGTATGTTGATCTAATGTAGGCTGTGGATTTCTCTTGTTGTTACCACAGCCAACTGGGTGGTTCTTTATGAGCTATTCTCACACACAAAGCTATAGAGAAGCATGCTAATCTGAGTTGTGGACAATGGTTTGTACAGAACTCAGTGGGTGGAACTTCTGCTTCAACTGGTGGGCACTACAATGAACCATATGTGTTAGTCGCATACCCATATCCCAAAAGCTGCAAAGTGTTTTCTTCCTAGTACAAGCTATCTCAAGTTCTAGCCAACATCATGACTGAGTCTAGTTGCTTCTGCAAATGCAAAAGAAACTCAGAATTCAGATCAAAAGTTTGGGTGGATTATTATGTACCACTCTACACCCACTGTTGGGAGCTGATGAAGCCAGTGACTAGTCATGGCAGCTCATCACTGCTAGTCATTATGAATGTGATGGTCTGACACTTTGTGAGTGAAACTCATAAGGTTATGACAACACTCATTGTTTTGAACCCTTCAAAGTGCTGTTGTGGAGATATCCCTGCAATCTCATAGATATCTTCTTACCACAAAATGTTTTCTTGATGCACCGCAAGAGCCTGTCTCAGATTAACCCCTAAACATCAGAGAAAGCCAAACATAAACTGAAAAGCTGACAAATTGGTCTGCCCAGATGTTTAGGGGTTAAGGTTGGAACTGTCCACACATGTGCCATTTCCAAAACATCTCATCAATGGGGAATCTTCTGACTATACTTGAGTGATTACAGGGACGAGGATGGAGTACGTGGTGTGCGCCTTCATCATAAGCAAGTTCCTAGCTTTCTGCCCCAATTTCAAATTGATTCATGTGTCACAGAATCTGAAACCCCTCATATCCTGCAAGTTCTATTTTCTGCTGTTAGGAGATGAATATAATAGTTTATTTATTTCCTTATAACCTCTGTCAGCCATGCAGGAGAATTCTTGCATCAGTTTATTCTCTCTCATAATGACTTGCTTTTACAGGACAAGCTGTGATGGCTTTTTCTTTTTCAAATTGCAAGAGCAGCAGTCAAAATTGAATTAACAAGCTTCAAGAACCTAACTTTTTTCTGTATCATCTGTATAGTCTCTCTGTTTTCAGATGATGTAAGCAGAGGAATTGTAGAAGCCCAATAACTTCTGGTTGCCCTTTGCTAAAATGGCTCTAGGAGCCCCAGTATTACTCCATCACTGTCTTTCCTTTTTTTTAAAAATGTTTCCTAATGAGCAGGTTGAGCAATTTGCAGGACAGCTGCAAAAGGAGGTAGCCCAGTCACATTTGCAATTGCTGCCAAGGAGGCACGGGGTGTAACATTATCAACATGTCCCTGCTTCTCAATTGATAAAGAGGGTGACTATAGTGCCAAGTCCATGTGGTTGGAAATGAAAGAGGTTTCCCTTACTCCTCTTATCTTGGCTATTGTCTCCTGCTCCTTGAGCTGTGTACCTGAACTTCCTCATACTCATTTATTTTTACTCTTTGTCCAGTAATGAATAAGGAAAAAGGTGTTGGTCCATAGGGAGAATCGAGGATGTCTTCTGTGGTTATGAAGGGGCAGTTAGAGTACTAAGATGGTAGCTTCCATGTTCACTCTCATCCTATATCTTGTAGGAATTGTTGGTAATTCGTGAATTCAATGCAGAATTTCCAATTCATACTCAATGCAGCTGAAGTTTGTACTACATAGTTGTTTGACATTTTAGTATAAGGGTGTGTTGAGAGTCATATCAGTGCCTGCTTTTCTCTTCTGCAGAAGGGGACCTTTGATAGTGGAAATTGGAATTGTGGCATCTCCCACCCTTCACAGCAAGGGGCATCAATTGGTGCTGCTCTTGCAGCTCGGATCCTAATACCTCCAAATGAAAAGAAAGAGGTGGTCTTTGCATTGGCATGGGATTCTCCAGAAGCTAGATTTTTGAAAGGAAGAGCATATTACAGGTGCACTTCTCATCAATTGATAGAATTTGCCACTTATACTTTAATACCTTAAAAGTTGGTACTCTCACCTTGAAATTTCAATATATGCACTCACAAATGATAAAGTTTGGTAATTTGCATTCACAGTCACCTCCACTTTTTTCTGATCTCTTGGGTAAACATTTTGCACCCCCTCTTCTGTGTCCTAATGTGTTTGTGTCTGAATTCTAAAATGCCCTTAAGCAATCTGCTGAAACTCACTTTGAGTTTCTCTTAATTGAATTTCTACAATATTGTGTTGCCATTGCGCAGGAGTCTCTCCTATGTGATTCTTGTGAGTCTCATCAGGGAGGGGAATTTCATTTTTCATGTTGATTGCAGGCGTTATACACAGTTCTATGGTACCAAAGGCAATGCTGCTTCAAAGCTTGCACATGATGCGCTTCGTGGTAAGACTCATCACTGCTAATTTTAGGCATTTCAGGAGCTACTGGCTGTTTTTGGTTTCCATGAGTTAGTAAATGAACAGACTGAAATCTTTTTTGTAGGCAGTAATTCAGTCTGCTACTAATCTGTTATCAGCCAGCTAACCAAATTAGTAGCAACTTTTAATATTTCTGCTTGTGTTCATTCATTTGGTAAAGAAGCCCTCGGCTTGCTGTAGTGCATCTTTGAATTGGTCACTTAGTTCATTGTATTCAATTTGATGATGCTGCACTCAAGGTGTCTAAATCTACCAAGATGTGTTACATCTCATAGTAATCAAGTTGCAACCATCTAGTTTCGCTCTTAGATATCTTAGCTTGGATTTGAGAACAGGATTTATTGAGTTTATTGCGAACTGCAAATGGATTGAAATCAATTCTCCTGCTTAATGCATATAGATTATCGGAAATGGGAGGTTGCCATTGAAGATTGGCAGCAACCAGTTCTGAGGGATGAAAGCCTACCTGAATGGTGAGTGCAGATGAAACTTGTTCTCAACAGCTCTCATTCTACTTATGTACCTTGGAGGGGCTCGATTTCTATACTACATCACAGCAGATTAGCTGTTCTCCTTTCTGCACCACAGTGAAGCTCACTTGGTCCTTGTTTGTCTTTTTCCTTTTGTCTATTTTTTGTCTGTTTTTTCTTCCTATTGTGTGTAGTCTTCTATTTTTTGTTTTTCTCTATGTTTTCCCTTCTATAGTGTTTTGTGCTAGCCAGTGTCATGGCGGAGTCTTCCTGTTGCTTCAGGACTTGAGACAGAAACTCAGGATGTAGGCTGGTGGTCACACTGGCCTATACCCACTGTAGGGAGCTGGTGGAGTTGCTGGATAAGTTGTAATGGATAAGTTGCTATCATACATGTTACTGCTGATGGTCCCTGAACAACTGAGAGACTACCAGTTTTGTTCATACTGCTATTGTTCTTCATTCAAGTCTACCCTTCTGTGTTTTTCTTCTGCCCAGTTCATCAGTCCTTATCTGATATTCTTTCTTTGACTCCAAAGAAAAGTTTTGACCTTTGTTCTGGCCCTCTTAATCATGAATATGGAGATTTCTCATGAGAGTTATTTCTGCAGCACATTCATTCCTATTTTTCTTAAGTCAACATCACTTTTATAGAAAGGCCTCATGACAGATTTTCTGTAATCAGGGTTAGGTGATTTAAGGCTTGTGGCATTGAGTGAACATTCATTAGTGATCAGAAGAAAAGATCAATGTAGACAGAATTTTCATTACTTCCCTCCTTTCAAGAAAATTATCTTTAATGTCCATCTGGGTGTTTGTGGGTCTGCAGGTACCGAGTCACTCTCTTTAATGAGTTGTATTATCTGGTTGCTGGGGGCACACTTTGGACAGGTAGAGTAATATGTGTTTGGCACAGCTTGGTCCTAGCCCTCTGTAAACCAGTTTCTCTTTGCCTCAGCCTGAACACCTGTCCCCAAGTGATGCATGACTCTGATCTCAATTTTCTCTCCGTTGCAGATGGTCAACCAGCAATTGAAAGAGGCTCTGATCTCTTGTCTACAGATTCAGTCCCTGATGTCCTTCCACAAGATCCTATTAGCAAGATGGAGCCAGTGCCTGCAACACCAGCTTTCATCCTTGCGCGTGATAAACCGGGCCTGGACCATAAAGATGAGATTCCAAATGATGCAAAGCAGGGAGGTCTCCAGATGGAGAGTGACGAACCACCATTTGACAGCCCTGTCACAAACGGCCACAGTGTAGTTGTTGATCATAACCCCTTCCTCACGGGATTGCAAGAAGAGCAAATGAAACGGATATTGGAGCTTGAACATGTGCAAGGAGTTGCAAGTTCTGAATCTCTCCCTTGTTTAACTGAAAAAGCAGAAAATGAAGCTACCATGGAGGCAGCCAACAGGTCTGAGGCAGAAGAGAATACAGAGCCAGCAGGAATAGAGACAGCAGAGGGATTGCTATTGAAGGCTATGGAGGCAGCAATGCCCCATGATCCAAAAGATGGATCATCTGGGCTCCCTTCTGGGTTAGCCCTTCTCCAAAAAGGAGAAGAGAACATTGGTCAGTTTATTTACTTGGAAGGCATTGAGTACATCATGTGGTGTACATATGATGTGCACTTCTATGCCTCATTTGCACTCCTATCTCTCTTTCCTAAGCTTGAACTCAGCATCCAAAGAGATGTTGCAGCTGCCACTCTCTCCAACAATCCAGAGAAAGTTAAATACATGGCTGATGGAAAGACAGGTGTTAAAAAAGTTTTTGGTGCTGTACCACATGACCTTGGTCAGCATGATCCCTGGGTAGAGGTCAATGCTTACAATATTCATGATACAAGCCGTTGGAAGGACCTCAACTCAAAATTTGTGATTCAGGTTTATTATACCCTTCAATTAGAACTTCTTCCTCAATATCTTTGAAATTGTTGCAAGGTGGGTTTCTTGGCAGATTTTTGCCAGACATCAAGAAACTGAATTTCCAGAACTGTTTTTCCTTAACCAGGTGTACCGGGATGTGGTAGCGACAGGAGACAGAGTATTTGCAAGGGCAGTCTGGCCTGCTGTCTTTGCAGCTATGGCATACATGGATCAATTTGACAGAGACAGGGATGGTCTGATTGAGAATGACGGGTTCCCTGACCAGACATATGACACCTGGACTGTGCATGGTGTCAGTGCATACTGTGGGGGGTTATGGCTAGCTGCTCTGCAAGCAGCAGCAGCCATGGCAGACATGGTAGAAGATAAGGATACTGCACAGTACTTTCAAGCAAAATTCAGCCAAGCTCGTGATGTGTATGAGAAAAAGCTATGGAATGGCTCTTACTTCAATTATGATTGTGGTACAAGCAGTAACAGCAACTCAATTCAGGTGAGAACTGTTGCATTAGTCTGATGGACCATCCTGAGGACAAGCAGTGTGGGATTGAGAAATGTACTGTGTTAAAGATGGAAATTCAGGTCTAGTTCTGTCGCAGCAGAATTTCCAGTGCTTCACAGATTCCTGATTACAGAACATGCTATTTGCAGGCAGACCAGATGGCTGGGCAGTGGTATGCTTGGGCTTCAGGGCTGCCTCCCATCTTTGATGACTACAAAGCTCGCAGTGCACTACAGAAAATTTATGACTTCAATGTGATGAAAGTAAAAGGTGGTAAATGGGGGGCTGTCAATGGAATGCACTTCAATGGAAAAGTTGATGAAACATGCATGCAGTCTCGGGAGATTTGGACAGGTGTTACATATGCAGTTGCTGCTGCTATGATACATGAGGGCATGAATGAACAAGCATTCACTGCAGCTGAGGGTGTGTTTCTTGCAGGCTGGTCTGACCTTGGGTAAGGGATCCATGAACTCCTTTTGTACTGTCTACGATTTTACTTGGAGTTTGCTTAACCCCTGTGGAGAACATCCTCTATATCTAAATCATTGGATTTTTTGGATTTTTGTTGAATGCTTGGAAAATTGTTATGTAGTTTGCAGTAGTGTTCATTCTTATTTCATTACTATGCCAGTACCTGTTGGAACTTTTTGGCAGTTTAATCTGGCTTTGCTCTTCATCAGGTTCTTGCTCTAGATAGGGGCCATTTCATGACATGAAAAATGACATTTATCTTAGTCTAAAAGGCCGGAAAATATATGGTGCTGGAACATATACTTCAGATTTGTATGGAATCTTCTGGGAGAAATATCTCTGTCAGGAAGGATGAGATTTGTTGTGAAGCTTGAAGTACTTTCTGTATTGTAACAGATACTCTTTCCAAACACCAGAAGCATGGACAACAGATGGCCACTTCAGGTCTCTTGCATACATGCGACCACTTGCCATCTGGGGCATGCAGTGGGCACTTAACCCCCATGCATCCTTGCTGGAAGCTCCTCGAGTCCCCTTGATGGAGCGAGGCTCCTCCCATGGCATTCACTGTGGCTTTTCTTCACTTGCAGATGCCCTCCGAAGCAATCCCATGCCACAGTTAAGAAACTCACGATTAGAGAACTTCTTCAAACATGCACTTGTAGTAGGTGGAATTGCTAGTACAATGTACTTCATAGCTTCTGCATTAGCTCGGAAATGAATTTCTGCCAGCTCCAAAAGAAGAGGGCATATTTGATTAGCAATATTGCATTGGTGTAATACATATTACATCAGGTCATTATATTGTATGTCAGCTGTAAAACAAACATTGATCATTCAAGTGCCTATTCTTTACTCTTTCGATACAAGTTAGTAGATCCAGTATAAGTGCAGATCCTTTATATCTGACTCATGTTAAGTAATTCTACAAGCGGCTTGCACTGCTATCATAGAAATTGAGTTCCTATATATTTTCTTTACCTTCAGATTCTGATGTTTAGAAGGTCATTATTTCCATTTTCTTCTATTAAGGTGAGAAGGGTCATAGTGATTATAGTTGGGTTGCCTGTCAAAGAGACTTATTATTAATCCTGTAATGGTTTTGTTAGCTGATCACTCCTGTTCTGGAGCGGCTTTTCATTCTGGTTTCCCATTCTGTTGAGGTTTGTTTCTGTACTTGAAATTCCTTCCTTTTGTATGTATTAGGGTATGCTCCTCATTTATCAGCATGACTGTTTTGATTTATTGTTCAAAGGACCTGGATCAATTGACTGAACCCAGTGTTGTCTCACAGACAGGTATAACTCATTTTGGCGAACATGCAAGTCAACAGATGATGAGGAAACAGGAAACATTTTCTGTCGTCCTGAAGCATAGATCTCCGGTACAGTCTCTACTCCATCTGTTCATCCTGCATTAACTTGTTGACCCTGGATCCATACAGAATTGAAGGTTGCATTGCCCTGAGGGAGAAGAGGGTCAGTCATGCTTGATGGTATCCTTTTATTTTGAAGAGCCAACTGCTTTGATTATAAAGCTTGACTATTGGTTAGAGCAGAGAGCTCGGCTCTCTGGATGCACTAGAAAATCTCAGTTTGCAGCTTGTTTGTGATTGACATGACATCATCTCTGCAGAGATAGTACCTAAATTGCTATTTTAACCCTAGTTTTCTGGAACAGATTTCTGGCTAAAAACATCTTGGAGAACAATTCATAGGGATGCAACAAGAAGCTGGAAGTCTGCATGGTCAAGTTCTACTACCAAGAAAATGTGATGGGTATACTGACATCCATAGGGAACCCAATTGCACCCAGGAATACGGTTTAGTATGAATCTTCACAGGACCTGAATTTGCTGCTCCACAGAGGCTACAACCAGTCCAAGGTTAAGACCCACTGGAACTTGTAATGTGCTCGCTGTTCTTAGTAGATGTTTGGAGTTTTACATTCTTTCATTAAGCCTATAGTTCCAGTGTAGTCTGCTCCAGGATGGTATAGGGAACATGAAAGTACTTATTCTCTCCTAGCTGCAAGTTGCTAGGAGCTATTTAAGTGCACTGCCTTTCCAAGGGAACTGACTCATTTTGAGTTCTCTTCTTTAATCCAATGTCAGTAAGCAACCTACTAAAGAAATGCTTGTTGAGAAGGATCTTAAAACCGCAAATGCATTGCCGCCACTAGAACATTTCTATGTCTGTTCAGATTTGAGCTGTCAAGGTGCATAGATGCTTGTCTGGTATCAAGGACAAGCTTTTGTGCTTTTGTCCCACAGGGAAGAACCCTGCAAGGGACTTAGCAAATAAAGATAGTTGATATTCAATATTTCTTTTGAGAGACAGCTTTATCTAGGAGACTTGTATAGATTCATTTCCATGACCAGAAAATATCAATCGCCAGCCTTTCTTAGTCTTCCTCAGAGAAGCTAAAATGTAAAACACAACTGTGATGTTTGATGTTTGCTGATAATGGTCCATGCAGTCCGTGTTACTGTGTTTAAAGATATGAATCTGTGTTATATGCAGTGTTGTAGAGCAATATCCCAGTCATGAGTACAACTATGAATATGCTGATGCTTCAAAGTTGTAGGTTTGTTACATGCTCATGGTTGGATAAACTGACTTGGATTACTGCCTCTAATACAAGATCGTAAATCGATAGTGAAGCTATTTGTTTCACTTCGCTAATGTCAATGTGAACATGATGTGGGCTTTGTAGAGATCTAGGAGATATGTGAGAACTGTTTGTGTAGGGTGAAGGCTCACACGTGGGGATAAAAGCCCATGGATGGGTGAGTTACTGTTTGAGGGATCCTCGGAGGTCGTAGTTATGTGGCTGGGCCCTGAATTTCTGGAGATGCCTTTGTCCAGGGGCCTCACCAAGCATAATGGCTGAGGCACCTTACAAACCATGAGGTGCCTCCAAGATGTGGAATCTTACATGCGTAAGGTGCAACCTTCTTTGACTCTGGGCCTATTCCACTGCATTATGTGTCAAACTCTATAACTAAGAAGTTCCAGCCAGAAACCCTTTATGTTTGTTTACATGTAGAATGCATAAGCATTGTGCCCTGCTGCAGGGATTTATCCAAAGTTGAAAGATTTGTAGGATTTCATCTATTGGCACTCACAGCTCTTCTCCTTTTGTGGCATTGTGCTCTGTTGCAGAGATTCAACTTGGGATTCATCCAAGTTGAAAGATTGCTAGAATTCACCTATTGGCACTCATGGTTATTCTCCTTTTGTGGTGAATGTGCAAAGGGGCTTCAGTTAGGAGGGAAAAGATCAGATTACAATCACAATGATAGTACCTCCGAAATTGTGAGATAAGTTCCTTTCTCATCCAAATGTTTTTTGCCATTTTCTGGGTTGATAGCTTTCACCAACTTTCCTCATGCACAGCCCTTGATTTCATGTTTTCTTTCAACAAATTTCACATACTTTGAGTACTCAATTAATGTAACGAACATATATGGATACTCAATACAACAAAGTATAAACTTAAGCAACAGAATAAAAGAGAGGATGACACGTTATGATCTCATCATTTTGTGTGGATGAAAATAGTGGTTGTTTCAGATAATGTAGCTGGAATGTTATTTTGTGAGCATGTGAGCACCATAGATGAATGTAAAATATGAGTGAAAAAAGCAATGAATGGTAGATGAATGAAAAAAGGATGAAAAATATTGTGAATGAAAATTTGAATGAACGAATGAAGATATGAAATATGCTTGAATGAGGTATGAAAGTCAGATGAATGAAGATGAAGATGAAAGATGGATGAGTGGAAAAACATAGATGAAATTGGATGAATGAAATGATAGATGAATGAAAATGGTGTATGAAAGACATTGAAATGATTGATGAAAGTAGATGAATTAAAATTGTGTATCAAAGACATTGAAATGATTGATGAAAGTCGATGAATGAAAAAATTGAAAAGAAAATTGATGAACAAATGATGAAATATGAATGGGAAATCATGAGCAGTACTTGAATGAATAAAATGAATGGGTGAATGAAAATGTGGATGAATGAAATGAAACTGTTAAAAACTTGTAGATGAAAATCACACAAATGATTGATCAAAGGTAAATGAATGAAAACTTTTGATGAGAGACAATGAATAAGCCTTATGAATAGTTAACTCATTCAATTAGGATAGAATTCATTGTCCTCCTTGAAGGCAAGGTCTTACTTCTAGCTTATCTACAAACAATGAGGTAAAAGAGATGAAAGAGTGCATGTTCAAAAGCAAGATCCTTTTTAATTATTTATTTTCAACTATGCAATCATTGTATTTGTATGAATAAACTTCTGTTCATATAAATAGTCTTATGGCATATTTTCTATTACTGGTAATTGATGAAACTGTATAAATGAATTGGACTTTACAATGTTGGCAACAATTAAATGTGATGATAACCTTGCTTCTCATGGTGCTTTCGCTGGTGCTTTCGCTTTTGCATGCAATCTAGAGGAGTAGGGTGCAATGTAGAAGAAGAGAACAAGATTGGGTGGAAATTTCGTGGTGTGCATTGATATTGCAGGCAAAGAAAACAAGATGCAGATGGAGTAAATATGGCAACCTGAGGCATAGCAATATATTATAAGCAATGTTAGAAAAACCATATAGTTGATAATCAAATGCAACTAGTGGTAAAAATCATGGTGTCAGATCAAAAGTCTCATCATCAATGTGAGCAAGGATGTCATTAACATAATGAAAAGTTTTCACAAGGAGCGTGAAGCTAAAGCGGAAGCATGGGCTTTGACATATGGAGGCAGCAGTAGACTTGGGATGGACTTTGCATAAATCTTCAACACTTAAAAAAAATGCAACTTTCAAATTTTTAGTGGAGACAACTTTTTGCAAAAAGAAAATGACAAGTTCAGTCATGACACCAACATAGCATAGACATACAAGAACTACAACACAATAATGGAAGGAAGAATGTACCTTATTCACAATCCAAAATTCTCCACCTTGTGTTTTCACTGGAGAATTGAGATCTAGATTATGCAGGAGCAATGGTCACAGATCAGGATTATGGACATTCATAACAGATTTTAAAAAGACCTTTTTTAACACATCCCCATTAAGCTCCAACATTAACATGTGCCTTGTAAAATTTTGACATGCTTTCACATTGTTGTCTTCATCACAAACGTGTAACTATTAACTGTAAAGTTGACAAATTCAAAAGGATAACAAAAAGAACTTAACTCAAGTTGAAAGAATAAAGTACTTGTGAAAGTAATGAGATTTGCAATAAACAATGTTGGCATAAACAAGCCTTGGTAAGGACTTGGACAATGAGAAGGCGAATTCCCTTCCGACCTTGGAATGCTCTTCCAATCTTGGGAATTGAATTGGAACTAAAACTAATCTAATTGTACTCTCAAGCCGCGATGCATTATATCATTGTAGGTGCACGAAAATTTTGTAGGATCCAAGATTCCAAATGTCATTTTATGCTCCTAAGGGTGTTTAATAATTTTCAAAGAACTAGAATCAAAGAAACTCAAGCCCATACCCAAGTTTCACATTGAACTATCATCTGATGAGCCTCCACCCCGAAATGTATTTTAATAAAATTTGTGAATCATTGGTGTTTTTTATGGTCATGCCAAAATCATTGATAATCTTCTTGAAAAGTTTTAATGTTTTAACTTCGTATTGCATCAATTGTCATTTCAAGATTGTGAAACAATTAAATTGAAAAGTATGCAAAAATGAAGTCTATACAATAGGTGATGCAAAAGTCAATTGTACACAAGAGGTTTTACTTGAAATGTAAAAGGTTGGATTATGTAGCCACTTGTCGAAACATGGCACCAAAAAAATTGTGTTTAAAAAACTTAATTGCCTTTTTGAAAACTCTAGATTCATTCCATTATTTAAGCCATGGAATCTTATAACCAGTGCTGACAAAAGAAGAAATTAGCATTTACAACTTCTCAATTAACATTTTTAGATTTGAATTCATCTCATAATAAACTTGAATTTGCCAAAGAAACTCCACCCAAAAAATTTACTTGCATACCAGCAAATGTTTTTGAAACACAATGTAATATTCCTTACATACTTGCTTCATTGCCTTGTCGATGAAAGACAACATCTTTATGACTTGTTTTTAATTAAACTTGTTCGCCACTTTGTAATATAGCTACTGTCAACATCAATTGTCATTAAAAAGTTTGTGCTACATTGATTTCACCGAAATCAATACATCTTATCTAATTTAATAAACTCAATTCAATCCATTAAACCAATGCACATGAAATCAACCCAATCACATCAATCCAACATATCCGATTCACATTTTGTGAATGGACATCAATCAAATGCATTTGAACATTAATCATATGAACTCAATTGATGTTTATCAGTTAAAATGGTCATTTACTTTGTGCATGTACTTGAAAAATGATTTCTATGTGAATTATTTTTATGCCAACTTTTGCACAAAATGTAGACAACCCAACTTCTTGTAACAACTTGTTGACAACCATACTTCTTTCCAACAATGTTGAGATTGCACAATGTTACATTACCTGCCTTCTTCATGCAACAATGATTTATGTGTTCAACTCCTTATGTGTAGGAGAAAGAAGGACCTTGCTTCTCATGAAGTACAGAAGCAATGACACTTTCTTCCTCCGAGATGTCGACATGTTGCAACTCAAGAGCTACTCCTTCCACACCATGGCTAGTGACTTGGACCTGGGCAACCATCCGCTTTTGAGGTGCAAGTCTTGTGAACACCAAATGCTTCAACCCATTGACTTGCAGCTCACTCAAGAACGTGTCACCTATGTGCAACCCATACACGAAGAGGCTACCAAGGTCTTCTCATTCAACATTTCTCCCAAGAACTCCAGATCGACCTTAGGGACAAAAGAAGGTTGACTTACATTTGGCGCAACAGGTAGGGGGGTCCAAGTCTTTGGCATCATTGGCCCAAGTGTAATTGATAGCAAAATGAACTTTTCAAAGATTTATGGGTGAAAAATCACTTGGGCAAGTCTTGACCAACACCCTCACTTCTTAAGGAAGAAATGTTCAAACACATACACCTTCATGAAAGTTGCCACAAAGTCCCCAATAACAAAAAGTTCTGCTAGAACCACAATGTTCTCACTGATCACTAGCACATGAGCAACAACTTTTCCCGCTCCCCAACAATAAAGACCAATCCATTAATTCAGATGGCATGGACTTTCTACCCATCAAAGGCCCTGTTTCCAAAGAGGCAAAAAATTCCTAATGAACTAGGCCACATCTCTTTGTAATGCAACTACAATTTTATCTCATTAACCCCACCCATCAATCCATTCACATATGGAATTAAACATTTATAAGTGAAACAATCAACTTAAACTCAATGTGAGATTCTTTGCAAACTTATATAAATTATATGTTCAAAAAATTTCAAAACCACTGTTTCATATTTAATTGATAATAAAATAATATAACACATGAAATTATGGCCACATCCAATGCAATAAAATTGACATCTACCAACAAAAATGGGGGTAAAAGTTTCAAAATGGGTAGAAGAAATTGACACATTTCATAAACAATTTTTGTACAATTTAATAGAAAAAAATAATATTCTAAATATTAAATGTAGTTAAAGCCAAAATTGGGTCACAAATTTCTCACAATTTGTTGCGCACACCATGTCAGCACCTACACTTGTCATTGTCCACACACACAAGTCAAATAGTGAGGTACCCTCTTACAGTACACATGACACCCAAACTACTTGTGTTTTGTGTTTCATTGATGAATACATGTTTTTTTGTTTTGGGTGCCATGCAAGTTTGGGCTTGAATTCGTTGTTGTACATGAATAGGTCATTTTTGAAAACCAAAAGTGAGACTCTACAGCACAAGCAAAGAATAAAACCCCTCAAACACAAAATAACCCAAACCGCCCTCAAGGCTTACACTTGAATATGTTTTACAACGAATCCTAAACTAATGCAATCTAGAGTTAACTAACTGAATTAAATCTAACATTCTTGACAAGTTTCACATGAATTTCAGCACAGCTCAAGCCATTTTCAAAAGGATATTCTTTGTATTGTAAACTTTACAACTCTCCCATGAATCCTACATCAAAATGGAAAAAAATATTTTGGAACACATTTTTCTATTTTGCAACAAATGGTGTCCCTATAATCAATCACACAACCATAACTTTCTGAAAATTCAACTGAATTGGGCATAAAATTTTATTTTGTTGTAAAAAATTTCAAGAACTTTTTAATGCCATGTCAATCTCCCAACTCAAATAAGATTTGCATCTCCACATTTCACTTTAAATGTGTTAACTGCACTTGTGGACAAACTTAAACACTTTTGTCTTGATTTTTCAAACTTTCTTACAAATAAAAAACAACCTTTCTTTAGGCATACAAAGGCATCACTTCAAACATTCACAAAATGCAATGCCCAACTCATCCTAAGCCCCGGATTTTGGGACTGCACCCACCTTAATGTGTACCCTACAAGTAACAACCTTTGAGAATTTTCACTTGTTATTGGAAGGTGCTTCCCATCTGATATTTCAGACTCATGGGTTTGTTGCTTAGTTTAATTGGAGAAGATTCACTGTGTTGTGATAATTACTATTAATGTAATCATGATGACGAGAGAAAACTAAATCCATAGTTAATAGGATATCCTAACTTATTATGCCGGGGAAGGCATTATTGTCAAGGAATTTCATCCTAGAACCTCAAGCTTCTAGGGTGGAATGCCATGACAACATTGATATCCCTTATACACAAGAGTTATTCGTAAAGTCAGGAGATTAGGGGGCGAGAACGGTAAGTTTCGGCATAATAGGGCATCAAACCCATAACTGGGAATGAAATCTTTAGAAAAGGAAACAACTGGGACCCAAACTAGTTTTCCACCAATTTTGGTGGTAAACTGAGTTTCATCCTGTCTTCCCTTTTTCCTGAGAACCTCTATTGCTGCTACCTATTTTGACTGCTCCTACCTGTACAACTACTCTAGTTACTCTCGAACTTTGTGCATTAAATGCAGAGTTTCAGCATTCATACCCAGATTTAATAAAAATTTCCTTACTTTGCAGATACCACTGAAAGAGGGGATAAGGGCCGAAAGCAGAGGAAATAGGGTGAAACAGAGGGTGACTTTTCAGATAATTTTACAATGTATCTATTAAGGAGGGGAGTTTGTTTGTTTTGTTTCCTCACAATAGCAACTACATTCTTAGTAACAATGGAAATCCCTTTATGAATAAGGGCGCACTTAGAGGTGGTTTCACAATGTTTAGACTTACTTTGTGGGAGTCCAATGGTTTTATTAAAAAATTGTGTGTTGATCCTTCCATATTGCAAACACATTGTGCCAAAAAAAATTTGAATTTGGAATTTTGACCAACTTTTTATTGTAATAACCAAGTAGTTTATGATAGAGAATTTCTATTTTACAAAATGGAAAATGTTTGCCACAAAAAGAAAGCATTTTCTAAAGAGGATTTATTGAATATTGAACCATTTCATCATTGAAAATTCAATAGAATCAAAACTAAATACTTTAGGTGAATTGGGGTGCATTCTTGGTATCATTGGAAAGCTCTCCACGAGTATGATTTTATGGAGGTTAATTAGTAATCTTTAGACCTATTGCAAGGGAGACATTCAATTTTGAGGTTTTGTTGTTTGCTAAAATATATTCCTCCACGCTTTTTGCTTGTTGCTCAATATATTCCTGCACATAATTCAAGAGTAAGTCGACATGACAAAAATATTTTGTCAGGCTCTCATGCTTACATTCAATTTCTCACATTGGAAACAACATTGGGTTTAGTATTTGAAGTGACATATTAGAGTTATTGGTAAAGTAAGACAAACACAAAGCACCAGCACCCTAAGTTCGGTCATACACAGGGTGAGATTCCCAAAAAACCTGAAAAAAGTACATTAGCATTCAAGGGGGTGGGGAAGTGAAACTTAGAAAACTATTAATTTTGGTGGTAAACTGAGTTTCATCCTGTCTTTCCTTTTTCCTGAGCACCCCACTGCTGCTACATATATGTTCACTGCTCTTACTTGTACAACTACTACAATTAGTCTCAAACCTTGTGCATTAAATGCTGAGTTGGAGGATTTCATACTGTGATTTAATGAATCGTCCATACTTTGTGGATAGCAATGAATCGTCCATACTTTGTGGATAGCACTGAAAGAGAGGGGATAGGGGGTGAAAGGAGGCCCAAAGACAGGGTGAAGACAAGGTTAGTTTACAGATAACTCTATTGTTGGATATGCATTTTTCATATTTCACACCAATGCTTGTTGCCCTCCACTGTTTAATTGGAAGTGGTTAATTTCCAGTGCAGAAAGAGAGAGGGTGTCTAAGAGCATTGCAAAACAGAACCACATTTAATTCATTCACATTCACATGTATTTGGTGCTTGTTCCTTTTTGGGCATTTCAAAATAAAAACCCCCAAGAGTTACAAATATGCCTCACAAAAATCCAAAAAAAGATCAATGGCCAGAACCATCACATGGGAGACAAAAAAAGGGAAGGCCAAAGCCTTTACATATAATGACTCTGAAGTTTAACCCTAGTTAATAAGTTTTCACTATTGATGTGAATATCTATTTGACTAGGGTCAAACTTGATTGGACTTGTGAGTCATGACCATGAGTGCCTTCTTTTCATTGCTTTAAAATTTTATTTTATTTAAAAAAATAATTTAATGAGTTTAAAGTCTGGAGTCTGCACTTCTTTGCAGACTCTGTTCTGTAATTTTCCAGACAGATTTTTTTTAGAGTTTCATTGCAGCATTGGATGCAGGTATTTTAAATGGCTACACTTTTTTTGTCTAACCTGCTGCTGCTGCATGGAGGAGATCTAAGAGTTAGATCTCTTACTGCAGCAAGCCCATGTTGTAAGGATGCATGGCAATAGAAGCGTGTAAGAGTGGATGCCCCTCTCCATAATTGAGGCCAGAGTGAACCATCTAGCACTAACCCGCAGACCATTCAGGATGGATGAATGGATGGATGGATGGATGGATGGATGGATGGATGAATGTATGGATGGATGGATGGTATGTGGAGTAGTGGACAGAAAATATCTTTTCCTTGTACTCCTGTCCTATAGGTAACCACCGTGGTTAGCTATGTATGAACCATTCGAATGTATCTATGTACCTACCTAGTAACCACCAAGTGCCCTACTTACTTTCCTACCTACCTACAATAAGTAATAAGTAACCATTTACACTATCTACCTAACTCACTATCATACTTACCCACTTACCTAGTTACCTAAGTAATGCAAGGTAGAAGTAAGAGGGTTTACAAGATTGGTTACCCAAGGTGGAACTTTGGTAACTTGGATGTGGTTCATCCAAAACTGAGTCATAACAGATTTCCAATGGATGGTGCCCTAGTAGTGGGTGCTGGGTCACATAATCTCATACTTGATACTCGCCATCAGCCTTTGTTGGCCTTGCCTACCAAGGCAAGGATATTGTGTCTAGATTCACTATAGAGTAGTATTAGAAGCTTAAAGGATTTTGGCTACCCCTAGGTAAGAATAATAGGTCTATTTTTATATGAGGATTTTTTGAAAGATGATATTTTGGCTTGTGTTGAAACTTGACTTTAAAGTCCTAATATCTTTGGTTTCTTTTAGAGGATTTTTGGAAGATTATGTTTTTGCTTGGTGAAATATTTGAGTTTTTCATATTCTTCTTTTTTCCTGAAGATACTTTTTTAATATAAATGGCGAGGCCACAGCATGACACACCCCTTCTTGTTTTTGGTTAACTGGTGCAAAAATGCACCCAAAAAAGTGAAAAAGAAGAATGTTCTTTTGCTGATTCTTGAAAATATCGCCAAATTTTATCACACCATAGTTTCGCCATATTTCAACAGGTTCCTAGTGTTAATTTTCCACTAGAATTTTTCTGCTAGAATTTCTACTGTTTTGAGAGTCTTCAGATTTTATCACACCCCAAAAGAGAGTTTTGCCAGATTTAGACAGGCCCCAAAACAGAGTTTTGCCGGATTTAGACAGGTCCCTAGTGTTAAGTCAGGTTTTTCTGACAGATTTTCTACTGTTTTGAGAGTTTTCCAATTTGTTCACACCCCAAAAAGAGAGTTTTGCCATATTTGAACAGGCCCCAAAAATAGAGTTTTGCCAGATTTAGACAAGTTCCTAGTGTTAAATCAGGTTTGTCAGACAGATTTTCTACTGTTTTGAGAGTTTTCCAATAACTTGTCCCCCATCAAAGACAAATCCTTTTAGGGATGATCCATCACCAAAATGACCCCAAAAAAAAGCTTCTCACCATCCAGTCACACAGTCACAAGTAGGATCCTGTATCCAATTTGCTTAATTTTTTGCAAGAGATTAGTAGCACCTGAACATAGCTCATTTTGGGGATATTCACTTTCTTTCTTTGGAGGGTGTTTTGTAACTACCATCCTTCACACAAAGTTAAAGATGGGTATCATAATATTAGGTATACTCGTGTTCCTACAAAGCACAATCTCTCATGTGAGTAGTAAGTAGGGTTTGAATCAAGAAAAACCTCATTGGAAACATCAAGAGGTGTTCCTTAAACTGTTTCCAACTTGGATTTTCTTAATGTGTATATCATTCTTTGGTCCTGATAAACCATTCTGAGATTAGGAAGAAATAAGAACAAATAAGAGTCAGTGTTCATTTCTACACAACCATACTACAGAGCGTCTGTATTTAACACTATGTTACTAGTCTTTGACAAATCAATGGTACGTTTGCGCTAAGATTCAACACGAGAGACTCACAAACCAATTGGTACGTTTGTGCTAAGATTCAACATGAGAGACTCACAAACCAACGGTACATTCAAGTGCCAGACTTGCAACCCTAATTTTTCATGTCCTTAAGTTATGCACACCTATCTACATATCCAATTACTGACAAGTTTCTACATAAGAGTATGAACCACCATAAATATTCAATTCTTAGACCCTGAAAACTTTCTAGGAAAATTAACAAAAGGTTTATGGATTTGTTCTGTACCGGAAAAGTCTTGATTGAATCGAAGTGCAGGGTTGACAGTAGCACTTCACTGCCAAGGGCAACTCTATCCATCAAACTTTGTCAACCATCCTTCTTCCACCTCACACTATGTAGCTACCTATGTAAACATACCATCCATCCAGCACAGTACACACTGCACTGGTGGCCACTGATTCACTCTGGACCCACTTCACAGCAACTGTCACCTTTCAGAATTACATTGTAACTTCTAACACTTTTTCCACCAACAAGAAATTCTCCAGACCAATCGATTGCTTGTCAATGCGTCAATTGAAAGATCTGCTCATTCATTTTCCTACCAGATAGTATAAGTATGCAGTAATATATAAGGCAATGAATCAGCAGATCTTCAAATTGACACAAGTACTCAACATTACCTGGAGTTAACTGGAATATAGTTACCAAGAAAACAGGTCTGACATTATGCAATTTTGAACTTTCATAGAAGAAGGGTTACCTGTCTGTCCACTGAACTAATATCCACCAGTACAAACTATAAACCACCTCCATTAGTGGTATTTAACAGAACAACCGTAAGTCTCACCTCAAATCATTCACTTATGCAGTCCCTTTGATGCCAAGTGTATCCATTTAATCCTGCACTGTCCAGTGCAGCTGATTATTCCAGATCTCATACCTCTTTTGACATTTCTCCTGAATCATTGTATCCCCTTCATTACTGAGGATGCTGCATTTACTACAGCATAAATTTGGCACAGACCCAAGTACGTAGAGTAGCCAGGTTTGAAAAGAACATAACATCTGGAATCCAAGGAGCAAATAGAAGATATGATAGGAAAACTCTCGGTGTATTTTCACCAATTTTTTTGGGGACCTGCCAGTTGCTTCCTAAGTTTTCTTGAAGTCAATAATTACTTTGTTGGTTCCTTGCTTGCCCATGCTTTTTTTTCTTTCTGTCATTCAGTGAAAAACAATCCTCATGCTTTTCTCCCTCACTCAGAAACCCCATTTTGCAAGAGCATAGTCGTTGAAGATAGTTTATCCAAAGGTTGCAGAGGGTTTGATGTATCCACCTTTGTAGTGCACATCACTACAAATAAGGATGTAGCCATCATCATATCTGAGATCTGCATTCTGGAGGTCAATTGCTGGAACCACAGGCAGAGGGAATCCCCTCTTCAGGCTATGATTCAATATTGGTATAATCACCTTTGAGACTACCATACGCACTGTTGACTGCACAGATGAAACACCCAAGTCAATGACCATCACTTGAGGGGTTTTTTTTCTCTTTCCAACTTCTGGCTAGTTCATGTCACAGATATTATGACATTGCTGACAAAACTAATTTTGATTGACAAAACATTAGCCTGGCAGGCCCTTATTAAGCAATCACAGAAGTTATCTGTTAGTTCCAAGTTCAGTACAATTACGAACTCTAAGCACGATTCCACAGATGCACTAGTCCCTTGATTTGGGTATGTTGAACAAGAATTTTTAGCAGACAAGAGCTGTAATATCACTTTTGAACAGAAGGCCTCTCATCATCACATGTAAGAAAAGACATGCATTCAGAAAGCCATTAGTACCTGCATAAGTTGGACAGGGAATTTGCCAATTTGACTCCATTTGAGCTCGAGGGTGACCGCATCCAGTGTGACTTCAGCTGTGATGTTGTTCCCATCAAGTCCGGCTAATGCATCCATTGACAAAGTCTGTCACAAAACACCCACCATATTTCAGCAACTACACTACAACACACATACATAAATGATAGACACCATGCTTTCTAACAGTAAAGGAAGACCATTAACTACAACCATGCCAACCATGCCAATGGCCATATACTCCATACTCAATTAGCACCTTCTTTGGACAAAATACCATATCCTGCATTAGACAGTCACTTACTAAGCATCACATTTTGCAGCCTATAAAGTAGGCATTAATGGCACAAATTCTCCTAATTATGTGAGAGTTTTTCCTTCTTCTTAGAATTTCACATGAAGAATCTCTCATTGCTCTGGGATTACAAATGTCCAAATGGCCATTACATTGCATAGAGCAATTCTTTCTCCATGGTTAGTAATCAGTAGCCACAAGCATCCCCTAAGAGTTGAAAAATTATTCACAGCAATGGTCCTGCTGCTCACACAACCAGTAATAGCATAAGCCAATTATAATACCAGGGTAGATGTTCAAGCTTGCAGCAGTGGAGCAAGGGTTATCACTACCAATACAAAGTGAATTCAGTCATAGATCATGAACAGAATCTTAATACCCCAGTGAACAACATAGCAAACCAATACAATGAGAGGAACACCCACCATGGATAAGCATGCTACAGGCACAAAATCAGTGTTGGTCTTGACAAGAACTGTCATTTCAGTGGCAGCCAATGCCTTTGCTCCATTTCTTGTAAGCTCAACTTGAGGTGCAGCAGAGACAGAGAAGTTAAACGCCATGTCATGGTTTGGATACTCTCTGTAAAGCTGTGGTATAAGCCATTTCCAGAAAGCAGTGTTCAATAGCCAGTCTTGAGGCAACTCATCCACCAACAACTCCAAGGACCTTGCCTGGGAAAAACTAACACTGTCAAAATCAAAACCAATGAAAAGAACAGGGTGGGAAAAATAGAATCTTGTTGATTCATAGGAATTCAGAGAACATCCTTCACTTTTTTCTTTTCAAAGCCATTGTTTGACCAAGTAGAATTTGATAACCTAATGGGCAACCCTGGGAGCTTAGGGGATTGAGGAGAATAACAATGAAAAGAGATTGAAAAGATGCATCCCATTGGATAGGCAGAACAGAGGAAAGGATTCTTAGGTGTTCATACTGCATACAGGTGAAGGCCAAATCAGTGGAGGGCCAAGGGAAACCTAAGTCAAGGGCAAGGGAGAAAGCAGAAATCCAAGGGTAAGCATGTTATTAGCTCCAAAAAAAGAGGAATGTACCTCATAATAGACTTTCGCCGCTGAATTGATGACATAATCACAAAGAGCAATGGTGATCATCTTCATCGATTCACTACAGAAAAGCCCTGGGGTTAAGGAATGGTCAGCCTGTGGGGGAACAGTGGATTTCTTCACAGAGACAAATTCACCCTTTGCACCCACGCTCAAAAAGGTAGGACTCACAAAAGGGTCCTCCACAACCGTGACATCAATGGCAGATATGTCATCAATTGGAAGATGTCGTGGAAGTTTCAAAAGAAATGTGTCCAACTTGGTAGCTCCTGAGACAATTGTTGATGAGATGGCTGACTCAATTGCTACCCGTATTTTGTGGTCAAATGCATAGACAAACCTGGTTCAGATTGCCAAGGCTACAGGTGAGAAACAAAACGAAGAATATCTGACAAGCATTCTGACTACATATGAAGATTAGCTTAAGTGATCAATTCTAATCTTGTAGGTTTATATCTGTCTGACATCAATCAGTTGCAACACACAGCACACACAATATCAATCAAATTTGACATGGTCAGTGGAATAAAAAACAAATGAGGTCAACCCTCTGATTCTGAACTGGGAAAGCCATCTCAAATCTACTATTACCATGTAGATCAACAGGCATGCTGGAAATTAAGCCAACATGGCCAATTAAATGTGTGCTACCATGGCCAAGAAAGTGATTGGTTACCACTGGTAAAGCCAGGAAGCACCACCATATAACTGGATGTCCAGATACTCAAAATGGGTCCCACGTTCCACAACTATTAACCGCAAAGTTCCATTATGTGCTTGCAACGTGAAAGTCACATGAGCTTGCATGCCTATCACCTGGAAATTCATCACAAACTTCAATGACCCAAGTTTTCTTTCCAGGTGGTGATTCAGGTCAATTAATCCCATGAAATTACAATCTGAGCAAGTTAGTAGTGTTGCACTTCATCCTATTCTGCGATAGTTTTCTTTGCTGATATAAGAACCAAATCATTACATTCCATGCAATTACTACATCAGCAAGTTAGGGGTGTAGTACATAATCCTGGAATGCAAATTTATGCAAGTCAACCCATCTGTGCAAGTAGAACAGATCAAATGCAAATTTCTTGCATCTGATTACTTCCTCACACTTGCCATGTCTATCATGGGTATTCAGTTAAAAGGTCATGTCTTCCCTACCAAAGGACTACTTCGATCTCATCATGAACCAGAGGAGTAATCCTCACAATGTTATTCACAGTGCATGGAATTGAGGCTTGGTTTGAGGAAATAATATAACAATGCAATTGCAGAGAAACTCCACAACAATAATTTGAAGGTAACTGTTCTGCCAGCAAAACCAAACTAACATGACAAGAATTAGTGCAGTCATAACCTTATGAGTGTTACTCACAAAGTGTCAAACCATCACCTTCATCATGAATAACATGAAGAGCCACCATGACTTCCCAATGAGTTGATCAGCTCCTGACAGTGGACACAGATAAGTCAACTAAAATCTGCCCAGATTCTCAGGCAACTAATTATACAAAAATTCTGTGTCCTGAGTTCCTGTCACATTTCTGGAAGCAATGGTAATACTTAGTCACAATGTTGGCTGGCATGCAAGAGTCTTGGTTGAGGAAGCAAGCAGACTACAGCAACCAACCAAGCTAAGAAACCTGAATGTAATCAAGGACACTAGTGCACTAAATTATAAACCCTATAAAATCTTGGATGTGCTTGTTTTGATTGGAAAGCCTCAGGCCATCATACTTTAAACCATAATACATGATCAGCTCCTCTGATACAGCTCAATCCACATGATACAAATTAATGTTGCATAGAAAGGCTGCTCACTAGCAGTAAACACAGATCTTAGTGAACACATAGTCATGATGTCATGACCTTGCAAGTGCCACGCACAAAGTATCAGACTGTCACCTTCGTCATCAATGTTTCTGACTAACTGTTAGTACCCCCCACAAATTCCAGCTCCTGACAATGGGTTTAGTTATGAGTATAATCATCTGCTAAAAACAGAAAATTATATAAAATCAGTGTCCTGAGTTTCTCTTGCATATCCAGAAGCAATTGCAAGACTCAGTCATGATGTTGGCTAGCACTGAAGAGGCATAACTAATACAAAGATTAAATAGTATCCTCTTTCAAGCTCCAACAAGCTTATGAGAGTAACCTTCATTTGATTTTAGATGGCTGATACAAGCAAGGATCTAAACCCAAGACATAATTAACATCAGTAACAGTAAATACACTGCCAAAACTTTTTGGGACCAAGCACTTTATTCGATGCCATACTGAACACAAATGCAAGTCCATTAGCCACCATCTATGAGAATGATTTGATGGAATGCAACTGCACAATTTCGCCTTCTTGCCTGTAATGACAGACATGGAACAAACTTAGCCATAGATATAACTCAATCAAGGAAACAGGGAGGGGCCAAAAGCTGACCTCTATATCAGCCCATCCTGCATCACTTATAGGAAGTGGAATATAACTGGACGCATATTTGTATTCCCAATGAAGGTGAATCTTTGTCTTGATATCCTCAGCAATCACTGTGATTCCAGTCTTTCCCAAATCAACATCAGAGTGAGAAAAATTTGCACCTGATAACTCAATATGAGTAATAGCAGTGTCAACTCGACCAATTGGGCATGCCACTTGTGAATGTATGTCCGGTAATGAAAGTGGTGTAATCTCTGTCAGTATTTCATTCACCAGGACTTCTTTCACATAAGTGATACCTGCCTCAGAAAGGGTTACCAATATTCCTGCTCCCTCACTGTTGTTTGTGAGGTACTTTAGAGTATTATGAGAATTCAGCTCTGGAATTTTTTCCAGCTTCAAATCTGAATCGACCCTCCATGACTGCAATGTTTTACAATGTCACATATCAAAAAATAGAAAAGAATAAAGAAAGTGGAGATAGGACCTTACCATTACTAAGTAAACAGTGATGTGGCCAGAATGGCTGCATTGGATTGCATCTAATCACCTTGATATGGGATTCTGTAACCTTAACCATAAAGATCTCAAATGAAAAGTTCCCTCATGCAGCAAAATTTCGTGCAACTGACACTAGTGCAACTTTAAAATATGGAAACTGTTGACTGATGCAGTGACAATGTGAACAAATACAGAAGCACCATCAAAGACTTTCACAACTTCAACTGTGGATAGAAAATATTTGAAGGGTACCTCTTCCTGTTCTTCAATAGATTTCAGTTTCTTCTCAGCTTGCAAAAACCTTCTTGAAACCCCAGAATGCTCATTTCTGAGTTGCTGATCTAAAACCATTGGAAAATGGCTTTGTGGAGGTTTATCTGAGACCCTGATTGATTCTCCATGTTCCTTGCCTGCTTCCAGAAGCTTGAGCACTCTGTGAATGTGATTCTCTGCTACTGTACTTGTTCCAGATGTGTTTACCCTGTCTACTGTACCCAGAAATAATAAGCTTGAAAAAAGAAGAAGACACACAGTAGCAGCTACTCCAACAGACTCACCCATCTCCTCTCTGCAAATAGATCAATTAGACAACAGTTAGCTTTTCCGAGCATCATACAAATGTATGACCTAGAGACAGCTGCAGCAGTGGGCACTGTTCAAGGAAGACATAATAACTCCATATACATGGCTTGATTCACACATGTGGAAAACCACAAGCCGACCATCAAAAGCAGATAAAATGCAACCTGCATAACAAACTACATATATCTGAGTAAAACTGATATTCAACAACATGAGGAGATTGCAATTAGGTCTAGGATTAGTGATGAATCACAGAACTCAAGGTGACTAACCAAGGTGTCTTAAGGGTTTAGGGTTTAGGGGCTTAATGTCTTAACCATCACAGACCACTGTGCTAAGAAGCTCATCACCATGGGATCAAGTCTTCTGAATCTTGAAAGCCATGTAACTAACTCAAGGAACGACACTTGGAAACAAATTAGGCCAAGCAAAAAAGCCTTCTGTCATTCTGCAAAGTCATACAATCTGATACTTCTGCTGGACACAAAGAACTATGCCATGAGAATGCTGTAATTGGCTGTACCATGTGGCCCCTATTCTCAAGCCCTGTTCAGAACCTGCCAAGTATAAGCAGATCTTCGAGATGGTCTGACTAGATTTTCTTCCAAGCAGAACAATTACACATATCAACCGAGTACGCTGATATTCAACAACATGAGGAGACTGCATAAGGAGATAATTAGGACCATATTCACAGACCAGTAGTCCCCTAAGAAGAGTCACCATGGGGATCAAGTCTTCAGAATCTTGTGAGCTGCCATGTAACTAAATGAAGAAGAGAATCTACACTTGGAAAACCGAGGTCAAGCAAAGAACCTTCTCTGATTCTGCAAGTCATGCGATCTGATATTCTGGTGGACAATGCAAAGAAACTATGATATGAGAATGCTGTCAATATTGGCTGCACTTGCAGGCCTCTCTATCTTAAGCCCTGTTCGTCAGAAGCTGCCAAGTTTTAAGGAGATCTTCAAGGTGATCTCTGATTGCATTTGCCAATGGCTGCACAGGTGTAGGCACTAGGCGTTCACGCAAACCACGACTTGCCCAGAAGAACCTCGGAATACATGAGCTTACAACCTACATAGCTTTGGAGAATCGTGATATCTTGCGAACATGAACGCCAAATTCCACAATATTCTAGAGTGCATCCAACCTCTCAGGATTCACGAGGAGCTGCTTAACCAAAAAAGAAAAGATCGAAATCTAACAAAGAGTTTCCAAACTAGTTGTCTATTGCAGCTGGTATCTAAAGGTACTGTGTGCCAAAGGTTTCTCCCGCCGCTCTCCAGATAAAAAGCTCTGCGAAATTATCAACCAAATCTGCATTTCTTTTCCTATTCGTTCCTACAGCTAGGAAGAAAAACAGCAGTAGCAAGAGCATCTCCACCTGCGCACAGTATGCGATCCTAAAAAAATGCACAGATTTCAGAGCTCTGGAGGAGCCCTGGAATAGTCTAATAAACACAAGTATTTCAACATCAAGCTTAGACAATGCCATTGACGGACGTACCAGAGACAACTCCTCCTCCTCCGATGATGATGATGATGATGATAATGATGAGCAAATATTGAAGCTACCGTCTGGAGAAAGCAAATCTGGAAAAACTCCTGCATACACAACAACACATGAATTCCAAATTTTCGCCTCCGAGAAGAAATCGGATAAAAGGAATCATGGAATGACGTGAGAACTTGAGAAGCCTTCATTTAATAGAAAAGACAGGGGTTAGGGGATAGAAAAATTTAATTGACATAAGAAAAAATGGGGAAATGCGTCCAAATCAGTTTAAACATCAAACAAAATCAAAAAAATTCAGCATCACATTTTTTGATTTCTAGGTGTCGCGAGCATGTCTCTCTCTCCTTTGAAGATGCCTTTCAGCTTGTTGTGTTCAGAAGTCTTAGTGATTTTCTTCCTCTTCAGCTTGCGAAGGCATTGTTGGAATTTTGATAATGTCAATATTTTCATGATTGAGTTGTTTCAAATGCATTCTATCACCAAGGTTTTCAATGACCCGCAAATTGGTTTGTACAAATACCAGTAGATCCATTTGTTTCATGGACAACCTATTCATCTTCTTGGTTTGAATTTGATCCCATATTTGACAGATTCCTTTCACAAATTGAAACAATACAATCTTATGAAAAGACTAGTAAAACAACCATTTGCAATCTAAGCACATGCCTCCCCAATTTCTCTCACCATGAAATGGGCCACAACATTGGGTCTAGAAGTAAAGCTTCTTTACTCAAATATATTTCCTTGTAAAGAAATTGCGACAATTCACCTTCGATTGAATTTTGATCAACATGTTTTTTTAATTGTAACAATATAAAAATCTAATCTTCATGGGATTTTGGTGCCATAAACACCATCATCTTGGCTCCATAATGGATGGTAGACGAAAACAACCACATGGATGAGTTGATGGAACCATTATGATTGTTGAGACCATTGTTGCCCTATCCCCAATCAATGAATTACATACAAATTTTCTACATACACAAGTGATGTACCAATTTTATTCAATAATATATGCATTTTGGTGTGAACGTGCCAACATCAATGCTTGTCACACAAATCATCCCATCATCCAAATAATCACATGAACTCTTGCCATGCAAATAATCAAGATAGCTTGGACTAGTTTAACAAACAATTTCCAGTGTACCAAAATGCAATTATTGCAAGCTATCAACATGTAATTACTACTAGCTTCGAGTGGTTCTTGCCTTCATACCTTAGCATGTAGTTATTATTGACTTTGTGTGATTCATGCACGTTTTTTTTCTTTTAGCCTACTATTGCTAGGATACCTCCCGGGCAAGAAGGTTTTGTGCTTTCCACTACATTGGTTATGCAACTTTGATTTAATAATAGATTACTTGAAAGTTAATGTATCGATTATTACTTATTACTAGGAAGTCATGCACAAGTTTGTCTATAAATAGTTGATGCTTTTAAGTTATGGGCCCACCTATCTTTTAATAAGGTGTTTATTCATAAGTTTATTGAGGAATTTAAAAATATTTTGTTGGTAGGTGTTAATCACGGAAAATTCAAATAATAAAAAATTAGGTAATATAGAATGTATTAATGGAAAGAATTTTCTTATGTGGAAGTTTCAAATGCGTGTAATTTTCATGGGAAAGGAATTATTGGGCATTGTTGATGAAAGCAAGGTTGAACCAACAAGTATTGAAATAGCTCATGCAAATTGGAAGAAGCTTGATAGTCAAACAATTAATTTTATGTGCTAAGCATTTAGCAAGAAGTATGTGGCACTACAACAACAAGGCGTCCATGTACATCAAGTGATTTCATTAGATTTTGAGTGAATTCACTAATTGTAGCGAACAAGGACCAGTGAAGAAGTAGTGTATTCATTGGTCTAGTGAATGAGGACTAGTGAATTGCACCCACATATTGTAATAGTGTGGAGTATGTTGTTGCATGTTATTTGGGACTAGAGGGTACCCGTGACCTTCGGACACTATGAAGTCCCCCAATTTCATTAAATCATATTTATTTCAAAGAAACATTCGATTTTAAACAACTGCACGTCGTGAATGTAGCTTCTAAAATTAATTTCAACAAAAGTTTAGGTACACTGAACTGCCTGATTTTACCATGCTTAGAAGTTAAGACCCCAGCGCGTTATATATTAATGTTAGGTTCACCATTATGTACTTGCAGGAGCAAGTTGAGGAGGATTAATGGCCAGCTACGTTGGGAAAATCAAAGAAAGAAAGACATGATGCGCACCAATACATACCTGCGTAAATGACTGGATTGTGGTGTTGTACTACTCTACAGTCTTGTGAAGAGCTGCAGCTGAAGGAACAACTTGAGAAATTCAGAAACTCATTTTCAAACTTGTCAAAGGTCCTCAAGTGCTTATCTAAGCCAAGGATCTTCAAGTGGCGTGGTCTTGAAGCAAAAACATTGGTGTGCCTTGAGTAATGTCAGTTGCCAAATTGGACTCTCCTTTTTAGAGAAATTGCAGCTACTGAGTCTCTTTTTCCTGTTCTTCTTTCCTGTTATTGCCGGAGCCAAAAAAAAAAGACGAAAATTACGAAATTACTACCACAACAAACAATATGCAAACTGAAAAAAAAAACAGGAAATTTTCATCTCTCAGAAAGCCCTTTCTTAAGGCCTTAAAGTTGATGTCAGTGGCCTAAATAAAACATCATTGCATGTGCAAACAGAGAATCAACCAATGTTCCTTGAGCACGGCTCTTATCGGTGATGCATCACGAAACGCTTACAACTCAACCGGCATTGCTGTTGCTACTGAAAAGAAAGCACGACATGCCACCTCCATGGCTTTTCCATTGATAAGCGCTACAAGAATCGATCTACAAGACGCATAAAAGAAAACCAACAAAGTTCACTATCTTCTTCCAGGAGGCAACCAAAAAAAAAAACGGAGAGAAATTGACAAACAGCAAAAGAAGAATAAAGCGATATCAGATCATAACAAAGATATAATATGAATTACTATAGCTGGCTTGATACCTACACCCATGTGAAACCGCAGGCTTTGGAGAATTTCATGAAAGCAACCATGAAATCATCTTTTTCATTTGCTGACTTTGGCATTTTCTGCGAGTTTGCAGCCGGTGCAACCATTTGCAATGAGGGACATGGTTTTCAGCCAAAGGTAAGCTTCCTTGACCACTTCCCTCCAAGCGCTTCCACGTACTGCCTTAAAGTTGTTCATCTCTTACTTTTGAGCTCCTTTGGTGTGACGATCCCCCATAAGATGTCTCCCCTCTTCGGTAGCTACGGACTGGTACCTTTCTTCTCCATGCCTCCATTTGGTTTCTATTGTTGTTGGCCCTCCATCGCTCATTCTGCTAAATTCTTACATACCACACAAAAACAATTTCGCAGTGCTAAAACAAACTGCGCTAACAGGATCACATGAACATGTGGATAAACTGATGCCGCCGCCATGAGTCGTTGTCCTCCTCCCGTTCCATCATCTTCTTCTTTCGGGATGAGGAACTTGGATGGACAGATGGATGGGACGGATGGATGGAAAGGACGACCACCCAAGGATATTATATAAGTAGACAAGGTCCATGTTATCCAAGAAAAGACTCTGAAGAAAGTGTCCATTCATTGCAACAAAAGTTTTTCATATGTGATATGGTGGAAGGAGACACCATCGCTTTGTACATTGGCAAGATTGAAATGGTGATAAGCCAATTAACTAATAGAAGAAATAAAACTTTTAAATACTATTAGGGCCATCATTGCCAAGATCATGAACAACTTACTTGCTAGATATGATAGTGTCATGTTGCATGGGATAGCATTTTGAATGTCAGTAAGCCTTTGGAGAATTTCACAATTTGATTATTCCAACAAGAAGTAGGATTGAAGAATAGATTAGAGGGAGGTGTTGAAAAGATGACAACATATGCAGCCTCATTGAAGGCCAGTGAAACATGCAACAAGTTGCAACGGCCTACCTTCACAAAATAGCAACACCAAGCACGCCACAAGGAGATTGAATAAAAGAATAAAAATTCATAATGCCACGAGTGCAGAAGAAAAGGGCACTAGGCTCAAGAATGTGCATATGAAGATGTAAATAAAGGAAAAGAAATGAAAAATGATGGGTCAAACAACCAAAAATCAAGATGCCCTTACAAAACTTTCATGGTGAGCTTGTCAAAGCTTTGTAACTTGCACTAGTATGTTGATAGTGATTGTACGCAACACATGACAGATCAAAGATCATGGTTCAAAACTTATCAACCCATCAATAGAACAGAAGATCAACCAATTGAGGGCATTAGTGGAGTCAAGATGAAAATGAAAAGGTTTGGAGACATTCTAGTACAAGTCAAAAAACAGTGACAACTATGAAATGAGTGTGCTTACAAATGTGTTACATGTGTCAAATCTTGGCAAAAGCCTATTATCGTGCTTTAAAATAACTCAAAAGAACACCTTCAATTTGCACATGAAAAATGGTTACCAATTGTCCAAGAAGGAAATGTGGTCATGACTAGGGTGACCAAAAGGGTCTAAATTCTTTAAGGTGTACCACCCAAGACAAAGTAGAGGTAGTCCTTGATGCAATCCTTAATTTTATATTATATTTTTATTTATGTACACAATAATGAACAAAAACTTGTCATATTGAAATATGATAACTTAGACCACCTTATATTTAGAAACATCATTTTCATCCACTTTGTGTCCATGCATTACTACAAAATGTGGGTATAGTTCAGTAATCCCCGTGCACTAGACCAATGAATTCACTACTTTTCAATTAATCTTCATTTACTAAGACTAGTGAATTTACTCAAAATCTAATGAAATCACTTGACCTACATGGACACCTTTTGTTATAGTGATGTTGATGGTGAAAAACAATACAAAATACAAAAAGGAGTAAAAAAGGGTGACAATGTGACAAGATTTTTGGTACAACTTAAAGAATTTGGACCCAAAGGCAAGATGACATACCAATTAGATATAGAATTTATCATTGATGATGATCTAGAGGTTGCGCATGCAAATGTCGCAAGATCATTTGGTGTTGAGACAAAAAAGGAAAGCACGTAGACATTGTTTGTGGCATAAACGACTAACACATTTAAACCACACCATGATAAAAAAATGGCAACAAATGGAATGGTTGATGGCTTGATCTTGGAAGGTAAAGAAGAAGAGTTTTGTGTTGGTTGCACATATGTGAAAAATCATAAGAAACAATTTCCATGGAATGAATTAAGAGAAAAAAGATCACAACTACGTAAAGACCTTATGCACATTAACTTGTGTGGTCCAATGCAACAAACCATTGAAGGTGGAGCTTGTTGTTTTGTTTTGTTTTGTTCAAGGATGATGTTATAATTGGATTTAGAATGATTAAATGCATTAAACCCAAGATAGGAGTTGTGGTCATGACATGTCTGAAGCGGTTTATGGCATGGTTGAAACATGAAATAGGGAACATGTTTAAAAAATTCTACAGTGATAGGGGGAGTGAATTCATTAGTGTAAACTTCAATAACTATCTTGAATAGTTGGAAGTAAAACAAGGATTCACAACTAATTATACACA
This sequence comes from Sphagnum tenellum, assembly GCA_963921925.1. Taxonomy (NCBI): domain Eukaryota; kingdom Viridiplantae; phylum Streptophyta; class Sphagnopsida; order Sphagnales; family Sphagnaceae; genus Sphagnum; species Sphagnum tenellum. The sequence goes on from OY998146.1 coordinate 21,853,606, forward strand.
AAAACAAAGCGGTGCTTCTGAAAGAGATAATTGGACAATAGTGGAAGTTGTAAGAAATATGTTACATGTAAACAACATCCACATCCAATTTTGGGGGGGAGCTATGAATGGAATAATGTATGTACTCAATAGAATTTGGACAAGAACATTGGATGGCATAACACCTTTTGAAGCATGGATCTAGATCAAGCCTTCAATGGCCAACAAGGGCCTTTGGATCAAATGCTTACTTTCATGTTGCCAAAGAACTACGAAACAAGTTATCACCCAAGAGTAGAAGGGGGATATTAATGGGTTATTCTTACACAAGAAAAGCATATAGGTTATGGGATGTTAATGCCAATAAAATTGTGGAAAGTCAAGATGTGTTGTTTGATGAAACCTTTGTAGCGAATCCAACATCAAATGGAGAAGGTTGAATCATAAAAAAAAATATCCACCAAATAACCAATCTTGGTCAAATTGTGGGGTCAAGTATTGGATTTGAAAGGCATGCACAAGGAGTGGGAGTAGTGCTACCAACTACACTTAATTAATTTCAAGATGAACTTGATAATCCAGCAATGCCAATTGATCCAAGAAGTGGGTTAAATGAAATAGTGGGAAGACTAGATATTCCTATTAATATTCCTAATGAGTGTGAATCGTCTAGAGAAATAATGGTGTCTCTAAAAAAAGAACATTGGATACAAGCCATATAGGAGGAGTTTGATTCTTTGATGGAAAATGGAACTTGGGAGTATCAAGAGTTGCCAAAAGGAAGGAAACGATAAGGAACAAGTGGGTGTACAAATTGAAACTTGCAACTGACAAAAGCGTGGATCATTACAAAACTAGGTTAGTGGTTAAGGGGTTCACCCAAAAGGAAAGGGTGGATTTCAAGGAAACATTTAGCCCAATTGTGAAATTTGGTTCAATATAAATAGTGTTTTCCATAATAGTTATAGAGGATATGACTATCACCCAATTTGATGTTCGTACGTCTTTTCTATATGGTGAAATAGAAGAAGAGATTTACATGACACATTTATTAGGATTTGAGAACATTATAAAAGCGGGGAAAATTCATAGATTGCGTAATGCGTTGTATGGGGTTTGATAATTTTCTAGAATTTGGAATAGGAAATTCAATTTGTTTTCCATTGAATACGGTCTTGTTCCCACCACTGCTAATGGATGTGTGTACTATAATACATTAGACCCTCGTTTAATTGTAACCATTTTTGTGGATGATGGTATGGCATGCAACGTCAAGGAGGATTCCATTGAACACATTTTGTCCTTCATGGGTGATGTTTTCAAAATCACAACAAGTTATCTAGAAGTGTATGTCAAATTACATATCATTCAAATGAGGGAGGAGCGTGTGATTCAAATTGACCAAACTCAATACATGATTTCCAGGTTGAAGAAATATGGGTATGAAAATTGTATTCCAATGGTTATATCTACTAACCCTAGTAATGTATATAATTTAAGCATGCACATGGGAGATGGAAGCATAAAAGGTCAGTCATCTTTCTGTTACTAAAGATTGTTGGGAACTTGTAATTTGCACAATTGGGCATAAGGTTTCACATTTCATTTGCAGTCACACATGTAACCAAGTTTCACTAAAAACTTGCAAATGCAGCATATTACGACATTGAAATGCATCATGAAGTACTTGTAGGGCACTATTTCAATGAGGATTACATATTGTGGTAGTAGCAAAAATCATGTTTCACACTCATATTGTGATGCCAATTTTGCCATGGATTTGAATGATTGAAAGTCTTGGTCTAGCTTTCTATTCATGCTCAATGGAGGACCTATGACATGGGGTTCACAAAAATAGGATTGAACCATAGGGAACAGCACAAAAGTTGAATATATTGCCACACATGTGGCAACCAATGAAATCACTTGGATGCATAGATTGTTAGGAGATCTTGGATATGGACAAGTAGTTTTGATTGAGTTGTGGAATAACAACCAAATTGTGATTCAATTAGTGTGAAACCCAGAATTCCATTGACATACCAAACACATTGATGTCAAATAACACATCATTAGGGATAAATATGAAAACGGTGAGATTGTTATGGCCTACATCAACATGGAAAACCAACTTACTGATATCTTGACGAAAAGTTTACCTCGTGATCATTTTGAATGTCTTTGCAATTCAATTAGGATGAGCATAATAATTGATTTTTTGCAAATGGGAGTTTTGGTGTGAACGTGTCAACATCGACGCCCATCATACAAATCATCCCACCATGCAAATAATCATGTGAACTCCTTCCATGTAAATAATCAAAATAGCTTGAGCTAGTTTAACAAACAATTTCCCATGTACTAAAATGTAATTACTACTAACTCAAAATGGCTTTTACCTTCATAACTTAGCATGTAGTTATTATCAGCTTTGTGCGATTCATGCATGTTCTTTTTCCTTTAACCTACTATTGCTAGGATAATTCTTAGGCCAAAAGGTTTTGTGCTTTCCACTGCATGGGATATGCAACTTTGGTTTTACAGTATATTACTTACAAGTTAATGTAACAACTATTACTTATTAATATGAAATCATACACAAGTTTGTTTATAAATTGTTGACGCCTTTAATGCAACAACCCAATTGTATAACCTTCTTTATCTACTAGGCATATAATTATATAAATGGTGGCAAATTTGTAACTATTTTTTAGGCATTCTTCCAAAAATCATGAAAAATAACAAAAGTTTCAAAGATGTGAATTTCTTGAGTTCTAGACTTATTCCATTCATACCAATCATTTGAATCTACCATTTACTTCAAACTTTTGTGAACCTTCAACAACTATTCTAAAACTATGAACATCATAACAAAACGGGTGTTGGAAAAATTAACTAGTTTTAGATTTCCAAGTGCCCTATACATTGCTAGCACCTTGGGCTTTTTGTGACAAATGTCACCATGTTTTTTCTGCAATGTTCAACAATGTCTTCACCCAATTAAGTTTTCCATTGCCTTCAACCATCAGGTAAAGTTGATGTGTGACACAAAGGCTTCACACAATGTGTATGTATTCAACTATAATAATCCTACCCATAAGCTTGCAATTGCTTGCATTGTCAATCACAACTTGTAACATTTGCAAACCTCACATCTTCTATGGCTTGTTTAATGCAACTATGGATATAAGTAGTTGTATGAATGCTCCAAATAAATGTGTTGATGCATCAATTGCATTTGAGAAAACTATGCATTTGCAAAAGGAAACAAGTGTGTTGGTGATGTTTTGTTTTTTTATATCACTAACCATTCATCATTATGAGGCAACCATATTTTGCCCAAGATGCTTTAAGATTCATTTCATAGCTACCATTTTAGTTATAAACCTTCCATTCGAACCACATCTTTTCTCTATTTACCAAACTTATCATTCATTAAAGCCACTACTCTAATCATTGACCTCTACAAAAGTGTATTTGCCACATGAAATGTGAGGTTACATTTGTGAATACATCATTAAATTTCACATTTGGTTTTTGCCTTAAATTAATTCACCAAGTTGCACCAAGTTGTTGTTGGCCCACCCTTCTTTGGCTTCCAAGGGGAAAAACATTAGAACTAACATGCGGGGTCCTTTTTCCAAGTGCTAAAACATTGGAACCAATATGTGGCACGCTCCTCTTGTGTTTGATCCTTGTTGAATAAGTTATGTAAGGATGTACATAGGCATGAATCATAGATTATTGCATTCCCTTTCAAAAGTTGGAATTATTTGTACTTGCCTTAGGTGGTATGGTATGTAACCTTTATTGTCTTTTGTGTTTTGATTTGGTGACAATAGTTGAACATTGAAAGTAGGTAACACATATGGACAAGCAACAAAGATTAAGACTAATATATTAAGCCACTCAAACATTAGGTGATTTAATGTGTTGTTGTTTGTCTCCTTTCTTTGTAATTTACTAGCAAAACAATTAATATACATGTGGTTTTTGTTGTAAGCTCAAAAGAGAAAGTTGAAACTACTTGACACAAACAAGATAAAGACCTTTCACAACTTGCAAAAAATGCATTAAAATAGAAGTCATAATTTGAAAAATGGGATAATCTTATAATTTTTGAAAATGTTAACCCACAAGGTAGACCATCAATAGTGGATTTGGAAATGTGGCCCCTTTGATGCTTGCAACACACGTTATTACATTGTTTAAAGTTCTTATGTGATTTTTCTTACATGTTGATTGGGATTTAGGTGTGATACTTATTTCAGGAGCTAACAACTAAACTTCTTGTATCACTTATGTCTTATTTTTTTCCTCCCACTATAACTTGGTTCTCTTGAGCTTTTGATGTTGTTGTTGATGGAATTACTTGAATCAACAAACACCTTGATTTTGCAATCGACCATTAGAATTATAGCTAGTGTAGTTGGATTTTTAAATGTGGGGAAAATAATATTATCAATGTTTTGAAAAAAACAAAAGGGGTAAATGTGGGTGCAAGTACCAAGTGTGACCAAGGTTATGTAAGAAATCCACCTTGATAAACATGTGAAGCTCTTTGACTATTTTGGTATTGTATTTGCATCATGTGAATGATGTGTTTAAGATTGAGGAATCATTTTCATTACTAGAACACCATCTTTCATTGACACATTGCATGTTGAAATGCCATCAACTACACCATTTACCAAGGACATCAACATCCTTGAGATAGTATATGATTTCAACTTTGGTAATTCATGCATTATCATTTATCATAGTCTTTCAACTTCTTCCAACATTGCTTAATGTTTATGCTCACAAGATTATGAGCAACACCATCTTATGCCAGTGTTGGCTTCCTTTGTATCAGAAATGTCCTTGTTGACGGGGAAGTGGTTGGTTTTTAATAATAAGGGGAAGATGTACTTTAACTTCAACATAATGAGGTAGTGTTAGTATGTTTTATTGGGTGTTGTTACTGTTCCGTCACAATTGTTGAAGCAATTGCTATTGATACTTCATTCAACTTGCTTGTTGCTTTGAAAAAGAAAGTAAAAAACTAGGAAAATTATTTTCAAAGATGGATATCATAATTTTTCAATTGTGATGTCTTAGTACTTTTCCAATAATGCTCGATGTAATGGCGTCAAATTTTGGGATACAATAGACATCCTAGTTGATGTACCTCATGCATACACTTTGATTTCATTATTTTTTAATGTTTGGTAATCAAGATTGACACATAAAAAATAAGTGAAATCAAAGCATATGCACTAGGTCTACCATATCATCTTTCGTTTGATACCAATTTCATCAACTTCTCCATTCAAAACAAGGTGGGTTTACTAGGTAACATTTTTTTATACATATTCACTTATTCTCTTTCACTCGAATTGGCTTTCATTACATCTATATAGTTGTTATTGAATTCTTCTCATGAAACTGAATATTTTCTTGAAACTCGTTTTCCATGTATTAAAATAAAATAAAACAGTGATTCCAATCCCTCATGCATGTGATTGCAGATGGAACCATTTATTGATGAGTTTTGTATTTGAAATATAAGTTTGATATGCATCGGGACTCAAGAGGTGAAATTTTTTACCATTGGTTTGACCTACCATTTTGGGGAAAAAACATCATCATTTTGAAGAATATATTTTTTAATGAATATTTATTCACAAATTCTTTTCATTGAAACAAGAGAATTCCCACATTTGCAAATTTACAATACGAAAGGATTTTTTAATTCTTATTTTTTCCTTTCATATTTTGAACATTACCAAATTTGACTAAATATACTTATGGATATTTTTTTGAATAAAAAACAGTTGTTCAAATGTAACCGCATTACATTTCCTTTTGAGCTTGGCTCATCTTTTTTTAAACTATTTTAATTTCTTAATTTCTTTTTTTATAAAAATCTTGCAATGCTAAAATTGCAAAACTTGACACTTGATGGGGCTTTGTCAAAATTTAGCAAAGTTTATTTAACCATTGTTTGTATGTACTTTAACTCTATTTGCTTTGTGCAAGTCTTTGCTCACTTTTGCAATGCTAACAAGAGGATTGAAGGTATTTTTCATAAGAGGGAGAGTGGAAGGTTGAAGATATTAACATTGCCTTAAAGTAAAGTACTAGGCCCCATTTTCAGGCTCATCTGTCTATGAAAGAAGGTAGTTTGTAATTCGTTTTGTTTTGTAGTTATGAGATCCATCAAACTGGGATGCTTTAACTCGTGTTCTTGGTGTCTTTGGAAAGCTCTCTACGAGGGGTGCATGGGCTTGGTTCCTTTACATTTGGACTTGCGGTGCAAAAAGTTCTTGAATATTGAATGATTTTTCACTGAGAACTAAATTAAATTGGAGCTGAAAATTTCAGAGGAATCGGAATGTGCCTTTGGTGTTACGGAAAGATCTTGATGAGCAAGATTTAATGGAATTCACTTGACAAGATTTAGATTCAGATTGTGGGAGACATTGATTTTAAAGTGATTGTAAAGGCCACACTAGTTAATATGGCTGAATGAGCCTCACTAATAGCATCTCCACCCGGACACTGGCAAAACACCTCTTCTCATTAAATCTTTGAGCAGGATAGCACAAATCCTACTGCTCTCTGGTATTGATGGTCCATTTTGCAATAGTTGTTTTAACCCTCTTTCGAAGTTTTTTTTTGTACTATGGATTTGGACAGTGATTATTACTCATCCAGATGCAGACATAAATGGTCTTTGAACATTTAAAGGGACTTTAATAGGACATTTGTGGGGCTGGGGACAGCGATCATTAAACGGTATTCTATTCTAAAGTAAAGGATTTGTTTGCTTGTGTGGGGGTGGAGATGCTCTTAACAATTGTGCAGGTGGCCATTTCTGCTGCCCTCATCCCACCTTCCCTCATGCTCCCCACTGGGGTACTTGCATCACTTTATCTTTTTGCATTCAATTTTTCATGCAACATTTTAGTATTGCTTTTCAGTATGCCTTTCAGCACACTTTCTGCTACAGAGAGGAAGATTGCATTAACAAGTGATGCATGTTCTAGACCCCTCATTACTATTAGGTCTCACGATTAACATGAAAGCAGCATTAGAGAGGTGAGATAGCTTCCTACCACAAGAGAGACTAACTCTCTCCTTTCTTTTTTCGGGTTCTGTGGGCTGGTTGTCTTTTGACCTTTCTCTGGCCTTCCCTTTTTGTCTCCCCTATGATAGTTCTGAATAGCTTCCTACCACAAGAGGACTACCTCTCTCCATTTGTTTTGGTTCCTGCAGGCTGGTTGTCTTTTGGACTTTCTTTGGCCTACCCTTTTTGTCTCTCCTGCTATGGCTCCAGCCCTGGATCTTTTATTCGACTGTTTGTTCCCTCAGATTGAGGTACCTGCCATTAATAAGCCCATAGAGTGGGCCACCCAGGGTAGATTCTGGTTCCCAGTGCACCAACGGCCTTGCCCTGGGACTTGCCCTGGACAGGCCACTCTCTAGTACATTAAGGTTTGCAGTTCTCAACAACGATAGTTATGTGTAGAGCAAAGCCCCAGGGGTGTGGGCATTCTCAAAATAAGAGATTTAAGCCAAGGTGGTAGCCAAGTCCGGCCCTGCATTTACCCAAAGCAAAGCTCAACACCTTGGAAATATAATGCACACATGAGTTTAGAGCTTACCTGTATGAGTAGGTTATATTCCCAAGATTCCTTATGCAGGGAATGAATCCAGCCCACTTCTTTATAAACCTCATCTTTTCCAAAAATTTGCTACCAGATCCTAAAGTTGCTAGAAAAGAGGAAGGTTCTTGCACCTATTCCTTAAGAGCAGTAAGTATCTTACAGCTACAAGTAGGCTTAAGACAGCCCCCTCCCCCCTCCCCCCTCCCCAACTGCCAATTCTGCTTCTCATCTTTCCTTGTGCTGGCATTTTCCACAATGTAGAAACTTGTATTTCGTTAGGTTGGTGCCCATGTTTCCTTCTCACAGGGAGCCTAGAACCATGCAACAAGCATTTGAAATCCAAGTGCAGACAGATTCACTGAATTTCTCTTAAACTAAGGAGGTTTGATTGCTGCAAAATTCATTCATGTCCATCAAGGCAGACAATGGCAACAAGTTAAACACAAAAGCAGCAAAACAGCAGCTTTGGAAGTTTCTCAAATATGAAAGCAGACAGGGGAAAGTTGCTCTATAGAGTATTAACCCACTGTCAACAATTGCTCATGATTGGGTGCAAAAAACATCACTAAGTAACTGCAAATTAGCAACTCGATGCAATAACAATTTAGAATGACACATATACTGTGTCTTGGACTTGACCTCCAGGGAAGTGGTGAATGATACACATTTCTATAGACGTTGAATCACTGCCTCCACTTCTTGCGGTGTGTAAAGATGGTAGGTTGGTGCAACTTTTGCTATGTCCACATTCGATGATGTCACCTAAAAGAGTGCAAGGTTTGTTAGAAACCATCCTTCACTTCCAAGGGGACTTGGCAACCTAACTCATAATCAAGAAAACTAACCATGAACACTGTGCATGGTTCATGGGGGCATCACCTATAGTTGCATTACAGACTTGAATAGACCTAATAACACAAAAAGTAGCACTTCATGCACATTAAATAATCAGAACATATGCATGTCACCAGATGCTATCTTGAGGCCTTGTGTGAACTTCTACAATGTTTGTCCATTAACTGGTATATGGCAAAGTGGGTTTGCAAGAGAATAAGGCAAGGAGCTAAATGGAAAGAGCAGATATAGATTGCAGCAATTGACTAAGAAGTTAATTCTATTACCTTTTCCTCCATAACTTGCTTCAAGGTAGAGAGTGCAAGTGTTTCTGCCTCCTCCAGTGTCATGTTCTACATCACCAAAAAATTATTTCCTTCAGAAAAGTGGGAAATGTAGAACATGAAAAGCTATGACACACCATTCTGTCATGCTAGAACACTTAATGCTGGAACAAACTGACTTCACACTTCTCTGGATGAACCACTAGTGCGTCATATGACCTAAATTCCTCAATGAGCGACTACAAAATCCATCCACACAGTTCACATGAAAACCTCCACAGCTTGTTAGTAGTGACCAAGAAAGAGCATGCTTAGTAAAGAGTGTGCACCAGATCATAATGTTCCTGGAGGGCCGTGTCAGCACCTTCAGAGCCAGAGCCAATAGCCTTTGCATTGCACTGCCAAAATGTCCCTGATGGGTCTGTGTGATACCTACTCACATGCACACATCCTTATGTTCATGCAGCATTCTCCATATAATAGTACCATTGCAGACAGTAACTTTGAACACATATGTAAGGTATCAAGTCTGGCCAAACATAACAAGAACAAGTGCTGTCATGACTTTCTGAGTGTCACTCACAAAGTATCGAACCGACACCTTCCTTAGCAATCACTAGCTGCTATTGAATCCCACTAACTTCACTAGCTCCCAACTGAAGGTCTAGATGAGTAGATAACAATGTACTCAGAACCTAGGGAAAACAATTCACAAAAATCCACATCTTGAGTTCCTGCTACATTTCTGGAAGCAGGAGGTAGCAGTCAAGAGGCATAAAAAATCTCCAAAAGATAAACACAAACACAAACTACACCAACCAAGACATGCACAGAAAGAAATGATACATAACGTCCCAACCATCACAATATGGAGTATGGATTGCAAAAGGACAGTTAGGATTCTTACAAGCATGGGCCATTATCATCATGACCAGCAATTAAAAGTGACACTCCGAAGGGCCGAGACTGTGCACAAAAAGCACTTGTCAAACTAAACTGACACAGGAGCCTGCAAATGGTTCTCACTCACCCAGTCCAACAAACTAGGATATCCAAAAATTAGACAAAGCATCAAGAATAGAAAGAAGTGCACAGCTACATGTTCAAGTCTCTCCATCTGCACAAAGTAAACCAATGGAAAGAAGCAAAGAAAAATAGCAGAAGAGCCCAAACCATGGATTCCTCATCGCCCTCTCCAAACCGCAGGGCTAAATCACACAAGGCTTGTGTTGTTGACTCCACACTCATAGGCTCATTGTAAGAGAACCTGTGGTTCTGTAACAACCCATGAAACACAACAGAAATAACAGAATGAGAATAATTCAGAAGATAGAAATTCTATTTTTAACTGTACCCTTACCCCCATACTGACAACACTATTTGCCTGGTGCTAACACCCAACAAAAGGTTGAGATTGAGGCATAACACATGCTAGTTACAAGAAAACCAGGGAAAGAGCAGCTTGTATTGTATGCGATTTATGGGGCACAATGGTGTTTGACAGCAGCAATATCAAAGTCTTCAATCTGAAAAGAATGCATTTAGCTATCATATGTCTCGAAATTCTGCTTGAAACCCTAAACCATTTGGGGTTTCATGGCTATGAAAGTTTCCAAGTTACAGTATGTGCCAAGTATTCGTGAAGCACCCTAATACAAAAAAGTTGCAGAATGTTTCACACTGACTGTGGCACATGATACTACTCTAAGTCTGTCACCTCTTTTATGGACTTGATCACCTCAACTTTGAATACAATCTCATGTGAGTGTCTTTCACAATTAGGTCTAGATCAACATGATAGACCAGAGAGATGACAACCTGAGTCTCAACACGACCATGTTCCACAAGGGTTCGAGCATCAGCAGTCAAACCACTCATGGCACATCCAATGTGCTCATCTATCTCCATGATTTTCTCCACACTGCTCGGCTCCTTTGTGAAAGCACAAAAACAGAATGAATTATTAAACCCATAAAAAATTTTAAAAGAAGTTTACCAAGTAAAACAAAAAGGCAAAGTAGACATTGTTTCTCAATTTGCCAAAGCATCTCAGGAGTAAAAGCAAACGCACCAACAAAGGAGAGGTGATTCGCTTCTCAACAGCAAGAATCACACCTTGCTTGGTCTTCAACCCCACTGCGGTTGATCCTAACTGCGATCAAATCCACAAAAATTAAACAAAAACAACCAAAAAGACAGAGAACCTTGCTAGAGACCAAAATGCAAGCATGTGGACGATTAGGGTTAGGTCTCAGGGTTTTACTTGAATTCTTGGCTGATCTGAGGAGCTTGCAATATTGGTTACATACAAATCTTCAAAGAAAGAAAAAGAAGGAAAAAAAAAAAACTACTGCTATTCCACCAATATTTTCGAGCTAATAACGATTTCAAGATTTTGCAGTAAACCTTAATAGCTTCAATGGCGTATTCCACTTGAAAGAGACGACCTTCTGGAGAGAAGGTATTAACACCTCTGTCATACTCACTCCTGCACACATCCAAATATTCTCCATCATCGCCACTCCGCTCTCTCTTCCGCAGATAGATCAGTAACTAGCCACATCAATGATTTTCCAAGCCACCAAATCGGGACCGAAACTGAGGAGGAAGAAAAGGGGAAAAAAAGGGGGGGAAAGAGCAAAGAAGCTTGTGAAGCTTACCTGGTTAAAAACATGGTTGAAGTGTTGTCGGCTTGAATCAAAGCTCGCTACAAAAATCCTGAGCAGCAAAGATGTGCACAGTCTGCTTGGGATCCGAGCGGCACAGAGAGAGAGCGCGCGCGAGCGAGCGAACGAGGGGGATGAGCTTCGGAGTGTATTCACGTGTGTTTTCTGTGCCCTAATTCCTCCTCACACCCACGAACAAGATCCACATCCTAAATGAGGTGACAAAATGCTCAGGGTTTAACCCTAAATTAGTTTAACTTGCAGTGTGGCTTTTCAGGAATTTTTGTTTGTAGCCAAAGTGGTGACCATCCAATATCACCACTTTGAAAGGATGCTTAACCTAGAAGAACCTAGAGAAAAATGGCTATTGTCTCTAGGAAGATTTATTTAAATATGGCTATAATCCAGAAATAAAGTACAAATCTTTAATTATCTTTTTATGAAGGGCATTAGAGACCTTCCTCTTTCAGTTTTGTGTGCATTTTATATGCAAAGGGTGTTAGTGGACATTACAATGTGCACAAGTGATCTCTATTTTGGGATGTGTTATTGCAATAAGTAGGGGTTCTTCTAGGTTAAGCATCCTTTCAAGAGGTCCTTCCCTTTCCTTATTTGATATGCTTCTTGTGACAAGAAGGGGTTCGAGAACTTTTATGTTCCCTTTGTGGTTTGCCCTCTTAGGTGGTTCTTTTGTTTTCTTGGACGTGTGAGTCCTTTCATTTTGTTCCTTGTATTCCTTTTTTTAAAAGGTGCTTTGTTTTATTGATGATTGGTAGGGTTTCATCATTTATCTTCATTGCTTGCAACAAGGGAATGTAATCACGTTAACAAAGGAAAGGAAGTGGGCCCAATCATTAAACATTACATTTGCCTTACACATTACATTTGAACAAAATTCAATTCATCAAATTTTAGTTGTTGTATGGCAAAAAGTTTTAACTTGTCATGAAAACTCGAAAAGAATCATGGATGCTCTTCAATTTGTTGCATTGAAAATTGATTAAAATATACAACAACCAAGAACCAACCTTTATGCATATTAAGCATGTATTACCAAAAGTGGTACAATCAAGCAAATCAATAATTAAAGGCATTGTTTACATATGCAAATTGATACCATGTAAGTCCAATAGTTTTTCACAATTTAGTTGTTTAATAATGTGTGATATAAATTGTTTTTTTTTAGATATTGTACCCAATTAGGTCTTGAAAAAAATTAATCTCCAACAATATTGATCACAATTTGGAAGGTATGAATGTATGTAACAAGTAATGATTATTGAAAACAAACTAGCTCCCATTTTTAGTAGAATTAATATGAAGGCAAATCTTACCCATTGTTCAGAAAGGCATGAATTCATGTTATATTTTAAGCACATGCAAAGTGTAACCCTAATCCCTAATATAAACAACTTGTAATAAGACATAACAAGAGAAAATTTTGAACAAATCCACACATTGGTCCCTTAATATACACAAAACTTTGAAAGAGAAATTTGAATATAAAGAGAACATGTGCAAATTGTAGTCAATGAAATTTAAATAACTTCAGGAGGTTATTCTTCATATATTTTATAAAACATGTAAGATAAAAAGGGTTTTATTCGTATGATATTAAATAATAGAATATTAAAGAACTATCTTATTCTAAAGACTAAATTTGAAGAATTTAAAATTACAAAAACATCTTTCATCTTCTACATTACGATTCATGAAATTAATGTAGGTATATCAAGAAACTTCAAGTATTCATGGAGCATGTGGCATAAAATCCTTGAAGAGGAAATTGAATGCCATGTTATGAATGAGAGGATTGTTTTTTAAAGGAAGGCACATGGGTTGCTTGGGCTTGACTTTTTAGGATAACCTTATAATGACCAAACTTCATGTCCAAGGTGTTGAAGCAAACAACATCTCATGCACTAGCTTAAGCATGACACTATCATCATTTGTAAGATTGTTACGAGAGTTAAATAATGTTGTTTCAAAATATTAAGATGTTTTAGAAATGTCTTCTAAACCCCATCAAGAAACCAATGTTAGGGTTGTATGATGCCAAATGCATAAAATACATCATGCCTAGGAAATTTAGAGTCGAGTTTTGGGAACAACTAATCAATTATATTTACATCACAAAAGCACACAAAAAGGAATCAACAACTTGAGGAGAAAGTAAACACATGATACAAAAATGATTTCAAAAAACCTTTAGGTTGGAAGGGTTTGCTTGCGATGGCAAGCTCAATATGGTTTGCCAAACAATCTCAAACCTCCCTTGTGACACAATTATTTTCCATGTCATTTAATCATTACATTTGAACTAGATTTGGATCCCATTGAAAATGAAGGCCAAATGCTTAATCATGGTACAAAGAGTTTGAAGTTAGTGCCTAGTTATGTTAGGCAAAGAATATGTATTTGAGCAATATTTGGTAACAAGATTCACATAGTGGGTGTATAAAGATGTTTCACAAAACTTCATGGCATTTACAAAGTCAAAAACATAGGCACACATGTTTGGCTTGTGAAAATTTATTAAACAATGAATTGTTTCCAACGATGCAAGGATACAAGAGAGAGAGGGAAAGCATAATAAGATCAATTGTTTGAAATATCAACTTATTATAATTTTTGTGAATCATAGATGAACTTAAGACATAAAATCATATTCTACATTAACATTATCAATTTTTTATTTATTCATGTTGAAATAGATTTTAGTGATAATCATATTGAAAAACATTAATGATTTTAAAAAAAAGGAATCATAATAAAATTTTCAAATTAAACATTGTCCCTATCAAAATGAAAATGAAACATGTTCTAAAACCATGGAAAACAAAAACACACATATAAAGTTTTAAAAGTGCACTCAATATAAAATAACACAAACTTTTTACAAACTTTTTTCATTGGATGAAATCAATTTGGTATGGTTGGTGTATTCGAAAAATGAGTGACAACAAATTACTATTTTGAGTTGAATCTAACAAGCTTGTTAATTTTTAGATTCATTAGAATAACAATTTTCTCATTTTGCAAGATTTTTTTTGATTTGGATAATATGTAAAATATGAAATAAAAAATTGATAATTAAATTCTAAGAAAGACTTTACATAATTGATTGTTTTAACTTTATGAAATTTGATTAATAACTTTAAAATTTAGAAAAAATCAAAAACTTGAAACCCATATCATTTCTTTAAACTTGAACAAAAGAAAAATAAAACCAAGTTGATTCTTTAAACCCTTCCTAAATGTTAAAATGAACAATTAAATAAAACAAAAAAAACCAACATTGAAAAAAATTAATATTGTGTGTGTGTGTTTTTTTTAAATAATATTTTTTAGACTAGGTTTGTCATTTTGGGGCGAGAGGGAGGGGCTGGGGGGGGGGGGATTATCCAATGTTGGCTTGAGCCTAGTTCTTTCAATTTTGAAACCTTGTTGTTTTGATTCTTACATATTTTTTCAACTTCAAGAATCTTTATGCATAGTTCAAAAATTAGGTCCAATTGAACATGCATGTTCCCCCAATGTTTATTTTTTTATAGATACAAAGTTCTAGAACAAATTAGAACTAAGATGTATATAGGTATGAAGTTCAATAACTAATTAAACTTAAAATTTAATGTAAAATTGAAGGTACTTGTTAGATTTTCAAGAAAATCAACTTGTCTACCTAAAAAGTTTGAACCTTTGTTCAAGAATGATTTTCTTGGTTCAAGCTTTAGTTTCGAATCTAACAAGACTAGTTCCACAACTTGATTATTGTGTTGGTTTTAACAAAAGGTGTTAGCTTGAGTTTGTACAATAATGGAATTTTGAATTTCCACATTTAACATTGCAAATCAAATAGTGTGACAACACTAATATAAACTATATTTAATTCATAGTCGAGTAACAAATTTCTAGATTTTATCATCCAAACATGCAATCTTAGATGATTTTTCTTTTGGTCATTATTTTTTCATTTTTTTTGTAAAAGGCATAGTACCTTGAACATTTCCAAGATCCTATCATATGAATTCAAATTTGGGTAATTAAAATTCTAGTGACAAGTAATTGGAATTGGTATATGAGGAATTTTTTGAAATCCTTTGTATGGTTGTCCATGGACCATTCCAAAGAGAATTAAAAAAATAACTACCAAAGCTTAACTACTTCATTTCTTTCTTAAGAACTACTTCCTTTTCTTATGAACTTTTCAAATAATTGTCTCCCACCTTCATAATAATACCCTCCATCTTATAACTACCTCATTCTCTTTCCTTGTCCACCAACATGGATATGAAAAAAAAAATTAACATGCTTCTTTTCATGTCCATGAAAGGTATTATTAATTTAAACTAAATATGAAATTGACATAAATAATGATGAATTATTGAAAATCATAAATTTTTAGAAAATAAAATAAAAAATATAGTTGATCATCACTAGTAATATGCAGTAGCACGGAGTTCAAATTATTTAAGTAATAACATCCCAAACATTGTTGCCCATATAATGTAGCTTCAAGTTAATTTTTGTGGCAAATTTTCATTATTATGCAAAAGTTTGGAAAAAAACTTGACATTTTTTGCGTTACAAAAAATGTACCATGTGTTTGTTCAACAAACAAAATTAGCCCCTTTTGGAGATTTAAAAGTTGGAAAATAGAAAAAGGAAATGATTTTTTATAAAAGAAAAAAACTTGAAAAATGTAGTTTTATTAAATAGTTAAAATTTCAGCCAAAAAAAATCCGTTTTTGTGAATTAAAGAAAACCAAGAAAATAAAAATAAAAAATAAAAATGAAAAAAAAATATTTCAAAAGAATTTTAAAAAAAAAACTAAAAAAAACTAATGTTGGGTGATTCTCAAAGTTGAGGTATGGAAACACATCAAGCATTGTTCTTAATTATAAGATTTTAAGCTTTAATGAAATAGTCTAGAGGTAAATGGGTTCAATGTTGTTTTTCCAATTTTTGTGTAGTGCTTAATAGTAGGGGCAACGGCCTTCAAAATAGAGACCATTAAGACCATTAAGGACCATTAAGACAATAGACAAACTTGTGGGGACACACTCTCCCCGAAATAGAAAAATATGACAAAATTTGATAACTTATTTTTGAAAAAAAAGACTATTTTCACAAAAGAGGTGACTCATCGTCATCTTTTGGAGATTTTTCTAAATTTTTATTTTGTGTAAGATCCTACTCAGCAATAAAATTTTAAAATTTTAAATATTTAAAATCTTTAGTAAATTTTTTAAGGTTATATTCCTTCTTCTAGAAACTTCGTGGCCTACTTCTAAATTTTTTATAAAAAAATTCTTTAAAAAATGATAATTGGGTTGAAAGAATTGGCTAAGAAACCCGATGATTATCAAATTTATGAGAAATAATGATCCTTTTGAGCTACAAAAACCAACAAAACAAGAGGTGTATGGCCTTGCCATTGACATTAAAAAATATTTTAAGGCAAAAGAAAAAAATATGGAAATTCAAGTATTTCACTATGCAAAAAATACATAATCTTTAAAAAAAGATCCTTTAAAAGAAACCAAACAAATCTGTCAAGATATTATAAACTCTATAATAACTAATCTCAAGTTTCAACACAAGCCAAAATATCATCTTTCAAAAATCCTCATATAAAAATAAATAGACCTATTATTATTATTACCTAGGGGCTCAAAAATCCCTTAAGCTACTATTACATATATTAAAGTAAGGATGGTACCGACAAATGAAGCCGCCCCTGAAGCCGGACGGACAGTGGCTTCATGGGCGGCTTCATTTGGTCGGCCTGGCCACGGGTAGTAGTTATATTCGGACGGACAGTGGCTACGGTTAACGACACTTGCACATGATAACTCAGCAGTAAATGCAAATTTTGTTTTAACTTTTCACATTGTTTTCCTCCTCATTGCAGTCCACATTCAAATTTACAATTTACCTACCTACGTCGATACCTACCATAGAAAAAGATAAGTGAAGCCACTTGGGAGGTAGGAACACTGGACAAGACCTAACCCTTAATAGTGACACGATAGGAAAATGGTGAGAAGGTGAAAGGTAGGTTTAGAGAGAACTCACTACCTACTTTTCGCCTTCTCACGAAGTCAAGTTAGGGAGGTAGGAAAAAGAACCAGAAAGAGAGGGAGGCAGGCACGTAGGTAGGTAGGTAAGGGGTGGTTTTTGAGAGAAATAGGTATGTAAGGTGGGTAGTGAGAAACCAGGAAATGAGAAAGTAGGTACAAAAGCCTGGGAGGTAGGAAAGAAGCTCATAGGTAGGTAAGAAATTTGATAGGTAGGTGGGTCGGTAGATAGGTGGGTAAGTTGTGGTTTGGGAAAGGTAAGGGGTGGTTTTTGACAGAAATAGTGAGAAGGTAGGTAAGGTAGGTAGTGAGAAAGCAGGAAGTGAGAAAATAGATACAAGATCCTGGGAGGTAAGAAAAGAAGCACATAAGTAGGTAGGAAATTTGATAGGTAGATGGGTCGGTAGATAGGTAGGTAGGTTGTGGTTTTGGGAGAGAGTGGGTCTTATATTTCACCTATGCATTAGGCACAAGGCTCACACTAGTATACTCTATAATGAATTTGAACACAAATATCCTTCTTGCCTTGGTAGCCAAGGCCAACAAAGGAAGACGGGGGGGGGCCTTCCCGAAAGGGGGGTAAAGTGCGAGCACACCACAAGGTTTTGTTCGACCTTGATTTTACAATTTTTTTTTTCTTAGTCCTTCTAGGGTTTCGTTCCACACATGAATGTTCTTATTATTATGTCTCCGGAATATAAGGGGATTTATATAAAAAAAAATTCTGTCTTGTCACATAACATTTCGTCATATAACGTAACATTTCATTTTGATCTAGGGTTTTATTCCGGACATGGATGTTCTTATCCGTCCGTAATATAAGGTCTTTTTTGTTTTGTTCTTGTCTTGTCACGTGACATTTCAATATACCCTGTAAAGTAAAGTGAGTCGAGAGGAGGAAGTTTTCGGATGTAGAATGTTGAGTAGCTGTGCATTATGCACGGTTAAAAAGCCTTTTCGGATTTGGAATATTGAGTAGCTGTATATTCTGCACGGTTTCTTAAAAGCCTACCTTGGGGTAGGGCATTCTGAGAATTACGGGACCACCTCGGCTCCGGCTGAGAATGGCCTCCGTCAATTCACCTTACCCATGACTGACACGTGGCAGAAGCACCTTCCGCATGTGTAAGGTTCCTTTCAATTGACAAAACATCTCTTCCATTTCAATTGATTATAAAAGGTTTATTAATTAATTAATTAAATTAAATTTATTAAAGGATCTTTCGTGTGGAGCTAGTGATTTTATTTATTTAAAAAAAATTTGTGGCGAGTTTTCGTCATTTTGTGGGGGAAAAAAAAATTTCTTTGAAAAAATAATATTTTTTCACAAATTCCCTGTTTTTTTGTGGGAGAAAAGAACCAAACAATGAGTTATTTATTTATTTGTTAACAAAATCATCACAATTACCTGTAATATGGATGGGTGCTTAGATATATTATTTTCATATTTTGAGATATTGCCAAATTTGGCTAAATATAAGTAATGATCATCATTTGAGCAAACATCGCAAAATTTGGAAACCAAAAAAAAAAATCTTTTCGCATCTGGTGAATTTTTGCAACGTGATGACAAAGAAAATGGGGAAAAAAATGGGATATTTTAAAATTGTAAATTCGAGTTTTTTTGGGGAAAAATTCGCATAAATTTCAAAACCACAAAACTGCCCAGAAAAAAAGAAAGAAAAAAAGAATCCAATGATTTAAAACAATCTTTTAAAGTATTTTAATGATGGCGTAATTTCGCAACTTGCCGAATTTCGTTTCAGAAAATGGAAAAAAAAAGAGAAAATTTTCTGATTTTAGGGTTTGTTTCTTAGCCATTTTTCGGAGTAAAAAAATTAAATTCAATCACATCTAGACATAAATGCACTTCCCAGGTCGGCACTTGTAGCAGCACTTCTGTGAAAGAATGGTACAGGCCACGTAGGAGTCGCCATTTAATTAATATAATTAATTCTGGGGATCCTCGCCTTGAAGTGTGTTTTTTATGAAAAAACAATTAGCCAAAAAGGAAAAAAGAAAAAGAAAAATTGGACTCGGTCTTTCTGTCGGGCGCGCGCCGTTTCCTGCGCTCGGTCTTCGTGTCCGGCGCGCCGTTTCCCGCAGTCTGCGGCAAGTGTTGTTGTTGGCCGCTGTCGTTGCCCAGTGTTTCCCGCACGCTTCGGTAGTTTCCTCCCACTCCTCGTCACCATCGTACTTGACATCGCTTAGCTTCACCACCAACAACACCTCCACCATCGCCGCCACCTTCTTCCTTCTTATATCTTGCAAGGATTGGCACCTACATTTGCAGTTAAGAACAGCAGTCCTCGCTACACAAGAACAACAGTGTGCCAATAATTGTTCCTTTGTTTCTTCCTCTTTCTTTTCTCTTGTTGGGATACAAAACCGGAGGAGTTGGCTTCATTTATCTTGGTTGTACAGCTGCTTTTGTTTTGTTTTATTGCTTTCTCTCTCTCTCTCTCACTCTCGTCAATTTCGTTTATGCTCCAAGGGGGAGGAGATAGGAGATAATTACAAGCTGCGACTGCTCTTCTTGTTTACATTTGTTTTGTTTTTGGGACTTTTCGTTTTCGGAGAGGAGCTGCAGTTCTGCTTTGTTTGTAGCGAGAAGCTCGTTCTTTCGTTTGTTGGTTCTTTCTCGAAGTTTGGAAGCTGCACAAGGGAGTTCGCGGACTTCACCATGACCAGCTGGATACGAGAGGTGAGTAGGAAATGATCATGTTCCTCGAGCTTCTTCTAATCAGGAACATGGAATGACAATGCAATCCATCCATCCATTCATGCATGCATGATCTCAGTTTCCTTGAGTATTTTTGAATTTTTCCTTCAGAGCATCGCCACCACCGGCGCTCAGTATGTGACCCTGCACTGGAAGTCTTGGATGCGGTACAGCAGTCGTCGTCCAGTGGATCCACTGGAAGACGACTGCTGTGATCCTGAAAAAGTCCACATCTTTCAGACCCCTCGAGGAGCTCCGGAACAGTGCAATAAACACACTCAAATCGTTTTTATTCACTGCTTATTGTTTCTGATAAGTTTGTTTGGTCCAGGTGGTTTGCTCTTAGTAGTCTCCCCACCTATTTGCAGTCCGAGTTTCAGTTTTATGGGCGGAGTTGGAAAAAAAGTAACTAAAACTTGGATCTGAGAAATATTTTTGCAGGGTCACATACTGAGCACCGCTAGAGATGCTCTTAAAGTCTTGCAGAGAGTCTGTCTTGATCTTGTGCAACACTCAGCCAGGCTGCAGGAGTTCTTGTAGATAGCAGTCACAAGTATTACAAAAAATTGTAACCTGGGGTTGGTTGTGTATGCATTGTTTGTTTGTTTTTTCTCTTCTGTTGCTGCCGCAGATGCTGCACGGGAAGGAGGAACCAATGTACATGTCTTCTCCTATTAACTCTGGTGGTTATACAAACCAGTACCCTCCTGTTACTCCTCAGAATGGCACTGTGCCGGCTCTTGAGCTGAAGGTTCCCATGTGCTGTGATAAATGTGAGGAGAAAGTGAAAGAAGAGCTGGAGGAGCTGAATGGTGTGCGCAGCGTAATCTGTGACAGGTATAATCAGAGAGTGACTATCATAGGGTTTGTGGATCCCCTTCAAGCTCTCAAGCAAGTGAAGAAAGCCAAAGTGGATGGGAAGTGTGAGCTGATTTCTTCAGGTAGTTACATCGTCAACAGCAGCAGTGGAACTCATCCCCATCGTGCACCCACCTACAACCCCAGTCAAGAATATGGGCGGGGTGGAAGCTCTGGTGCTGGCTTAATCCGCTCCAATTCTTTTGGTCGAGAATTGGGAAGGCTTCCTTCATTTGGCAACTCAGCACTCCGTGAACCACTGCGACGTGACTTCATGCACAGAGATGATGCTGAGCGTAGGAATGATTATTATGAAGATGTAAATCAAGATTCACAGAGAGATTTTTATGGAGTGCGACGCATGCCATCATTCAACAGATATCGAAACCATGATGCTGAGTACATTTCCACGGACAGACGATATGGGTCACCTTATGGAGGAGATCCTGTGTATTCCTCTCACCACTCTCATCGACCTGTCTATCAGTCACAAGTTTCATTCTCAAAACTGCCTGTTACAAACCCTTATTACATGAAACATATTGCCTCTGAGTACTGAAAACCTTGAAAAAACACATAATGAGTGGGAATCCTTTGTAGAGGAGGAGCTTGTTGTTTGTAAAGATGTAGTTATTACCTCTTGAGGTGAGGTATGACATGACAGTTTCTTGAGTAACTTTTGCTGGTGCATAGAGCCAGGATTTTTTGGGGGTATACATAGTTGCCATTGACATGAGTCAGGCTCCTTTGACTCCATGGCAGTCATTTTTTGGACGGGAAAATTGCAAGGATAGGTTGTACGTGCAGTGTAATCAATTGTATAGTTGGATTGTCGGTGTGTTGCCCTGCACTTCTGGCCTCATGTTGATAGTTCTTCTGATGAACCAAAAGAAAAAATATTGCACGATATCCTGTTTGGATTGTGTGGTTTGTTAAAGACCTGCACTAGTTTTTTCAAATTCATAGCGCTTGTGACTGATGGGAGAAACTATTTCTCAAAGTAATGAAGGATTTATATATGTTTGTTATGTATTCTCATGAGCTCACATTGCCTTTGGGAAGTGCAATTTTGTTGTTCTCCACGGCATGAGTGAATATCTGGATCTCATCTCTTTCCCTTGAATTCAGTTTTTTGGTCATTCTGGTAATATCAGTAGCACATATATAATTCACAATGCGAAGATGGATATGCCACTAAATATATATCTTCAATCACATGTCCATTTCCATGTTGTGAATTTCTGTTGTCCGCTATGTGTCACCAATCACTCTGAAGAAACTCATTGTTCACTACATTCACCTTCAGGCATCATGAATGCGAAGGCAGAGGACAGCTAACAAATGGGCATAATGCTATGTTGAATCTCGACAATTTTCATGTGAACTCTTCATGAGAGATGGTGCAACATCTACTTATATATGCTTAATAATGTAAGTACTAAGTACCTCC
This sequence comes from Sphagnum tenellum, assembly GCA_963921925.1. Lineage (NCBI taxonomy): Eukaryota > Viridiplantae > Streptophyta > Sphagnopsida > Sphagnales > Sphagnaceae > Sphagnum > Sphagnum tenellum. Next base: position 21,876,132 of record OY998146.1, read on the forward strand.
TCAAGCAGGGCAATCCATTGCTGCAGATTCTGTGACAAGGTAACTCAAACCACCGGACATCTACATGAAGAGAAGAGATAAAGCTCACTGCCAGCCACAACTCCACAATAAATTATGATCCTGATCTTTCCTGATTTTCAATCTGTGGCCCATATGTCCAGCATGATTTCCTGGCATGTTGGAACATGAAACGAAAATGAAGCATTCACCTATTGTGCTTCATTACATCGAGCTTCTTGCAGAACACATCTAGGGTTTAGGAACTCTTTTTAGGGCTCGGGGCTTCTGCATTGCATCGGGCGTCTTCCAGAACTTGAGAACTGATTTTAGGGTTTTGGGTTCTTGCGTCTTACATTGAGCTTCATCCAAAACTTGAGAACTGATTTTAGGGTTTTGGGCTCTTGCGTGTTACATCGAGCTTCATCCAGAACTTGAGAACTGATTTTAGGCTTTGGGCTCTTGCGTGTTACATTGAGCTTCTTCGGGAACTTGAGAACTGTTTTTTTAGGGTTTTGGGCTCTTGCGTGTTACATTGAGCTTCTTCGGGAACTTGAGAACTGTTTTTTTAGGGTTTTGGGCTCTTGCGTGTTACATTGAGCTTCATCCAGAACTTGAGAACTGTTTTTCGGGTTGTGGGCTCTTGCGTGTTACATTGAGCTTCTTCCAGAACTTGAGAACTCCTTTTAGGGCTTATGACACCTACATTACATTGAGCTTCTTTCTTCAAGAGCTTCAGAACTCTCTTTAGGGCTTTAGAGCTCATTTTAGGGCTCAGTTGGAGAAGTAAAAAATCAAACTAAATGGGTTTCTGGTGCAATAATGGGGGTGTTTCAAAACATTTTTAGGGTTTGCCAATCTTGAGCACCCACACTACAGCATGTGTAAAGTTTGCTCAAAAGCACTTTTAAAAATATTTATTTCCAATGGAAAAACCCAAATTATTTCCAAGACACTATTCTTCACATAGATTTATCATAAATTTATCACATATAAATAAATATATAAATAAATAAATAAACAAATAAATATCCCCAGATAATGCACACTCAGCTGACTTTGCAAGATTTGAGAAAATAAAAATAGGCAACCTCAAAGACCTCTCTTCTCAAAAATAATACAAAAGGAAAAATTGTGTGAAGGAGAGACTATGGGTCACATGTTGCACAATATCATAAGTTTTTATTTAAGATGTTAAATAAAAACATTTGCAAGGAGTACTCATCAAGGGTGCTCGTGCCGGAGTGGTTATCGGGCATGACTAGAAATCATGTGGGCTTTGCCCGCGCAGGTTCGAATCCTGCCGAGCACGTTTTCACATTTTTTTGTGTATTTAGTTTTTGACTAGATCTATCCTTTACATGAGAAGTAATTGGGAAAGAATTATGGGTTTTCTTTTAAGGTTACACATCACTAAATTTTTTCCCGTTTTTCAATGTCCTCCCTTCCCTTGGCAGCAAATCCAAAAACACAATTTCAGATGCTTTGGTACTTTTGTTGGCAAGGATACTGTGATTAAGATTCATCATAGAGTATATAGTAGTAGCTTAAGGGGATTTTAGCTACCCCTAGGTAATAATAATAGGTCTATTTTCTATACAAGGATTTTGTGAAAAAGATGATATTTTTGCCTTGTGTTGAAACTTGTGATTAGTTACAAAGTTATGATATCTTGAAGGATTTTGGTTTCTATTACAAGAGTTTTTTTTTGGGAAGATTATACACACACACACACATATATATTTGCATGATGAAATATTTGAATTTCTATAATTCTTCTTTTGCATTAAGATAGTTTTAAATGTAAATTGGCAAGGCCACAATGTGACACACCCCTTGTTGTTTTTGTTGTTGTTACTACTGAGGTTATGGGTTGAGTATCATGCAAAGAGATCTTCATTGGGTGGGGTTTTTGCAGATCTTGTAGGAATTGGTGCTCAAGAAAGTCTGGAGATAGTATAGTAGGACTCTCATCCACAAAACTTCTTCCTCAATTCCACACAAATCCCCAAAAAAAATTGGTCAAATGAGGATCTAGTTGGATGACATAGTATTATACCTTAGTACATTTTGTGCTTGTTGTTAGCAAAACAGATTTTGTTTTTTTTTTCTTGTACAAAACATTTTAGTCTGATGATGTCCAGCTTTTTTTGGCCTTTCTGTGCATGACTTGGTGTATTTTGTTGGGATCATCATCATGTGAGCCAGCATCGACCAGTGCACCATTTTTTCATTTGAAACCTGTTGTTATGCATGCATGCATGCCTCAGTTGTGAAGAAGAATGAACCACAGTTAGAGTTACCAAGCTTGGATCCAATCTCAAAAACAAAGGTTGGAAAGAGATATGGAGCCTTTCGAAAAACAGAATGCTCTACCCTTTGCCCTTTTGTAGATGAAAAATTCTGCTTCATATAATATAATGTGCTCTCTAGATACACTAAATTTTTATTTATTTTTGCCAATGCTTGATGTAAGTGATTACCATGTATGTATGTAGGTGAGTAGGTGCGATGCTCGGTGGTTACTAGGTAAGTAAATTACATGTGGATGGATGGTGAGTACATAAGCTAACCATGGTGAGTACATTCGGGGCCATATCCTTGGCACCACCACCACCAGACTTGCTTCAATCAACTTTCTGTCTACATTGAACCTCTCCTCCTCTTCAGTAATAATAAGTGTACCATGCATGAGGTCCTAGGAGTGGGGGGGCATTCCCAAAAGGAGGGGCCTGCTGCAAGAAGAGCACCAAGGTTGGGGTTAGGGTTTAGGGGAAGTCCCACTCGAAGGTCCTTATGCATTGTAAAAACCAAGGCCATTAGATTTATCCGTAAAGTCGGTTTGTCTTTTGGGCCTGCTTTCACCCCTTATCCCCTCTTCTCTCAGTGGTATCTGCAAAGTAATGAAATCCTATATATAATTACAACATGGGTGTGTGTCCGTGCGTGCGTCCGTCCAACGACAGTTCCGCGTTTTAATGGAGCGGCAGAACCGGCCTGGATGGTCGGATTCCGAGAACGGGAACCGGCCCGGACAGCCGGATTCCGAAAACGAAAACCCAGGTCCTGATGACTAATGCGCCGCATCGTTCGTGAAGACCGTCTGTCCGTCCGTCCAGGTCCCGAAATGAGGGGTCTGTCTGTTTAGGGACATGGGGCAGGGGCAAGGGCAGGGGGGAGGGCAGGGGCAGGGGAGGGAGGGCAGGGGCAGGGGCAGGGGGGAGGGCAGGGAGGGCAGGGCAGGGGAGGGGCAGGGGCAGGGGCAGGGCAGGGAGGGCAGGGCAGGGGAGGGGCAGGGGAGGGGCAGGGGCAGGGGCAGGGCAGGGCAGACAGTAGAGCTTAACAGAGCGTTCAGGGTGGCTGGAGTGGCGTAGCCACGGTTTACCCACTACTCGTTTTATTAAATCTTAGTATGAAATGCTGAAACTCAGCATTTGATGCACAAGGTTGGAGATATAGTAGTTGTATGCAGGCCTGAAAGTGCTCAGGACTAAGGAAAGAGGAGATGAAACTCAGTTTACCACCAAAATTGGTGGGAAAAACTAGTTTGAGTCCCAGTTATTTCGTTTTGTAAAATTGTCATTCCCAGTTACACATTTGATGCCCTATTATGCTGAAACTGGCAGTTCTCGCCCCCTAATCGTGTGACTTTTAGGAATAACTCTATTGTTTCAGCAACTTCTTACATGAAAAAATATTCATGGTGTAAAGATCGAGGCCATTGTTTTTTGATAGAGCCTTTGTGCCAAAGAGGGCTAGGGGACTACCTTTTACACCAAAAAGTCCTAGCCCAGTAACTGATATCTAAGAATCAGTCGGGTATGGTGGTTTGGTAAAGTCGAAGGCTGATTTTTTGGGCCAGTTTTTTGAGAAAGCCAGTTTTTTGAGAAAAAAAATAGTCAAGTACCTATGTGCCGTGGTTTTCAGGGTTTTTTTTTTTTTTTTTTCCTTCAATTTTGTTATGTAGCTAAAATGGTGACCATCCATAAAAAATTTTAGCCAGATTTGGTGATAAAAAATTATGAAGGTAAAAAAAATACAAATCTAGCATCCTTCTATATTTTTGGACTTGATGCAAATTTAGGATAGTAACTGGTGATTTTTTTTTAAAAAATAAAGATTTTCTTGAAATTTGGTTACCAGAAACCCCCAAAACACTTTGGTGTTCAGGGTCAATTTGGGAATTTAGAAAATAAATAAATTCTGTGATTTGACGAAATTTTGCCCCCAAAAGAAACCTTGGTGATTTTCACTCAAAAGAGATTATATCATTACATGGCCAACTATTTGAAATTTGCATTTAAACGCTACAAAACACACCAAAGCCTCCTTGCAATGAACTTCCTTTCAATAATTAAATTTTAAAGTAAAAAAATTTCAGAAACCCTCTTTTTTTTTTGTTAAAATTACAAAAACATAATCATCCAAACAAAATCTTAGAAATTCCATGCAAAGAGAAATCTGAGAAAGGTGGAGGGAAAAAACAAGAAGAGCCAATCAAACCAAGGGTGCATGTGATGAGGTGATCATCATCAAGTGTGTTTTTCTTTCTCAAATCATTCTAAATTGTAGACATTACACCACCGAATCCCATCACCTGAGGTTGCTATGTTATCATCATCATCTTTTACCGTATCATTGTTGTTGTTTCTATTCAGAAATCTCTGCTTGTTTCACAGTAGTAGTAGTAGTAGTAGTAGAAGAAGAAGAAGAAGAAGAAGAAACCCATCTATGGAGGCAAGGGACTACTACTACTACTCAAACCATCTATTTGTGTTGACCAACATTCATATCAGAATGACCATTTTCTTTTGATCTTTCTTTCTCTAAAACTAATTGCTAGTATTCATGGAGTGAAATTGACTATTAGTCTTCCACGGTTGTTCCAGCACTCACCTTGCCTTGTTGTCCTGGTGCTGTGCTCTTGGCATTCGGACTTCAATCTATAGTGAGAGAGCTATTTGTAAATAATAATACTGGCTTCCATTGGAATCTCCTTTTTGTTGCCTAATAGTAGTAGTATCGAGTGTAGTCAGGCCCGAGAACAAATGTCACTGGGAATGGATCCTCTTTGGGTAGTTCCATCCTCTTCTCCTCTTTCTTCTTTCCCTCATTCTCTTCCTTCTTTTCCTCCTTCTTTTCCTCCTTCTTTTCCTCCTTCTTCTCCTCCTTTTTCTCTTCCTTCTTTTCTTCCTTCTTCTCCTCCTTGGGGGATTCTTCTTTCTTGCCTCCTCCACCTCCACCTCCACCACCACCACCTCCACCACCACCGCCTCCACCGCCACCCTTTTTCTTCTTCTTACCACCACCACCACCTCCTCCTCCATCTCCTTTTGGACCCTCCTCTTTTTTCTCCTCTTTCTTTGCCTCCACTTTGGCCTCCTGGAAAATTTACAACCACCCCCCACCCAATGTTTTCTGTTACATTCAAGAGAATTCCTTTCCGCTTGAACTCTTTCTACTTAAAAACCTTGATTTACAACTATGCACCTCACCTGACAACATTCGTATCCAAACCATCTACAAAAGATTTCTATTGACACAAGATTGTCATCAACACCCAAGTTTCCATTCACATAAGACTTTGCCATTGACACAAGATGATCATCTCCTGTTGACTAGACAGCCCACCATTCAGGATGATCACAACTGCAGAACTACTACACGTGTTTGGATTGAGAATACAGTAACCATAATGAATTTCACAACTACAGAACAACTAAATGTCTTTCTTTGAGTTAAGATTTTCTCTGTGAAATCATGCCGCAAAACGGGACTATTTGAATCCCAGCTGCAAAATTCAAAGGCATCAACTTGAGCTGAAATTCAATCAAAGAGACACCAAGAACATGTGAAATTTCCTTCATAGAGTTTTAGGATTTGGGTTTTTCAACGCAAAGATTGAAAATGGTGCAAGATTGTCAAAGGGTGAGAGAAGGTTTTTTGATACTTGACAGGTGAACTTTTCAACAGGGAAGAGATGTTAGAGACCTTTACCTCTTTTTTCCCCTCTTTTGCAGGCTCCTTTTTCTCCTCCTCTTTTTTCTTCTCTTCTTTCTTCTCTTCCTTCTTCTCTTCCTTCTTCTCTTCCTTCTTTTCTTCTTTGGGCTTTTCATCTTTGGGTTTCTCCTCTTTCTTCTTCTCTTCCTTTCTCTCTTCTTTGGGTTTCTCTTCTTTAGGTTTCTCCTCTTTCTTCTTCTCCTCCTCCTTTTTTCCTTCTACCTTCTTTGGCTCCTCTGGCCAAAACTCAGTATACTTGCCAGTTTTGGCAACCCGGCGGAAAACTTCTTCTGGTTTTACTGCCCCAGTGACTGTCACTTTCTGTCCTGGAAAATCGACTTGATATGATGTCATCCCTGCGCTCAACAACATCAAATGTTTCCCTCACCACATTGTAAGAAGAAGAAAGAACAGCAGATTTGCAAAAGAGTAATGAGTGTAGGGTAAAACCCCAAGGTGCAGGGCATTCCCAAAACAAGGGGGCCTAGGATAAGGCAGTAACTGAGTTCAGCCCAGCATTTTGGGACATTAGGCGGTAGCTGAGAGGCCAGCCCCTGCATTTTGGGAATGTCTCCCACCCATGGCTTCACTCATTATGAAGCAAGAGGCAAGCATTATCATGAACTTAAACATTTGTTGATAACAAGGCATAGGAGGTGGAGGGTTCTTACACCTACTCCTTAAGAGTGAGTGGGGAGGAATCTTGCACTGCAGTTTCTCTCCCACTCTTAAGGAGTAGGCATAAGATCCCTCCTCGGGATGTTCATGTATGTAAGGTGTCCTCCAAATACAGTTAGGAGATTTATCCAAAGTGCAGAATAAAGCAGTGATGCCATGAACCATAAAAATTTGATTGAAGTGGAGAGTTTCTTGTCACCTGGTATTCTTTTCACAGCTCTTTTCACAGTACTTGCGCAGCCCTCGCAGTGCATCATCACTCTCAGCACTACCACCTTTACATCAACCTACAACAGGATCAAAACACACACACACACAGACACATGAGATTGGAAAACAAAAGAAAAAACAAACACAACACAAAAGACAAAAGAAGTAAAACACAAGAGAGATTTTGTCTCACCAACTGCTTCTTTTGTGTAGTATATCAAGCAGAACAATTTCAATGCATACACCCAACATCAGATTTCTTGGGAAAGACCTTGAGAAATGTACACCCAACATCAAAATTTCTTCAGGAATCCGTTGAGAATCTTCAAAACTAATCTCCCCAAAAAAGAGCTATATCCATCTCAAGCCAGAACATGGAAGTGTTCGGAGAAAAGATAGCAGGGAACCTGCTCCTACAAAATTCATATTACATAGACTCAAAAAAACATTGAATTGGGAAATGGGAGATAGTGGGATTTCCAAATGAAGAAAAAGAACAAAACCCCCATGAAAGTACCCAAATTACAGAATCTGTATGATACAAATAGTGCAAGACTGGAAAACCTTCTTCAGCGACATCAAAACACCTCTTGAAAATGACAAATCAATTCTATCAAAGTTGAGGGGAAAAGTCTGCCCGGAAAATCACACATACATTGAGAAAACTGGAGAAACCTGATCCTCAAGAAGAAAATAACATATGTAAAATATCCCCCAAATCTCTTTTAGAACATCCATCCATTTCTCACTCAGATTTGGGTTGCTGTTTCTGAACAAGACAGGGATATAGCCGAAGGAGCAAAAAATAAATAAATAAATGACACAAACAAAGTCCCAAAAAAAAATCTCCATCTCAAACAGCCACATACAGACAGAGTTTGATACACTCTTCTTTATGTGTACAGATCAAACACCATGCTCTAAATCCATAGCCCAGAGAGAGAGAGAGGAAAAGAGTAGAGAAGAGAGAAGAAGACACACATACAATATACATAATACATAATACATAATACATACACACACAAACACACACACACAAAGAGCTCTACCTACCTCAGGCATTGTGTCTGATGGGGGCTATGTCCTGCAACAAGACTGGTTTGGTGGGTGCGTGGGGGGAGAGGGGTGATGAAGCTCTCAACAGCGCAACCAACAAGCTTTTATAAATCCAGCCTGAAAATCCTTTCCACCACCAGCAACAACAGGACCCAAAGCTGAGAGGAGCTGAAAAGATGTATATGCACAAGTCCTTCTGCTGCTTTCTTCCCCACTCTCTGTCTTTTCCCCTCCAAGTGCACAACAGCTCCAATGGAGGGGTAGAGCAATCTCTAGACCTGAAGAAAGCAAACAACACAAAGTCACTCACGCTTCTACTACCAGCTGAGAGATTTCTTTGAAGAAGAACAAGAACAAGAACAAGGAGATGACCCACTCACTCCTTGATGGTTGAGTACTGAGTCCTAGATGGTGCAAGAGCTCACAAGTAGCAAAAACCATGTACTTATTACTACTACTACTACTACTATAACAGATGCAGAACAGCAATCCCTGTACAGTTTCTCTTCTTCTCCAAGACTATGTACTTTATTACTACTACTACTACTACTACTACTACACAGAAGAAGAAGATGATGGAGTATAGCAATCCCTGTATAAGTAGGTAGGTACCTTCTTCCTCTCCTCTTCCACCCACCTCCCCACAAGAAGAAAAACGTCTCCCTCCATGTCTCAGCTTGACCTTTTCATAATTATTACGCCGACCCACTTACTCCGTGGATGGAGATTCTCAAGGACTTTTCCTCCATGCAAAAGACATGGAATCCTACACTCCATGGACCCTTAGACGTTGATGATGCTCATGGGTAGGTTGATGCCATGCAATGCACCATGTTTGGGCTATGGAATCCTACACTTCATGAGATCTTAGACTTTGATGATGTTCATGGGTAGACTGATGCCATGCAATGCACCGTGTTTGGGCCATGGAATCCCACGCTTCATGAGACCTTAGACCTTGATGATGTTTGTGGTTAGATTGGTGCCATGCAATGCACCCATGTTTGGGCATAGATGGAATCCCACATTTCATGAGACCTTAGAGCTTGATGATATTCATAGGTAGATTGATGCCATGCAATGCACCCATGTTTTGTTATAGAATCCCACATTTTCATGGAACCTTAGAATCTTGATAATGTTCATGGTAGATTGAAGCCACATAATGCCAACCATGTTTGGCTATGGAATCCATTGCCATCATGGGTGTCCTAGGGATTTCAACATGCCATGATGAAATCAAGGGGTCATAGACTTGGCTATAGAATCCATTGCCACCAAATGTGTTCTATGGCTTTAACCATGCCATGATGAGATCAAGGGGTCATGGAGATGGGTATGGAAATTCAATTCCATTAGATGGGTGTCTTAGTAGTTTTTTCAACATCCAATGATGACATGAAGGGGCATTGAGATTAAGGCCAATTCCATGGACCTTAGACTATAATTATGCACATGCTAAATTGAAGCCATAATGACCCATCTTGATCATGCAATTCATTGCCATCATGGATGGGTCTTTTGGGGCTTCATCATGCCATCATGAGATCAAGAAGTGGCCATGACATTAATTCCAATTCTAAGGACCTTAGATATTTATGGTCATGGGAAATTGAAGCCACAATGACCCATGTTCACTATGGCATTCATTTTGTCATTACCATCATGTGTGTCATGGGGCTTTTATATGTTGTGATGAGATCAAGGGGCCATGGGACTAAATCCAATTCTAATTCCACAAAATTTAGATCTTTATGTTCATGAGATTGAAGTCACAATGGCCGATGGTGGTTATGTCATTCATTGTGTTATTTGTTTATCCCATGGAGCTTTGACATGCATGATGAGATCAAGGGGCCATGGGTTTAAATCCAATTCCAATTCCATGAAACTTAGATATATCTCTATGGGCTATGAGAGTGAAGCCACAATGACCTTGGTTATTTTGTTCAATGTGTCTTGTGTTGTTATAGGTATTTGTCATGCTTCAACATGCCACAAGGAGAGAGCATGGGGTTTTGTCATGTTTGATGGATGAGTGGACTTGGAAGGTTTTATCCACTATATACTAAGGTAGGGGAAAATATACCTTGATTACAAATGGACTTTTTAGGCTCCAAGAAAATCAGCCATGAGAACATGAACTTGCAACCTTTTGAATTAGGAATATTGGTGTAGAAAATGAGAACTTGGAACTTCAAATTTTGGAACTAAGGAGACATGAAAACATGAAGTTGGAACCTTTGAAATTAGGAAATATATAGAAAACATGAAAACACAAACTTGGAAACTTCAAAATTTGGAAATAAGGAGACATGACGTAAGAACCTTTGAAAATTAGGAATAGAGGAGGCATGAAAACACAAAGCTTCAAACTTCAAAATGTGGAACAAAGGAGACATGAACTTCGTGGTGGAACCTTTGAAATTAGGAATAGAGGGAGCCATGGTGGGAAAAATGCAAATTGTGAACTTCAAAAATTGGAACTTAGGGAGACACATGAAAACATGAACTTGGAACCATGGAAACTGTAGGAATATGAAGAGGCATGGAAAAAATGCAAACTTGAAACTCCAAATTTGAGTATTCTATCCGAGAATCTCCTGGGCCTATTAACACCCATTGCAAGTTCTTGTGGGCCATCATCAGCTGCTCCTTCTAGTCTAGTAGGTTGATGGGGTGAGTGTTTTTTTGGCAAGAGTTGAACTCCAAGGTGTGACACAATAGGCTAGCATCTGTGGGTAATGGTCCCCACCCAGTTGCATCATAATTGTATGACATTTATAAATTTTATACTACTTTGCTGTACTACTTTGGCTTCATCACTTCTCATAGCCCTTTTGCAAAACAGATTCTTACATAAGCTTGCTTTAAATCTCAGCTTTCCTTTAGCAAAAGTATATGTATGTATAAATGTAAGTATACAAATATATAAACAAAATTATGGGTATATAGGTATATAAGTATAGACATATATGGGTAGTCAAGGCCTTGTGTGACTAAGCTATTTAGGTCACAAGTCACACACAACCTTGCCAAGTTGCAAAAGAAATTTAGGGTTTAGGGTTTAGTTGCTCATTCATTTCAATTCCAAGCATTGCTCAACACTATATATATTGTGTACAACAAATGTATGTTTCCTTGCACATACCAAACAAAAAAAACTTTCCTACCCTTCTTCTAAACTCCTTTCAACCCAACCAACCCGTCTTCTTGCTCCAAAAGGCTTTAACAAGTGGGTACTTTACTCACCAATCCTTTTGACACTCTTGGGATGAATAGTTTTTTACCACAATATAAGCTTGCAATGTCCTTCCTCTTGGTTGCTTGAATTTGTCTCTTGTATACACAATTATTTACAAAGTACATAGAACGGACCCCCCTTGAGGACAATGACAATGAAGAGGGAGTTGTCATGGAACCCTTCTAGAATTTTGGTTGGTTGGTGTGGATTAGTCTCTAAGCATTTTGAGTCTTTTATGAATTAGGCTTAATATGAATTAACCTCGGAGCATTGAGTCATTATGAATTAACCTCAAAGCATAGTTTTTTTTTTAAGATTAATTTTTTTTTTTTCCAATTTTGTTCTGTAGCTGAAGGTACAATCATCCATAAGATTATTTAGCCAGATTTGGTTATTACAAAAAATGAAAGTTAATAATAATAATAATAAAATCTTTCTAGATTTTTAGCCATTTATTTTTTAGCTACATAAACTAGTGTTAAGCTATTTTGAGCAATAAAAAAAAAATCACCAAAAAAGAAAACATGTATGTAGTATAATTACATACCTATTATGATATAATGTGTTAGTGTTGTACGGGTATATATAGGGTGCAACCTGGGATATATAATATTGGTATGAGTATTGATATTGAAGAACAAACTTGTCAAAAAATAGTTATTATATTTTGAAAATTCAATAAAATACCAGGGTAGGTTATCAATTGAATCAATTAATATTTTTATATAATAAAAAAATCAGTAGCTGGAAAGATAGGGTTATTATTATTATAAATAACCAGCTTGATAACCAGGTCGGAAACTCAAATAACCGACCAAAACTCAGTTGGTTTATACATACTCTGTATATATGAGGCCCAAAAAGAAATTAGCCTTTCAACCCTTAAAAACCCTAATAATAATACCAGATTGGTATGCAACCCTTTTTTGAAAAAATAATCAAAGCACCCCAATTCCCAGGACCAGTTTGGTCTGTTGTTTTCAAAAGTGGGTACCAGTTCCAACACTGATTATGATGATATTGTAAGCCTTTTTTGTCTGGAAGTATGTGTACCCCTTTTGTTCTTATTAGCCTCAGAAAATTGCTTGAGTGCTTTTGACTATAAAAAAAAAAAGACTGGCAGAGACAGAGTCTGTTTCTGTTCTGTTCTGTTCTGTTGTGCTGCAAAGGTAGAGTTATCCACAATTTAAAATATTTTTTTTGAAAAAAATAAAAATAAAAATAATTTAATTTAATATAATTTAATTTGATATAATTTGATTTTAAAATAATAATAAATAAGAAGAAAAAGTTTATATATACTTGAACTTCATTCACACTTGATCTCCTCCCCCTCCCCCTGACAACTTGATATATGGGGTTGCTTTGTAAGGTACTCAGGAGTACCAGAGTGTATCATGAACTTGTTGCCATAAAACCATATATTTTTGTTCCAAGTACAAAAGCCATGCATGCTGCAACAGCATCCATCATCAAACCAAAAGTAATAATCTTCTTACAGCATCATTTTTTAATTTTTTATTTTCAATTTTAGAAAGATTATAAAAAATTAAAAATATTAAAAATATATTTTTTATTTTTTATTTTAAAAAAATTATGAAAGAAAAAATTTATAGGTTTGATTATACAAAGAATTTTTTTTGGTCCAAAAAAGGAAATAAAAAAATTTGTTTCACTGAATCTACTAAGTACATGTAGATGGTTTATACATAGATAGATAAGGGCTGTTTTTACTCCCATTTTAAAAATTGGGTAATAAACCCTTTTTTATTTAAAAAATTTGCTTACGACCCAATTTTAAAATATCTTCTTTTTTTTCCATATTGAAAAAAAAATCGCCTAATTTAAAATTTAAAAATTAAGATATTGAACCTGACCCAATTTGGACACAACATGATGTTGTGTAAGAGAGATGAGTAATGAAGTTACATTTATATCATAACATTTTCATTGACTTGGGGATAGATCACTCAAGTGGGCTGTCTCCATTCAAGATCAATTCGCATGCTAGTGAGATTCTAGTCTTTGGATATCATTTATTGGCCTTGCCTACCAAGGCAAGGATATTGTGTTTAGATTCATTATATAGTATAGTAGCTTAAGGGCTTTTGGCCCCTAGGTAATAATAATAATAATAATAATAATAGGTCTATTTTTATATGAGAATTTTTTTGAAAGATCATATTTTGGCTTGTGTTGAAACTTGAGATTAGTTATTATAGAGTTATATATAATATCTGGAAGGATTTTTGGTTTCTTTTAAAGGATTTTTGGTTTTTGAAGATTATTATTTTTTCATGGTGAATGAAATATTTGAGTTTCCATAAGTCTTCTTTTGCCAAGTTAACATTTTTCAAAATGTAAATGGCAAGGCCACATTGTGACACACCCCCTTGTTTGTTTGTTTTCTTAAGTATATATCCATCATCTCTTTCCATGTTGTCTAGGCTTATGAGTGTTTTTTGTTGAAGAGATTATATGGCAACTCACTTTGGCTGGGCTAGCCACTTGAATGTGTCTAACCCACTGTGGTGGTTAACCATGCACTAATTGTGGTAAACCATGTGCTGACCTTTTCCCATGCTTCTTCTTTGCCTTCCTAGCTACTAGACCAAAATGCAATTTACCTATGGATCTAGCTACATGGAAACCACTTACTTACATTTGCTACCTACTTGCCTATGGTACTTAGGCACTTACATAGTTGGTTAGTTACTTAGGTATAGGTATAGGTAAAGGGGGGAGGGGTGGGAGTAAGAGGGTTTACATGATAGGTTACTCCAAGGTTTAGGGTTTAGGGTTTACATGATAGGTTACTCCGAGGTGGAACCTTGGTAACTAAGTTGTGGTAACTTGGTTCTAATGGGTTTTCAAATGGATGGTGCACTTGCGAGAGTGGCGGGGTTTAGGGTTAATGTGGGGTTTTAGGGTTAATCCACCGGAAAACATCATTAGAGGATTATGGTGGGTTTGGCTAAGGAGGCTTGGCATATTCTCAAACCATCCAGCAACTTATTTTATTTTATTTTTCATTTTAAAAATCGCTAAACTTTAGGTGAAGTGGTCACCGGACTCATTCCATTTGGGACAAAATTTGACAATTAAAAAATAATACAATGATGATTCTTTGGAAATTTTATAATAATAATAATAATAATTATTATTATTATTATTATTACCATGTCGATAATATGATAAACCAATTATGTGCCCAACATGTGTCTCTTCACTCATAATGGAAATTCTCATGATGGACTTAGTAGGAGACCAAGGTCATAGATGATGAGTAGGGCCCAAAACTGGAAGAGAGTTTGCCCATCTGAAAGGCAATGAGCCACATAACTTTTAGTGTGTAAGTCAGGACTCAAGGGGACTCAATCTTAGAACTCTCAATATATATAGCAAAGGAAAATTTGTCAAGAGGTCAACAAGTTTCTCACCATGGTCCTCCATCAAGACATGAAAAGAAAGTGCCTCAATCTTGAACTACTACTTATTAAGGAGGGCATTGAAATGAAAATGTTTGTGGGAAATTGAGGATAATAATAATAATAATTTTAACAATAACAAATGTTGAATTCAGAAGAGAAAGTTGCTCATCCACATGCCTTGTTGCCTAGTTTTTTTGGTGTAGGGATAACGGGTGAGCTTGTTGTATTCTCAAGGCTATTTCTTAACATAAAATATGTTGTGTTTTCAAATTACTTGACCAATGTCACATGGTTCCACTATCACTTGTTTAGGAATTTGTTTGAAGTAAGTGCCATAAAGGGCAAAGCCCGTTGTGTCATGAGACTTGTTCTTTTGGAAGGATTCAAATGTGAAATCCATCCATCCATCCATCCAAGTCAGCATGGCTCTTACTTACCTACTTTTGTGGACACATTCTTTCTTAGAACGAAAAGCATTTTAGGGAGTTGATAAGGCCCAATTGTTGAGATGACCACCCCGCCCCGTCCTCTCCACCCCCACAATTGAAGTAACTTATGATACTTTTAAAAAATTGTAGGCTATGAGACCAAAGGAGTCCACACTATTTGGTGATACTTAAAAAAATTAAAGGCTATGAGACCAAGGAGTCCGCACTATTTGTTTGTGTAATCAATCATGGCCACATCAACACAACGCATGCAAATGCTAGTGACAAAAACCCTTCTTGGACACCTTCCCAAAGCTGAAGGCAAAATGCCTTTTACATGAAAGGCTTCTTGTGGCCAAAGGTTTCTTGTGACCAACCGCACTAACTTTAAGGAAATGGGCGAGGGTAGTTCGTGTATGAGAAAATATCCACTTATGAGAGATTTGTTGGAATTCGCAAAACCATGTCTCTTCTATTCAGCTCAAGACTTACAAACTTTTGTCAAGATGTTTTTGACAAAGGCTCTTACGGCTAGTTGCACTACCATCCATGCAGACACATTTTCCTATAAGCGTGACTCAGTACAACGTTTCCTTTCCCTTTTCTTTCTTTTGGGGTTTGATAATTAACACTTCCCATTCTTTAGATGGCATTTTATAACATCTTTCTTTCTCATAGTGCAAATTTCTCAATATGTCATGCATGAATCAAGCGCTCAAATTTCAATTTTTTTTGCTTTTTAGTTTTGGCAACTAAGGATTTCATTTATTTTTTCCTACACCAAAAGCAATAAGAACACATACGAGTTTTCAAACATATGACATTGCAAAAATGAATTTTAGATACCCAAAATTGATCTTGGGGACAAAGGAGGACTCTCATTAGTCTTTAGATAATGGAATGGTTTTAATTCTTATGATTCTAGATGTGCTCATATGGTTGATTGCATTTGTGTGGTCAAATTTCATCAATGAACTTAATTTCATCCATGATAAAGTTTTAACTATATGGCCATTTGCATGTGTGATCAAATTTTGTCAATGAACATAATTTCATTCATCATCAAGTTTTTAACTATATGGCCATTTTGCATGTGTGATAAATTTCATTCATTCAAACATAATATTAAAAATGTTGTAAGTTTTTTTTATAAAAGTTGACAAAATTCGATGCCAAAATTGTGAATGAAACGGGAAATTGAAAAAATAGTCTATACTAGCCTTTGAGCCAAAACAATTGTTATTTTTGGGTAGATGATTGATCACTCGAACATGCACCAAGGAAGGGAAGCACATGGGCTGAAACGGGTTGCAGGTTGACCTTCAGATTCAGCCAGCTCAATTTTGGCACTACAATTGAGGCCATGTGGGTAACATTTTCTCATGCCCATGAAGTCCATGTGAATTTCCGTACTCTACAAGAGTCCCAAAAGACTCATGAAATGAGCACAAAACCTTTTGTGCTCCCAAACGCAACTCGTCAAAATCCTCAATAGAATTTTGCTGGATAGCTTCCTTCTCTCTCTCTCTCGACCATAGCAAACATAACATTGGGTTATGTATATGCATTAGATGTACGGATGCGTTTGGATCAATGCACCTCCTAAGTGTGGATCAACACGCAATTAGAAAATGAAGCTATCGATTGGAGCCAAACACAATCGATGGTAATCCATCGAAGCTAATAGTAGAAGGGATTAGGTGACCTAGGTTTAGGGTTTAGGGTGACCCATGAGTGCACCATCCATTAAAAACCCCCTTGTGACTCGGTTGGTTGTCAATGAACCACAACCGAGTTACCAAAGTTCCACCTTACTTAATAACACCATCCCGTAAATCCTCCTAGTTCCCCCTCACACTACTACCTAGGTAAGTGGGTAAGTATTATAGGCACATCGGTAGGTAATGTAGGTGGCTAATGGATAGGTAGGTAGGTGGATTCATATGGATGATTAGTGCATAGCTAAACCATTGTGGCTAGCTATGGAACATAGAATACAATGAAAAAATGTTTTAAAAATCACGGGATTCATCTACTTGGTTTTCATTATGTAGCCAAAATTTATAGAAGGATGATTTAAGTATTTGTACACTATTTCTGGTTTATTGATCAATTTGGCTAAATTTTCTTAGTGTAGTAGCCCATGATGATTGTCACTTTATTCTTACATCTTCCAATGGATGATTGCCATTTTGGCTACAAAGAAAAAAATCCCTACAACAAAACACTAGTGGGTGTGGGTTTTGTGGGTCTAAGAGTGTGACTTTGTGCATAGGCTCCATGAAATCTTTTAGGTTTGTCATTATTTTTGCCTTAGGCTAATAATACCCATGGTAAGAGCATGGGTACCTATGTGGGTGGATCTTCTTGCAAGCACATGCCCCGTATTAACCCTATCTTGGATGCCAAAGAAGGGAGGGCTTGCTTGACATGAGAAAACTTGTGGGCAAAAAAAATATATTAGGCCCAAAATTAAGGCAAAGAAGGACACGGATACAACAACAATTTTACTCTATGATGACATATTTGATCATACTTCGAGGGGACAATGGTGGGTGGCTCCTATTTGAATGGCATCATCACTTTGTCATGCATTTGTCTAAATTTGAGTGTAGTGAATTGAGCCCCCCATTCATGCTACAAGACAATGCATTCTTTTGTCCAATTCATTCTCATAATTGGTTAGAGATATTATACATAAACTGTGTAAAATGGTGTATTCAATTATGAGATAATATAATTTTGTTGTATAATTTTGTATAAATTGCATACACGACCAATTTCTGACATCTCTCATATGGTTTGTGATATGTGCTAAATCCCTGGATCAAGGGGTATAATTGAATAATTACAATTGTAATTATAATTATGTGAGCTATGAAAAAACCTGATATAAAAAAAATTACTTTTTTTTTAAAAGCACTTTTTAAAGCACAATAAGTTTTTTATTTTTTGTTTGTGTTTTTGATTTGTTTTGTTTTGTTTTTTTGTGTGTTTCCTCCCCCTCAATTTTGAGAGGTAGGTGGTGTAGTAGTGATCATACACAAGACTTAGCCAAATTTGGCTACATGTCGGAGAGGAGAGGAGAGTAGAACAAATTAACAAGATTCCTGCCTTAGTTTGATGACTGACCTAGTGGAACCTATAGTCTAAATATGGTGAATTCAGACAGTTTTTCCCTTGAAATATGGCCGACTTGAAGCCATTTTTCTCCAAAGAGAAAGAAACCCTTTGTATAATAAGTCGTAGTAGGACAACTTTTTTTGGGTCCAGTCCCCCACACTGGACCAAAAAGTCACCACAAAAAGACTAAACCCTAAACCCTAAACCCTAAACACCCTAGGTACTGATTTAGAATGGGTTGTGCAATATGGGCTGCCAGACAAAAGCCCGTATTGTAACAACGCCCCCGCCTCCATTGTTGATTCATTCATTCATTCATTGAGTCTATACACTTATAATGGAAAAAACTTGATGCATTTTCAAGAGTCGCGCACAAAAGTAAGTGTCAGTGAAAAAAATTATTTACAAGGTTTTTAAGTTTGTCATGGTCTGCTTGAAACCCCATACATCGACATCCCAAGATATGGAAGATATGGGTTTAGGGTTACAAAGAAGAGCTATGCTGCATGGGAAAACAGAAGTTGGCCTGAAGTCCCTCGGGCAGTTCAGTTTGCCACCAGCCCGCACAAAAAAAGACTTCATTCACTTTTGTTGTTGACAGTCTACCACTGTAACAAATGAACACTTTGCTTGGATTTTGATCCTATTCTATGGCACAAGTTTGTTGCGAGCATCTGGTGGATCAATTACATAGTACAGAACACTTCAAAATAAACAAGGGATGTGTGTCACACTGTAGCCTTGCCAATTACATTAAAAAGTATCTTAACTTGGCAAAAGAAGAATTATGGAAACTCAAATATTTCACCATGCAAAAGTATAATCTTCAAAAAATCCTCCGAAAGAAACCAAAATCCTTTCAAGATATTATAACTCTCTAAGTAATCTCTCAAGTTTGAACACAAGCCAAACTACCATCTTTCAAAAATCCTCTGAAAGAAACCAAAATCCTTTTAAGATATTATAACTCTGTAACTAATCTCAAGTTTCAACACAAGCCAAAATATCATCTTTCAAAAATCCTCATATAAAAATAAATAGACCTATTATTATTACCTAGGGGTAGCCAAAATCCCCTTAAGCTACTATACTCTATAATCAATCTAAACACAATATCCTTGCCTACTACCAAGGCAAGGCCAACAAAAAAGTTCATGCTTTAAATTAGTGTGAAATTGAGCTTCAAGCTGTTAATATACTCAGGCTAAAATGCTTTCTTAAAAGTGCTAATAAAGTTAAATGATTGACTTTGATTTGATGATCACAATAATTGGCCCATTTGGTGGTGATATTTAATCGATCCTCGCTTTTACATTGTTTTATGATTACATGTTTGTAGATGGGGATGGAAAATAACTTGCAAATTATTTTGGATGTGGTAAAGTCTAGACACTAGTAAACCCCTAAACCACAAAAAACAACCAAAAAAAAAAGAAAAAAAGAGTTGGACTTGCTAGGCATCATCCCCCAACTAATTAATATAAAACAGAATAAGTACCCAAGAATACATAATAACTAGGGAGTGTTACCTTATTCAAATACATATTGATATTATACATACATTGGGCATCTTGATAAATGATCAACAATCAAATAAATGCCATATATTTTATATGAATCTGCATTTGAATATGTAATTAGAGAGTTTTTCAAAAGTTATTCATTGGGTCATCTTTTTTTCTTTTTCTTATTAACATTTCTTTTTGTGGATTCGGTGGTGGAGAAGCTTGGACATGGCTGGAACATAGACTTGACCGAAAAAAACAACCACCTGGCCTTCATTCAAACCCTAAACCCTAAAAACCCTAAACCCCTAAACCCACCTTTGCAATGGGATCAATGGTCAATCTTTGTAAATGGATTTGATCCCACATGATTTTTTTTTGTTTTTGTTTTTGTTGTTGGTCTGGGAATTCTGCCAAGAGTAATAATAATACTAAGGCTCACTCACTCATTGCTGCAGAGCTATCCTGGTCCTTTTGGCCTTTGCCTTGGTAGGCAATGATAATATTGTGTTTAGATTCATTTTATAGAGTATAGCAGCTGAAGGGATTTTCGCCCCAAGGTAATAATAATAATAATAATAGGTCTCTTAAAAGATGATATTTTGGCTTGTGTTGAAACTTGAGATTAGTTATAATAGAGTTCTAATAACATCTTGAAGGATTCTGGTTTCTTTAAGAGGAATTTTTTAAGATTATGTATATTTTTGCATGGTGAAATATTTGAGTTTCCATAATTCTTCTTGTGCCTTCAGATACTTTTTTAATGCAAAAATGGCAAAGGGCCCCCATTGTGCCACACCACCTTGTTTAGTCTTTAGCTGCCACCACCTCCCAAGGAATTATTCAGGTTCAAATTCTTCCACAATGATAATGTACTTTTTGCTTTGGTTGTTGTCGCCCGCATCATCATTCAGGTTCTAAACATGATTTTCAAATCCCTTTTCTTTGCTCTTTCATGCTCTTGGATGTGGAGACTATGGATCTTCATCTCAAGTGGATCTTGCAGCTTTCTTTTTTTCTCTTGGGTTTGTGATTTTGATTTCTTGGTTGTTTCACCTTTTATTTGTTTATTTGTTTTTTTTTTCCTGGTCTGAAAATCAATCTTCACTGTCAATGGGCAATCGAAAAACACGAATCTCCATTGTTGATTGGCTACTGCAAAAGGACATCCATCCACCTGCAATAGGTGTTGTTCTTAGTGCTGCAAATTCGTATTGATATTGTCACACAATATTATCCATCTTTTAAAGCAAAGCTAGTCTGTTTGTTTTGTTTTGTCACATTGAAATCTCCCAAACCACAGCACCCCCGCCTCACCCTTGGTACTGATTGAAAGCCCCCTACTCGATGAGCACCCAGCCGCACTCTTGGTACAAAGGAAATGGAAAGCCCCCTCCTCCATGAGCACCCTGCCGCACTCTTGGTACCAAGGAAATGGAAAGCCCCCTCCTCCATGAGCACCCTGCTGCACTCTTGGTACTGATGCAAACCCACCTCCTCGATGAGCACCCCCACCGCACTCTTGGTACTGCATGAAAGACCCCCTTGATGAGGGCCCCCACCATGCTCTTGGTATTGCTTGAAAGCCACCTCAATTAGTAGGGGTGAAATGGGCTTCATGATGTTTAAACCCTCCATCAGTGTAGAAGTTCTTGAATATTGAACAATTTTGTCATTGCAAATTCAATAAAGTCAAACCTAAATTATTTTTTAAAACATTGGGGCACACTCTCATTGCCATTGGAAAACCCTCAATGATTAATAGGGTTCCTTACAGATGATTCCATGATTTTTAGACCTAAGGTGCAAGAGATATTGAATTTTGAGTAACTTTTTTCACTGAAAATTCAATCAAAATCAAACACTAGAATTTGATTAAAAAATTGGATTTCAGACTTGAGCTAAAGATGGTATGCCATTTATTTACCCTTTCAAAACTCATTCAATATTACAATATGGGCTGTGAACTAGTGTAACCTTAACAGGCCACAGTAGTAATTTTGATAGAGCTTGCATGGCTATATTAGTGTCATGCAAGCAATCCATCCTCAGAGTTACTGCATATGTTCATATAAGTTGTTTTAGAGTTTTTTTCAATCTTGAACATAGTTAAGAACTTATAATAGGATTGGATGCGACACTTTTAACCCTAAAAAACTTCTTCAAGTTTTTGGAAGTTTCGGTCAAGGAAGACATCCCCCCCAAAGTTCCCAAAGTTGTTCTACAAAGGTTCATAACTTTTCCTCATATGAATGAGATCCTTACAATGTTTCCAAAGTTTTTCCCATATGATTTTTCTGTTTCCAAAAGCTTCTTTTCTTGACTGTTCCAAGATCAATCAAGGAAAAAAAATCCTTTTGAAAACATAAAATCATCATGGGAACAACTTTGGGATGTCATCACCATTGATGATTGGTCTGTCCCTGGAACGTCTGCACTAAAAACTCCCAAAAGGTCATGGAGTTTCCATATTTTGCAAAATTTTGTTTCCCATGCATGTTCTTAACATGTTGCACCATGGCTATACTCCAATTACTTGAACCACTGTGACCCACACATGCTACAGTTAACCTTCTAAAGACCAAAAGAAGAGAAACAAAAAATACTTGATAATTTAAAAGTTCTCTTGAATGAGAGAACAGACACTGTATCTGGCTCAGAAAGAACACAGTGGATAGACATCTCATCCACTAAGGAGGCAAAGAGAAACACCGATTTTTCACATGGGCCGGTCGGTCCCAATCAAGGGTCTAACAATGCTAATACTAAGGTTTTGTTGAGTTTTCAGTCACATACAACTATTCTCTTTGACCCAATCAAAAGGTTGTCAACCTGTAAAAGGGGTTTGTGACTGGTGAACTCTGTAGTATCCACAGTAATGGGATGAAAATATCAGGCAAAGTTCAGGGAAGCTCAAATTGATTTAAATCAAGATTCTTACCTCAGTATCTCTCTAAAAACGTCCAGGCATCTTACGAGGCCTTATTGCATCTCGTGCATTCATCCAATCTGAGAGTCCCTGCAACCCCTTGTACCCATAAATGATCAAAAGTATCCCAATGACAACCCATAACAACCTCCAAAACCATTGTGTTGCTGTCACCATCCATTCCTGCAAATAAGATTCACAAAGCATGAGTAACCCAACTCCAGTCCAATGATACTCTCCTTATATATCCAATTTTTTTGGGGGGTTGGGGGGTGCGGGGGGGGGGGCTAGCTTTCTGACACAGTTTCACTTTCATCCTATAAAACAGAACACAGAGAATGGAACAGTATGGTACCTGAAACCATGAGCTGTTTTTCTTCTCATCAGCCAGAGCAGACCTTCTCCGTCTCTTTGATCTCACCACAATTTCTTTGGGCTGCAAAAAAACATGACATGAGAATGAACACTCATCCACCTCAATCTTTGGTGCAATCAATCAATACCACAAGGATGTAGCCATGTAAAGACAATCCATGTTTGTGATTATATATATCTTGCATATCATCGTGCGTATGCAGGATTCTCCACAATATCCCAGTTCCCTACAAATGGATTCTAATACACAATTTGCTAGTTCTACTGATTGTAGTTGAGAAAGTTTTGCATTTTTGGGTTGCTTCACAATGCCTGTATACAATTGCTCACAGCACATTAGAGACACACAATAATGCTTAAATTCAAATGTCTAGGGATCTCATTCAGAATGTGTAGAAAAAATTATTAGAGATGCACAGTGGGACTCATCACCTCAGGTTCTTTGAGTTTGCGCTGCCTGAGTGCCTCAGACTCCTCCTTCGCCTTCTGTTCAGCAGCCAATCGCATACACTCCTGATCGCAAAGCAGAAGGCCACATCCGGGTGGGAGAGTCCCTTTAGGAAGATCTTTTGAGCCAGCCTCTCCTTTTTGTGCAGCTTGAACCTCACAACACAGCCACTCTTTCTTCAGTCGCTGGCATGCACATCGTACCACAACCTGTCATAAACCCACAGATGTCCAAGCAATGAGTGTTGACCCTACTTGTGCAACAAGCCCAAAATAGGAAAATGCATAATTTAGCAGCATGCATAAAATCTGAGTGAATAAAGAAGCTTCCTGCCAAACCTTTTTGCGGCAATTGGTGGCAGTTGGACAGGCATTAGGATGGCAAATGTCTGGGCACAAATGTGCACAGTTGGGAAGTTTCCTGCAATCACAGGCCCACTCTGTGTGTCATGCCAAATGCTGCATTTCCTTTCTGTTCCTCAAGAACACATCAATCAACCTCTTGACATTGCAGGAACCTGATTGAAGGCCATTACTGTACATAGGGCAACCATCTGAAACCAGAGGTCTGTGAGGTGCTATGAGATGTATTGTTATGAGAAGAGATTGTGATGTCCTCCTCATCAGTCCAGTGTCCACCTGAAAAAAAATCAAAGACTTGGAATGGATTAAGTTGACCTACTGGTGGCAAGGGCCTCCACAAGGAAGTAATTTTGCCTGGGCTTCTTTGGTTGCAGAATTGAACATTGAGCACTCAAAGGCATGAACCAAAGCCCTACAATAGCAGGGCCGCTTCACTAGAGCTTTGCATGGTGGGCAATCACCAATGTGACAAGGAAGTGAACATAGATGAATACACCCATCTGGCCGTTCCTGTCACAACTCAATCCAAAATGTGAGGATTCTCTCAACCATAACACCAGGGAATATTCCACCAACAAAGCTTTGGAAAAATCTGTGTGATAGGAACCCACTCAGATATGACAGAACATTCTAGAGGACTTATGCAGTGTTTGTACCAAGACTACTGTCTGCTTTCAAAGTTAGAGACCTTCAATTGGGGGTAACAGGGCAATTTTGATTGCCTACTTCAATCCCCACAGGCCCAATGCCAGTTTTCAACTCATTAATAAGTACTTCACCATGTTAACCCTGCTATAACTACTTTGAAAAATATCATTAACCTTGAGCATGCACCCACAGGGATCTGAACCACAACCACTTGCAAGAGGGCCATGTTGAGCCTAACACTTGCTTGACATCCTCAGCTTTCAAATTGTTACATCAGGTTTCACAGATTGGTTCCTCAATGTAAATATTTGGAGTACTTAGCAGAAAGGGCAGTGGCAGTGTGCATGCCAAACTTCATGGGGTGTTCATTGTGTATGGTCCTGGAAAAATACCATGAAACCACAAGGAACCATCATCACAATGTCTCCTAACACAAGTACTTTGAAAAGAAGAGTCACCTTCTGGCATGGTAAATTGCACCTCTCACAAGTGTCAACTTCTGCCACACCATTGGTTTGAGCTAGTTGCTCCTGGGTTAGATACTCTGTTCCAAATCTGGTGTTGCATTTATTGTAGTTATGACCATTCTCAATGGCTGACATAACCTGAGGTTTTTGCACTTCTCCAGATTTGCAGCGGGGAACCGTCACCAAGTGGCAAATGCTTTGACACTGATGGTTGCCACATGGCAAGGGATTTCCACACAACTTTTCGCACTGAAACAGTGACTTCTGAGAGCAGACCATCTGCACAAGTAAAAGCAATCATTAAGTTTTTGAGCTTGATTGTGGCAATTGGATGACAAAGAAGCACAAAGAAAGAGAAGAATATATATACTGCTGACAATTTCATCTCTCATCCTCGCCCCACACAATTGAAATCCCTGGCTGATTTCAGATTACAGTAGCATCCAACTGAGCCATGCCACATGGTATCAAATTTCTGCTTACAGTTGAGAGACACCATGTGCATCTAGTTCTAAAATATCAATTCCATTATGCAGAGATTGAGACCACAGGGAAGCATGAGATTTGACATAATATCCTCAGTAACACTTCTTCCCAATATTTCCCTGCAAGGCTACCAGTGATTCCAGGGATTATGAAATTTAACCATCAGGAATCTGCAAGTTTCATCATGTGCAAAGTTGTATAGGTGCTTTTCAAAAAAATTATGCAATCCTGAACATTCATGTGCTCAATCACACAACGACAAACAATTAAAAGAATTGGTCAGTAAAGATAGTTACCGGGCGTTCACTGCCTGAGTGATGGCCAAGGCACTGCTGCACTATCCATTCAGAGCAAGGTGGACATGGAGAACCTGTGTTTGTTGGATCTGTGCCATGCCTAACCTTCTTCTTTTTGGACTTCAAGGTGTACTCAGGATTTGGACGTGGTTGCGGCCCATGACATCTGTAGTGACCCACATCAAATGACACCAGATTCATCATAGAAATACCAGGTTCAGTTAGGCCTTATGGTTACTTGATCTGCAAGAAAATAGTCCTTGCACTACCATGCACCAGAATCCCCAGTTAGAGCTTATGATGTCTACTGAGGGTTTAGAAATTTGACGTTTGCATTCACATACTTCATTTTACTTACACAAATAATATAATGTACATGCACAAACTGTGATTTGTTGTAGCAAATATGACCCTACCCCAAGTACGCTGCATTCTATGCAGGTCAAAAGCCCCATCCAAGGCTTTACAGATTCCCTTTGCTTTTCAAGGTGTTCTGATACCCAACATCTTACTACCTTCACAAGGGCACTGTCACTCATAAAGAAATATTCTTCACCATTCTCCATTAGCTACACTGGTTTTTAGGAATATACATGCATGAAGAAACTCATGTAGTTTGTATATCACCAATAATCAAAGAAAACTATATTCACATATCACAGCAGGTCAAAGTATCCAGTCAAGCTAGGGGGCCTTGTCTTGGTCATGTTTGACAAAGCTTTTGCATATCCACTTCATTGTACCCTTTCCACTTAAAGTCATCTCAGACACTCTAAAACTGGCTGTTAGGATTTGGTAGCAGTTCTCATCTATTTGTCTGGGTGCATTGGAAGTTTATTTCAACCCCAAATTCCACCTTTTCCTCTACATGGCTTTAAAATTAGGGTTTCCCTTCTGCCAAATCACATTCATATCATGCTAAAATCCTATTCGTGTCATGCTTAGGGTTTCCCTTCTGTATAATCCTATTCATGTCGTGATCAACAAAGCCTTTGAAACCAGCTAGAGAAAAACTCTAAGAACTCCTGGTGTCATTATGCACCTAAGAATTTGGTACATTACAGCAGTCTCCAGGCTTCACGTTTCATCAAAACAGCTGAATAATTGATTTTCTTGGCTCAAATTGTACCAACTTCAGTTCAGTAATTTAAAGCAAGGGTTGTCCATCTTCTGCTTGAAAAAATTGAAAGGAGACATTCTAGAAGTGCAAGTGCATGGTCACAGTCAAGTAAAGGAAGAGACCTTTCTTTGCAACAATGGCCACATGGCAAAATGGCACCACATGGAAGCTGACAGGCTGGGCAGGCTCCATAGTGGCATCGATGCACCTGTGGCACCAATGAAACAATTTTTTAATGTGTAGTATGACTCAAGAAATAGCTGGCCTCAAAAGCTAACCTAATTAGCAAAAAAATATCAACTGAGACATAACTTAAGAACTTGACACCATGGATGCGTCTTGTTCTTCACTTGTGAGCCCATTCCTCTCCTCATCTATGAAAGCATGCCTGACTGAAGGACTTCCTTGAGACTCAATTCCAACTTATTGTTTGGTTTATAGGAGTTGTACAGTTTCAAAATCAAGAGTCCCAGACTTCAGGGCTCATTCAAAATCAATGTATCCCAACAAGAACGAGGCCAGTACACAGAGATGGAACTTGTAAGGAAAAGGACAAGAAGAACCATGCTGCATGCAGATGGACTCCTTCTTACAGCCCCAACAAGTGCAACCAGATCTGGACCCTAGGACTTGAAAGTTCCCATCTCTAATCCTTGGGATGACCAGTTGGTACAGTGGCCCCAGTCTAGATGGGTTGCCTTGTATACATAACATCTACCATGCACCTGGAGGGTTTGGATCTGAGAGCTACTTGCAAAGTGGCCCTATCAACCAGGATATTGGCATGATGATGATGTGCCAATATTATCTCTGGACTGAAGGACAATTGGAATATGGTTACAGACTTAAATCCCAGAATGGAGATGTTGCAAAGCTTAATGATCAACATTAAAATAATCAGGATATGACTGCCAACAATTGAGAAAAGAGGTAACAAAAAACTAACATGTGCTATTTACCCGATAATCATTTGCAGTCATTCCACATGTTCAGACTGGAATTACTCATTACAAGCACTAATACCCTCTCCCTAACCCTCTCACCCTTCAACAATCTTTACATGTACAATATTTCTTCTGCGACTTTCAAGATTGACATTGTTTATAGCAACCTAGGTCTAATACAAGGTCTTGAATGCCTGTTCAGGATGTTCCATTTTTACAGAGTTGACCTCCCTTCAATTGTTACTAATGAAACAAACCTTGCAGTTAGCACCATGCAAGCAGACAGCAGGGATACGACACGGCTTCACACACCGTGGTGGACGCTGGTCTCTCTCAGTTCCACATGGCACCTGCCCAATCCCAGATAAACCTCTTATAAACCCAAAACACATTCCACAGAAGGAGACAACAAAAACCAGCAGACATTCTGTCAGCATTGCTGGGCACTGAGCATTTGGAAAAAATTTAGGACACCACCACCCGAAATGATGGCCTTACAAATATCTTCTAAAGTGTTCCCTTCATATTGACCAGATTTTGTAGACAAAACCTGTGAAGCTCAATTCTTCCGATACAGAAAACAAGGACAGCATGATAAAAGCTTGAGCAAACCTGAAAAGCTGTTTCTCCACAAGCACATGAGATTTGCACCGTGAGAGGACATGGTGCACAAAATCCTCTGACAGCCAACGAAATGTTACTCTTTGTTCAGGATCCAGGCGACTACAGTTGACTGTTTGCAAACAACTCCCCATTGTGTATAGTAGTTCTGAATAATCGATTGACAGGGATGTATGGAGCTTAGAGCAACTCCCATTGCAACAAGTTCTCTTCTGTTATCCAAACATATTAAGGAGAAGAGAAACTATATGCTTAAAGCCCCAAGAGAACACTAAGCTTCAAATGTATTATATCCAAGAATAAAAATCTGCTAAAACGTGACAACCTAGGCACCAGAGATGTACAGTGTATAAAGCCCAAAACCCTCCCCTACCCCAAACTTCCTTCCCCTAGGTCCCTTGCACAAGAGAATTCACAAGGCTACAGCACTCTAGTAGTGATAGTTGAAAATTGTTAATGATTCTCAAAGCTCTACTAGGCAGTTATTTGGTTCCAAACACATTTATTCATATTTTAGGGTTGGAACCTACTTCTGTTGGATGTGGTCAAGAAATTATAAGTATACATCCATGTAGATCCACACTTGCAAATAGCAGGTTTGTTCAAGTGAGGAAAAAACCAAACTAGGACCAAAAATTTAAGTAAAGGCAAAGGCTCACAAAATGCAATGGCTCGCCTCTTATCATACCTGTGACATGGTGCAGGGCATTTGTGGTTCCTGCATTTAAGCCGCTTCCCACAAACCTGCACACCCTCCCAGATGTTATACTCTACACCCTGCTTTTGTACCATGTTTAACCTATATAGCATCTCACTCATTCTGCCAGAAAATGTGACCTGAACCCAAGCAGGTACTAGGGTTAGGGGTTAGGTCATTTCTTGAGATAGTGGACCTTACTCATCCCTGCTCATGAGCTCTGTGCTGAAATGCACAGAAACCCTAAACATGGATTGAAGTAGCAGCATTTGTTAACTTGCAGAAAAATGATGGAAATCACACAAACCTCAGAGCAAGGAGGACAATTGCCATCACAACATCTCCTCTTGCAAGCATGGCGAGTGCAATCCCTTGTTCGCTGACACTTCCTCTCACACAGCAGATCTTGATAGCAGGGCACCTGTATGTTTATCAGTCAAAAACTCATAATTGCCACCGTAAATTTGCATACACCCTCAAAGTTACATATGCCAATAGCAAGTGCAGCCTGCTTACCTCTTTTTTGAGGCTCCCACATCGACAAGATTTTGTAAGAACAACGCGGCAGGTATCCTTACAAGGTCCATAATGGCAGCGTTCATTGCAGCGATGCCTTTGACAAGAGAGAGGTTTCTCACAAGTTGACCCACATGTAGGGACTACATAATCGCAAGTGATGCCCGTGTGCTGAATTTTCCCACATGGGCAGCTTCTCTTTCCAGCCAGAGTGCATTCACCACAGGACCCTGAATGACAACCCTTGTCACACCAGTGCTTCTGACAGGATAGTTGGCGACCACAGCTCTGTTCACATCTAAAGTCCAATTCTGCACATGCACGGAGTGCAGTAGTACGACCACACTTGCATGGATGAACTGCTGTTTTAGCACAAGGAGGGCATGCCCCTTGATGGCATGATTTTTCACAGTTGTGCTTCCCACAGCCTAGAAGCTTCCGACACAGCTTTCCACATGAAAAGCTGCGGTGTCCACAACGACGCATCTCTGAGGCACCTCCACAGAAGCAGCTGCAAAGAACTGAACCATGTGAACTGAAGAGAACCAAACCTCCAGTACCTTCAAGAGACGAGGCTAAAGCAATTTTCTAGGAGAGCATTTACAGTGAGGGCTTAAACGCTCAATATAAACTTCAAAATTTTATGGCAGGTTGAGCAGAGGGAAGAAAAGAGTTCAAATACTAGCTTTTCACAGCCCTGTAATAGATTGAGAATTGGCAGCAAGTTGTGCAGATCCACAAAGATTAGTAACAAGCATGTAATCAAATCCATACCTGAACATGAGAAGCTGAGGACAAGTGGGGCAGGGTCCAGGGTGGCACAATAGTACACAGTTGTGACCACAATCACCAGGTAGTGGCCGCTCACACTTGTCTCCGCAAGTGTGTGGGGCTAACCATGGGTCATTCACTGGGTCCACCTGCTTCCCACAGAAACATCGATACTCCCGAGGGAGCTCAGATTTGGAGTACTCTGACCGACATTTGGGGCAGTGCCATCGTGCCTTCTCTTCTGCCTCAGCTGCTGCCATAGGGAAATGCTGACCAGAAAGCTGGCCTAGGGAATGGACAGCAGCTGTACCTAAGGCTTGCTGTGCCCATGACTGTATGCATAACAGATGAAAAACTGCATGGCACCCTGTCTTGCAATCCCAAATTGGATCTGTCACCCTCACTTTTTCTAAGCATATCAAGCATGCTGTTGCGCCACTGTGCTTGGCTAGCAACATTGCTCGAATCTTTGCCAGGCCTGAATCAAACAGAGAACTAACTAATTAGAACTGTTAGGCTGAAAAGCCACAGCACTTGGAATGTCAATAATTTTGAGAACAAAACCTGTATCAACCCCTTTGGTGGCTCACTGCAGTGTCTTGATGGCAGCTCCAAATAATCAATACCGTTCCAGTGAATCATGAAATAAGCTTGGGACACTCAACCAAATGTGTAAAACTATGGCAGGTTGACTTTGAGATACCTCAACAAATCCACAAAGTCACAAAGTGTATGAAAGATATCCATGACATTGCAGAGGAAACTCCACAAAAACACTTTGAAGGTGGCACTTGTGTCAGATCAAGCCAAATCAAAACCAACACTGCAAGAATCAGTGCAGTCATGACATTTAGAGTGTCACTCAGAGTGTCAGACCATCACCTTCAGCATGCTTAAGACTGTTGTGTTTCTTCCATTCTGCTATCTGTGGGTTAAGATTTTCTCAGCAATTGAAGATTTGAAACTCACAGACACCACCAGGACATGAGCAACAAGAACATAATTTTCACAAATGCCGACGACATCCGGTTCTTAAGTCTCTGTTGTTTTGAGCGCTGATCACAACCAACAGTCAATAAACCCCCAATCTTACTGCATTTTAAGCTCTGCCAACAGGTTTTCAACACTTTTGCTAGTTGCAAAAGCTTGGTTTGTCAACAGAGAGAATCTTTGACCTCTAATGCAAATTACATTAATTGACACATGCCTGGATGAAAGCAGCATTCCCAGAAATAATGCATCTCCGCACTGATGCATGATGATCATGCATTAGACCCTACTAGGACGCTCCTTCCGTTGCACATGACAAAAATATACTCATCAAACCCGCAATCAATCACGAATCGAAGTCTATGTCGATGCAACAAGAAAGCTCACACTGCACAGGAATACGCACAACAAGCAAGACAGGGACGAAACTGGGAGAACTAAACAGAAACAAAACAAAAAAAATTCTATAGATGTGAGAGAGAATTCCCCCCCCCCCCTCCCCCCCGGTACCTGTGTCATCAGTGCAGTCAGCTACAGGATAATTAGCCAAGATGGAAGACTCAAGCGCATCGATGCGCAGCAGGCCTTGCCGATCTCCCTCGTCACAGCCGCTATCGGAATCATCTCCACTGCTGCTGGTGCTGGTGGCCATCTGATCTGTACCAAGCATGACAGGATTGGAGGTTTGAGAAGAAGAACCGGGTCTGTGAATCAGCTGTTGTTGCTCACGGTCTCTACTAGCCGAACTTAGAAGAGAAGAAGCCTGTTGTGCTGCTGTTGTGTACAGAGGCACAGTCCATGCAGATGTTGCCGGAGGACCGCCATCGCCGCTCCTCTGCCGGGATTGCGCCGCCATTCCTTGCATCCCGTGTACAACAGCATCGATGCGGGGGGAAAAGGAGCAATGGAGTGCAAGAAACAAACGCAAACAACGCGGCCCTTTGTGAGAGAGAAAGAGAGAAGAGAGAGCTTCGTTGGTATCGTCTTCGTATTCGCGTGCTACTCTTCGGTTTGGAAATTTCATCCAACAGTCACCAACACACCAAATGGATGAATTTTCCGACTACTAGATGAAACGTTTCTGACTAATGGATGAAGCTTCCAACTAGTGATTTGAAGTTTTCAACTAATGGATGAAGTTTCCGACTAACTGGTAAACGTTTCGACTAATGGATGGAGTTTCCGACTAAATGGTAAACTTTTCGACTAATGGATGGAGTTTCCGACTAAATGGTAAACTTTTCGACTAATGGATGGAGTTTCCGACTAATCGATAAAGCTTTCAATTGATGGATGACATCTCCAACTAATGGATGAATGTTTTAATAATCTATGAACTTTTTAACTTTCGGATGATTTTTTTGGACTATTGCATAAACTTTTCAACTAATTGATGAAGTTTCCAACTAACGGATGAACTTTTCAACTAATCGATGGAAGTTTCTAACTAATGGATGAAATTTCGACTAATGGATGAAACTTGCAACTAATGTATTAGTTTTCCAACTTGGTTCTCTTTTCGTGGATCTTGCCTCCCCACCTTCAGGTTTTGCACCTGTGGTTTGGGGCTTCGTTGAACCAACAGCTACTACCACACCAATGGATGAAGTTTCCTACTAATGGATGGAATTTCCAACTGATGGTTTTTGAAATGTTTCCAAATCGATGAAATTCCAACCAGTTATGGTGATTTGGGGCGTCATGGAACCAAGAGTCACCTTCCCACAATTGGATGAACTTTTCAACTGGGAGACTTTCAACTTGGTTCTTTTTATTTGTGGATGAAACCCACCTCACTTCCCCTCGCTTGGGGTTCCACCTCTAGTTTAGGGATTCAGTTATCAATCAAGGTCCAGATCCGGGTATCAGAGAGTCTACCTATTGATTTCACTTTTTTGCTATATCTGACCCAGAACCTACCTGGCCTGGTATGAGTGTTTTAGATACCCTTATAATACCCTATTGGCAAGGTATCAATTTAACAAAATCCAATACCCACCCATACCCTGATGGGGACCTACTGAGACACTATATTTTTTCATTTTTTCATCCAATTTTTTCACTTTTTTCTTCATTCAAAAGCTTTCATCTAGTTAGGGTTTCACTTCATCATTTTGCCCTAAACCTAAAAGCCTAAAATGAAACTCCATCTCTCATCATTTATCATTTTCAATTTCTACTTTTAGTTGGGCATTTCTACAATCTTTTAGAATAGATTGCTTCTCCTTCTTTACTTGGCTTCCATAGCCATATGCAACTTTTGGTTGTGATTACCCTTTAATGCTTTTGTGAACGTTGGTGAAAATCTTATAAGGATGGAGATTGAGGAGCTATTGGGGTTGTGTGATGTTGATTCCTCCCTTCAACTCACAATAATCAAAGTAAATTTGCGTTTTTTTCATTATCTTGGATTTATCATAATACACCTTTGAAGTTCATTAAATTATCACTATTAGATTACATAGTTCATCAATGTTCAAGACAATTTTTTAAAACTTTAGAAATTATAGAATTCAAAAAGGTTCCAAAAGTCAGTGTTTGAGGGTTCTAGAGGGTTGAAGGTTCATTACAAATTGGTGAAAGAGTTCTAAAGTTTTTCATTAGTGTGTCAACAATGTTCTAAGTTTTGAAGTTCATGTGTCAAATTGGAAAGTTCATCAATGTTTGGGATCTAAAGATGTAAAAAACATTGGTGAAAGATCCCAAAGTTCATTGTTAGGTTTTTGAAGATTATTAGTTTGTCAAGGTTCTAAGTTTAGTTCATGTGTTAAATTAACAAAAGTAACTGATGAAAGATTTCACAAGTCATTAATGCCAAATTTTTAGCTTCTTCTTCAATGATAATTTGCAAAAGTGCATCAATGTCAAATTGGTAAAGTTTATCAGTGTTCGATTCATAATTAGATTTAGATTTTTATTTTATTTTTCCATTGTATATCAAAATGTAAATTATGGCAGATCAAACTAAACATTTGATTTTAATGAACATAAGCATGAGGCTTTTGATTCACGACTTAGATGGGGGGATTTTAGCTAAAGATTCAAGCCACTAGAAGGTTCAATTTCGATGCCAAGTGGACCATCTTTTTCTAAAAACATTGTAACCCCAAATGACTTGGATGTGAAAGTAAAATTTGCATGAGAGTTATTGAAACTCAACTCATCATGAACCAAACAACACGGGTGCCTCATTCTAGGTTGTTTTTCCCCTAACATTTATTTGTGGTGGATGACGATAATAAACCAAATCATGTTATGTCTCAAACCATTTGTTGTATAATTCGTCACTTTATATGCCAAACTTACAATTTAATTAATACCACCAAAGGAAAGAAAGGCATGATCTCATACAACCAATAACACGACACTATTTCTATGAAGAAACATTTATTAGTTGAACATTAAGCCATTTTGCACAAGTGGAAAAATGCCAATGTGGCTTTTGAGCCACATTGGGAATTTTTTTTAAAAAGGTTTGTTATTGGTTATGGGTCATCATACATCATTTTGGGAATATTAATCCTATAATAAAAATGATGCACAACAACAAGTTTTCATGGAGGACATGTTATTGTAATTTGTTGCCAAAGCTTACATGCTAATTTCTATTGTGGAAAGCCACTTGTTAATGCTCTTGGTCATGCATTACAATCCCCATGTTATGTTTACAAATTATAAGCAAATAGTCCAACATGCCATCCCTTCATTGGTTGTTAAAGCCATGGAACAATATATAATGTTAGCTTTGGATTTAGGTGTTATACCAACTATTTATTTTGATTTATGGATGTCAAGATCTAAACATGACAAGTTTGCTCTTATGATTAATTTCAACAACTACCATCCTACAATAAGTATTGTCTTGCACCTATCGTCATTTGTAAACTTGAAAAAAGGCCCACAATTGCATATAGGCCTCTTGTAGCTTCTACCTACCATATATAATACCCATAGACCTCTTATAGCTACTAGCTAACATTTACAACATCAATATACCTTTTACAACCTTTAAATATAATGAACATTTTCATGTTATTTGCTCTTTAGTGGCAATTGCCTTCTTGTAACAACCCTACTTTCATACTCTTGTAACAAGCATAGAAAATAATCTCATTACCAAAAAAAAATCAAATTAAAAAACTAATACATCAATCAAGAAATAACTACTTACCATGCCTTCTTATAAGTCCATACAAATAAGAAGAAATATTACACTTGACTCCACACAACTTTCAATCATTTTCCATTACACAACATGAAATACAACATGGATCTCCCACTAATATCCCCAACATCTCCATTTTTCCTAGCATGTTACCTTGATAATGATAGTGATAATGTAAAGAATGATGTTCCTTCTTCCTCCTCTAAGGATAAATAATAAACTAAAAAAAATTGTCCACCACATATGTGGGTTTCCTTTTTTTTTTCTTTATTATAATATATTTCACACATCCCATTAGTTGATTAGATAATACATACCAATCCTTATCCTTCCTAAAAATCACCACATGATTGGTGAATTATCACCAACCATTCATCTAACTAATTTCATTAGTTTCATCCTTTGGTGAAAAATGATAAATAAATATACCATTAATAACTAACTAATTATTAAGATGTTAACGGAATTGATTAATTTAAAAATTTCTACCCTTAACAAAGGGTCATGTTTTAGTCATGCTTTTAGCAAAACATGTCAACATGCTTGCAATGATACTAATGTGTGTGTTAGTTTTTGAAATGTCAACTTGACGACAACACAATCTACCTTACAAAAAACAATCATACAAATTAAAAAGTTTGATGAAGGATGCAATGAATGGCCAAAGGCATGCCTTGATCTTGGGCTCTTTCTTTGAAAATTGAAAACACCAATGAAAACCAAGTTTGTTAACAAGGTGATTATGTTTCAAAAAACCTTAGAATATAGGGATGCCATCAATCTTTGTTTTGGGTTGCAAGAAATTCAACAATTACAAGGATGTGTGCCAAATACCCATGCATGGGCAATTTGCAAAGTAGTTGTTGAAACCATCCATCCCATTGTGAAGTAATGTATTTTCAATCAAACTTGACGTTATTATTTACTTTCTAATGCCTTAAATGATGCCTTTTTAGATCAATGTATGTATACAAAATGAGATTCAACAATCTATGGTTACCTCTTTAATTTTGTGAAAAGGAGTTTCGAATATGAATTGGGGGCCTTGTGTATGCATATGATTGCAAAAATCTAGGATCTTTTGGTTTCATTTTTGGCTTTTGCATCTACCTACAATGCTAACAACGCTCACAAAATGTTGGCTTTGATGTTGGACCTGCATTTAAAATCCTTTGATGCAATGAAAACATTTGTTGGACATGCAAAAATGATACAAATGATGGTGAAGCATGGCAACAAGATTTTGTTGCCATTGCTAATGGTTGGTTGTTTTTCAATTTTTAAATCCCTACATGAATGGTTTAATTAAAGCAACACCATTGATAAAAATGACAAAGATGATTACATTTTTGGGGCAATGATTTCAAATGAGGTCATTTTGTACACATTGCTGAAAAATGAATTATGTTTATTTCACCATTTGCATGTGAAGTTGAAAGATTTTATATTGCTTTTGATTTGGTGGAAGTCCATGAATCGTGGTTTTCCAACATTTTTGTGGTTCAACAAATTCTAAGGATTCATTCATGGGTCTTAAATCGAGATTGAAAGGATTTTCAACATAATTGGAATATTAAAAAACCTTTAATGTGAATCTATAACCTTGCATGGTGAACATATTACTATGTGACTCCACCATTATAAAGGACCCAAACATAACTCCTCCCATAGTTTCTTTGTGTGACCTCTACAAACTTGACATTCCAATATACATTTAAGAGCACGAGGAGCAAAGCCAAATGATTTTTTTTTGTCAAATGTTAGAAATGGATCCATATCCAATTCATTTATTTGATTATAACACAAAACAAAAGGGGGTGAAAAACATATCAAGCAATGTTGGTCAATTCTTATTTTGCAAGATAACCTTCAATTTTAGTTACATTTTTTTAAAAATTGAAAAAATCTTTGATTTCAATTAAGGATTTTTACACTTGATAAAACCTTTGGTTTAGTTTTGGTTTCAAATTTATTTTTTAAAACCTCGAACAAAGGGTTTTGAAATGTGAAAACTTAGGTCTTGAATGATTAATATTAAATAAATAGGTGTTAGTAAAATAAATTCTAGTTGACTTCCCCCTAGGTGTGAACAATCCACAAGCAATCTATCTCTAATCCAAGTTAGGAGATCTCTTAGGTCTAAAAACACTATGGATCTTTTGCTTTATTATTTTTTTACTTAGTTGATTAACAATTTTTTCAAAAAAATGTTCAAGGTTGTTCTATTGTTTTTTTAACTTAGTTGATGACGCGCTCCCAAGTCATGGGGGGTGAAACCCACTGGAGGGTCTCACAAAGTCAAGTTGCGGAATTGAGATTTGGTAGCACGCTCCCGGCTTCCAACTCTAGAAAGGGGTAGAGGGTCGAGTTGGGAGCCCCGGGATTAGACTAGGAAGAGTGACTTAGTTGATCAAGCTAGAATATGCACAAAACAAACCACCCGAGTGGTTAGATCACATTCCGGGACACCCTTTGGTGTTGGGACAAGCCACGGGCACTTCGGACCACAAGATTCACCACGGCCCAGACTCGGGGGATGCCACCACCATCCCCCATATAGTATACTCTGCGACGCCCCGTGGGGGCTACATCCAAATGGCACAAATTCTCGGGACTCCCAAGTTGGAGTCCCGAAATCCAACCAAGTGTCCCGGTTTTGGACTCTCGGGACTTTGAGAGGGCGTAGCTCCTCGCTCTGACCTCGGATCGCAACGAGGTTTGAACCGAAGTTGTAGCCCTCGTCGAGATCTTTCCAACGACATATTGCACTCCTGAATCGAACATTTGGAGCGGGTTGATTCTTGACTTTTAATGGTCAGGAGTCAAACTGCCGGTTTGACTCCCGGCCCTTCTTTTGCCCATAACTTGGGCTACAGATGTCCAAATCGAGAATGCGAGGACATTTTCGATATTTACGTTTCAAGACCTTTTCAATGACATCAAGAACACCTCAATGCAAGGTGTTTTGCCCCTTGCTGTCGAGCTCTAAACATTTGGAAGTCCCGGAGGACTCCAAATCCCAACTTTTCCAAGTGTTGGGCTTCACTCCCACATTTGGCCAAGTTAGGGTTGCGACAGTTGATCAACAATCTTTTCAAAAAACATGTTCAAAAGCCAATCATAATCATGTAGTTTTTTATATATTTGAGTTGTTTATAAATTTTTCTATTGTTGAAACGTGGATTTATTTAAGCATCCATGCAAAAAATGTTAGAGCGTCTCCACCCCACAACAATTTTATTTTATTTATATTAAAAGTTGTAGCAAAATAGTATGAATCATATTGCTCTCCGAAAAAAAAACAACCCAAATTGTTGTGATCTTACTTACTTACTTACAATTTAGCGTCAGTAAGTGGATCATTTTAACATTTCTAAACAGATTTTTTAAGTTATGAATTTGGTTAATGATAATTATTGTTCCAAATGTAAAGGTATAAATGATCTTTCACTATTTAAAATGACTTGTTTTTTCTGGGGTCAATCTTTGTGGGTGGGGACACTAAGCATTAAACAATGAAATGACTTTTTTTTTTTAATATAAATGTTTGTGGGTGGGGACATTAAGCATTAAAACATCAAAATAATTTTTTTACATGTTTGTGACACTAAGCATTTAAACACCAACTTATTTTTAATGTAGATATGTCGTTTACTGGTGCAGCAGGTGGAGATGCTGGAAGCTCCTCCAGCGATGCTCACTCATTATGTGTTATTCTGGACACTAAAATTGTATGAAGAAATGTCAAAATGTGCCGGTTTAGCTCAGGAAAACAGTTTTGGCTCAGCACAATCGCAGAGTTTGCTTGCGGTGGCTGGTGAAACGCGTTACTAAGTAACGCTGTTCACTTGCAGAAAAAGAGTGTAATAAATACGATTATTAATAAACCCTACATCTTCATGATCTCACCGTTCAGATCTGCGGTCACTTTTCTCCCCCCCACCTCAAGCCAGATCTCACCGTAGGCTAGAGTAATTGGACGGTCCAGTTCTACGCTGGTCTTGCTTCCTCGCTTGCGTTGAGATCTCACCGTAGTCTAGAATAATCGGACGGTTCATTTCTGTGCCGAGCTTGCTTCTTCGCGTAGTGTCTTGTTTTAACCCGTTTGGCTATGGCGGCCGTGAGTTATTTCACGTCTCCCTTCGCGTCTCTCCCACCGGCGCTCTGTCTTCCTCCTTGTTGCCGCTCTCTGTTCTTTGTCACTACTCGTGGCGTAACTGATAATTCGTTTTCTTCGGTTGCCCTTTTTTCTTTACTTGTTTCCGCTGCTGCGTTCTATTAGGGTCTTACATTCCGATTGTGTCTTCGCGACCGCGGACGCTGCAGGTATGTGCTACTTTCTCGTGTGTGTGTTTGTGTGTTCCCCCCCCCCTCTCCTACTGGACTTCTCCTCTGGGGTACTGAGCTTCGAATTCCTTTTCACAGTGAAGTGAACTGAAGTGAGATGGTCGTGTCACGACCTGTTCTTTCTGTTCAGCAGGGTTTCGTTTCCCGTTCTGTATCACTCTTTTTTGCACGAGACCGTGCGCTGTAGATCTGCTCCACAATTTGTTCTAGGGTTTCCTGTCTAGAAGGTACTGGATTGCTTGGTTAGACGTTCGGTGCTTCTGTAAGTGCTCGATGTTGGGGTTTCTATTTTGTGTGTGGGGTTGTATATGTGAGTTGTGACCGTGAAAGCAAGTAGAGAAATGTACTGCAGATGCGGGTAGGTCATGTTACTCCTTGATGTGGAATCCATCGATGGTCCAAAGGGTGTTTTTTTACCTTGCTTTTTTCTCCCCGCATGTCGTAGTCTGTCGACAGTTGCTTCTCGTGGATCAGGAGATATGCCATCCATGGAGCCAATAATTTTTTTGTGGTTGCTACGGTTACAGTTCAGATAAGAACTTCGAGGTTAAAGTAGTCTTTTGTCAGCTGTTGCAAAATCTGGGAAATTCTCAATAGTACTTTTTTGTGCACTTCTTAGTCTGCCGGACATTCGGTTCTCATGGGTTAGGAGATGTGCCATGGAATTTATACATTTTTGGGGTCTCAATAGTATTTTTCACACTCTAATATACTGTGGGACTGGGTGTCCTTGGTGTTTTATCTCATAAACCCTGTAATTTGGAATGGAGTATTACTGGCTTTCTTTCTGATTCCAATGAAGGGTGGACAGTCGGCAGATTTTTCTTGTTTTGCACAAATTCAGCTGTGGCACCACTTGCGGACTCAGGAGCAGAAAGAAAAGAATAGTGGAGAATAGTTATGTCATGAGCATTCGGATGTTTTACGTGGTTTTTAAACTCCTGGCTAGTGGTGTTTTCTGCTCATGCTTGCAGACCGATCAGGGCCTCTAAACGTTTCTGCAGCGACATCCAACATGCCTCGGTATGATGATCGTGACAGGGGTGATAGAGGTTACAGGAGTGATGACAGAGGTTACAGAAGTGAGCCAAGCGAGAGATTTGAACACAGAGGCAGTGATGATGGAGCAACTCGCTTGTATGTTGGCCGTCTGTCAAGTCGCACAAGGAGCCGGGACCTGGAAGATCTCTTTGCCAAGTATGGAAGGTATGAACCAATCTTACATCTCCAAATGGTAGGATTCCTTGATACTTCCAAGTGAACAAACTGCTGTCACAAGTTCAATTTTGTCGAGGGCTTCTCACACATATAGTACTATGGGCAACTATGTGCATGTCCCTACACCCAACCCGACAGTGCTTTTTGAGTGCATGAACTGGGAGATTTTCTTGTATGATTTCCCTGGACCTGTAATGTGTACGTTAAGAGCCTTCAAATCTTCTGCATTTCACATAAAATCTAATTATCTCTCTTTCATCTCAAGTGAACCTGCTTGAGCAGCACCAACAGATCACAATGTCACATTCAGTGGAATGTGCTCTGGGCTGTTCTCTGGGAAGTTCAGTCGGAGAAACTGAATGCAGCCAGCCTTCACAAAGGACACTATCCTTGCCATTGCGGGTCTCATGCTACTTTAACACTAGGTGTGTCATTGGCTGGATTGGTCCTGCCTCTGTGGCCACCAAGGGGTCATGATATGGGTAGGCCTAAGCAGTACCTTGCATGATGTTGTTGAAGGTTGGTGGGCTTACTCCCGGCCTGGAGGTCTATGGTGAGAGGTCTTTGGTGGCATTTGGTGGCTTGTGCTCGCGAAGGTAAAAAGGGGAGGCAGGCCCATCATAGGCGTGCTTCTCTGTGTATGTGTGAAATGGCCTTATGTACATACATTGATGGAATGACAAGGGTGGAGAGAAAAAGTGGTGTGTAATTCCACTGATGCAGTCTCGTGCTATGACTTGATGTGATGCCCTGCTCTTTTTTGGCACCCCTTTCCGCAGAATTCGAGACGTGGATGTGAAGCACGACTTTGCCTTCGTTGTATGTACTCTCTATCTGTCTCATTCCTTGAATCTTCCATGTTTTGGAG
Organism: Sphagnum tenellum; assembly: GCA_963921925.1. Taxonomy (NCBI): domain Eukaryota; kingdom Viridiplantae; phylum Streptophyta; class Sphagnopsida; order Sphagnales; family Sphagnaceae; genus Sphagnum; species Sphagnum tenellum. Next base: position 21,918,072 of record OY998146.1, read on the forward strand.
CTTTCTACTGCTGATCTTTCCAAAGTTCTTGTACTTAAGTGTGCTGTAAGACTTTTCATTTGCATTCCTGCAGATGTGGGGACTAGATTCAGGAGCAATGGCAACATAGTTGTTTGTGTCTCTTTGGTTCTTAATGATTAGTAAGAGGTTTTCTGCCATGTTGGATGGGCATAAAACTCCCTATGTGATCTCAGTCTTTTGTACTCAATTTTCTTTATGCTGAGGGTTTGGAAGCATGCTTTATGTCCTGAACTACCCAGGTATTTGGTGGCATTGTCAGGAATTCAGTGATTCTCGTGATGCGGATGATGCTCGACATTATCTGAATGGCAAAGAATTTGATGGGAACCGCCTCATAGTGGAGTTTGCTAGGAGGGTAAGCTTAGGAGCACCTCTTTTTACAGCCTGTTACCTAATCTGTATGTTCATAAAAGGTGTCCTTAAACCTTCAGCATTTTTGCATCATCACTATTGTGGCAGTATATTGAGCTCCAATGCTAATCTGCAAGTGTCTCTATTAAATGCAGGGCCCTCGAGGTCCAGGAGGTACCCGTGAATACCTTGGAAGAGGCCCTCCTCCAGGAACTGGGCGCTGCTACAACTGTGGCAATGATGGCCACTGGGCTCGAGATTGCAAAGCAGGTGATTGGAGGGATAAGTGCTACCGCTGTGGACAGCGGGGGCATATTGAACGCAACTGCCGTAACAGCCCACAGCTGAATAGCAGGTGGTTTTCAAACTGTTGTCTTGATTATTCTTATTTTTGAAGAGAGAACTGTTTGCCTTGGAGGTGGTCGCAGCTCTAACTATTTGTTGTTGTTGGCAGTCGATCACGTTCCCGGTCCCGAACTCCAAGGGGCCATGGCAAAACCCGCAGAAGCTTGTCTCGCAGCAGGAGTCTGAGCTACAGGTCTTCTCTTTAGTTTGCATTGTTATGTGAGCACATTGCTTTCAAGTTTTTCACTCCTTTCGTACTGTCTTCTTGACTGATTGATGTGCCAGAAGTGGTAAAAGCCAATATGCTGATTGTGAGTTTGGTTGTGGTGTGGCTTTTCAGTCATTCACCATCAAGGAGGGGCTGCAGCCCGGTGAGGGATGGTCGCTCAAAGAAGGCTCGCAGCAGAACCAGGAGCTTGAGTGGCAGCCCTCCAACAAGGAGGCGCAGCATATCTGCCAGTCCTGCTGGTAATGGTCGAAGTCTGTCTCGCAGCCCTTTGCCTCGTAGTGAAAGCCCACCACTGCATGAATTGAGGAGGGATTTAAGCCGTAGTCTCAGTCGCAGCCCACAAAATGGTATTGGAAAGGATAGTTCACCAAAACCTGAGAACTCTCCTCTTGGAGCTGCTGCTCAGAGTGGCAGCCCTTGAGCGGGTCAAACTTTTTCTTTTGTGTGTTTTAACTGATCAGGTTGGTGATGCAAAGCCCCCCCTAGTCATGTAAAGATTAGGTAAGGAACGGCTCAAATTCTCTCCTCCCCTGTACATTTTTGTTGCAGTGGTGCGATTTTCAGTTCAAAGATCTAGCAAATTCACTAGTGCTTTTGAGTATTTGCATATTTACATGTTCACTGAAATGATGCTAGACAATCTGAACTGTCATGTTGCTCTTTCTAGATTGGAATTATTCCTGAATGTTTTGCTCAGCAGCACTTTCTGAAATCTTGGAGCAAACAAAATGGAAACAAAAACACACTGGAATTTCTCATAACAACAAGAAAATTTGAATCTTAATGTTCTATTGTGAATCGGAATAGTATCTAATAATTTTGGTTAGGAATAAAAAATACAGGTCAGATTGCCCACAAAAACTTGAATCAATTGCAGCAATCACTTTGTTCTATTTCTGTATGCGGTTTAGTTATTAGGTGGTTCAGAGTGTTTCAAGCAGGCCAAGTGGAATTTGGTTGCAATAATGTGTAATCAGATGAAACAAATTTTGGGTTTTAAGATGTGGTTTAAAATTTGAGCTTTGGTTGCAAACATTGAAAAATGAAGTATTCTTTTGAGTGAAAGGTTTTCAACAATTTTGATTTTGAAAATCCAAGGTTGGAGGGAAAATGCTACTGAAAGACTGAGTTGTAATGTGATTTTAATATTTATTAGTGTGAACCCGGCGCATAATGCACCCCGTCGCCCCCACCCGGTCCTTCGCATTTTTCACTCCGGTTAATCGGTGACAAACTCTTTTGGGAGTAGAAATTTTATGTAGTCAATGGAAGGCCCAAGGGTGCACTCAAGGTGTCTTGCTTTTATTCTTTTTAAATTTTAGGAGGAGAGGCCAGGAGGTCTGGGGACGATTTTTTTTCATTTTTCTTTGGTTCCCAATGTGTTCCCCAACATAACATTACAATGTGTTCTTTCTCACTTTCGCCTATTAAGACCCCTAGATCCCCACCCTCACCCCCTCTCCCTCTCCACAAAAAAAATAAAAATCATGATTAGATGTAGTGCTTGAAAAAATCTTTCAGGCATTACCCAATTTTTGTTCACACAGACAAACATACACATCTAAAAAGGCAAGTTGAACGTGAAAACCACACCCTATTCACACGAATTTAAAATATACCGTCACAAACAGACTGAAAGACTTACTGAATTAATATATATAATGTGTAAACAACGTTCTTTAGATATGTGAGTTGAAGGTCCAATCTGTCAGCAAATAGAGTACAACATCACATAAGGACCCTACACCCTCTTTCCATTAGGCTGCTCTGATCATTAGAGCACTTGGATTAATAGGAATTCTCTTTGAAGTTGTTCCCCATTTTCAAAGTTCCTCACATCCCCTTTGAAATTGTTCCCCATTGAAAGTTCTTCACATTCCATTTGAAGAAGTTCCCCATTTTCAAAGTTCCTTGCATTCCCTTGTGCTGTGGAAAATTGCAAGGATTCATTCTCAGGCTCACATTGTTGTTTCTCAATACCCGGTGTCACCTCATTAATTTTAGTTTTAGCTGTTTTGCAATCTTGTTGAAAGGCTAACTCGATTTCAACTATTCATCTTTTCAGTCCATGTCAATTCCACAAACATGCACAATTTATGATTCATTTCTGTCCCTTCAGACTTTTATTTGGTACGAAAGGGCTTGGAAAACAAACAAACTTGAACATTAATTCAATGTAGGCTTCTGCAAAACTGTTGTAGTACCATCTGACCACTACAAGGTGGGGGGCAAAGAGCTAACACAAATACTAAAATCTTCTTGCGCGCGGAGAATTTCTCCATTTCTCAGTGAACTTGAAAAGAAATTCAAGATATAACCTGACCATAAGGTTACATATTTAACCTGACAACATAACAGGAAACCCAATACAGCAAAGCATGAAAGAGAGAAAACCCAACCTGAGAGAAGACAGAGCAAAACCAAAAGCGAGCGACAGTTTGAGTCATATCTGCAAGATTGCAGAGACATGTCCATAACAACACATTGAAGGACACAACAGAGAAGGCAGTGATGCATCATAACCTTATGAGAGTTGCTCACATTTCAAGACCATAACCTTCATAACAAGTAACAGTGATGAGCTGCCATCAATACCCCAACAACTACATCAGCAGCAGCTCTGGACAATGGGTGTAAATTGGTAATATCTTGTAGTCTGCCAAAAATTTCAGGCAAACCACTGTACAGTATCTGCATAAATGCATACTGGTTTCCAGTGATGTTTGGCACACTCAAGACTAATGGAAAATGTTGATCATGTGCACATTCAACCTACAACACACTCGTGAAGGTAAGCATCATTTCAGTTTTGATTGTCTCTGTACAAGCAAGCAGCTAAGTTTTGAGACAGAGAGAAATACACGGAGTAGGGTTGAAGTTGACACTCCTACACCCACCTGTACATTGAGGGTAGTAGGTGGGGACTCCTGCATCTGGTTGCACCCTGAGCCACAACAAATTTTAGTTTCCAGAAAGTCAAGCAAGTAAAAACATTGCAAATATTTCCAATGTGATATGTCAAGGTATCATTTTCCAGTAGTAAAGTGAATATGATAGTGGACTCTAGGCAAAGACAAAAGGTTCAGTAACCAATAGTAAAACCTTTATTTGCAGAAACGTTGTGATACAAGGATAGAGCTCAAGCTCAAGGGTGAAATTACAGTGGCAGTTGTCAAATGACAGGGACATTACAATAAGATTACAGTGGTCACATATCTGTACAGGACTAATTGCCGTTAAGAGGATGAAACTCAAATTTTCTCAAGGTGCAAAACTCAATGATTTTGGGCTAAGCAAAAACTATTCACGCCAGTGTTGCTCTCACTAGTTGTCTCACCTCACCGCACTCACTCTCTTGTCTCTCTACTCTGCTCCGTTGTGTGTACAGGATTGTGGATGGAGAAGACTTAAATAACTAACAAGCTGTCTATTCAACAACTCCAAGTCAGCTTCACCAAAAGAATGTAGTAAGGTTTCAGTAGGCTCCAGGCAGACATTATGAATCTCCCCAAAATCAGTACATATTCTGTTTCTAAAATTTACCTCTGCCCTTCAGCATCCAAGCGATCAAGTCAACCTGAGATGAAACTTCCATGCTCCCTACCTTCCAGACTTCCTCCAGACAATAAGGTGTCAAGTGGACCAACAAATGATGCCCCCACAGAGGTGTGAAACCAAACTGCATGTACTGCCTCTTTGAAGAGCCTCTCCTGCAAATGTTGCAGTGCTCCATGGGACTCCCGGCTATGCAAAGGCAGAGACACGACAGCATGTATCAGGGCCAGATGAAGCAAAACCTTCAACACGCACCACTGGATTTGCCTTGTATGATGAAGGTACACAAGACAAGATCTGCTGTGACAGCACTGACTGAGCTCTTTGATGCACAAAATGAATATCATGTATCAATGGATTGCCTGAGCGGCTAGGGGGTGATCCACAAAAGTAAGGGGGCGAACATGCAAAATTGGATGTGTCATTGTATACTCCCTGCACCAGTGACAGAATGAAACAAAAATTCAATATCTTGAAAGAACACAAATAGAAGACTAAATTCTTTTAAACATGTTCAAAGCTGCTCAGTTCCCAAATCAACACAAATTCAATGCAAAACACTCACCTTGCTAAGGAATATGTCAAGTATTTCAAAACCAGCATCACCTTCACCTTGAACTGTTGTACGGCTGCACAAGAACAGAAAAACAAGATGTTGACATAAGCAGAGCATGAGGATGTCAGAATTCAAAACACATGCACCAAACAGAACAAAAACGAAGCAGCTTGAAAAAGAATGCAGTAGTTATCATGTTGGAATCCATACCCCAGAACACGGGAAAACACCTAGTGAGCTTACTATAACACAGTAAGTCCCAAAGTTGTATCAATAGAGCTTCAGAATGCATCTAAATTTAGGCTGCTCAAAGGTAGTTACCTTCGGTGCCTGCGAGATGGGTTCATAAACTCTGTAAGAGGGCCTGAGACACTTGTTGCACGCCTTGGTTTTGGACATATCACTTCCTCTTCAGTTCGTTCCCCATGATAAGCCGCTCTCTGCTTCCTCCTTTCACTCATTTCAGGGCGATTTTCCAATGAGTTCCAGGGACCAGCAAGCTGCCGGACTCCAGAGAGATTCCTTGCATAAACCTCCAGTTTGGCAACTTGTGTTCACCACAACAACAGAGATTTTCTGTCGTTTGCAGGATGCACACTGTAACACCACCTTTATTGTTTTTCACTGTTCTCAACAAAAGCATTTACAAGACCATTTATGCCACTTCAATGGAATATTGAAAAGACCGATGGCAATCACGGAAATTTGGAAAATCGTGCTACAAATTGAACTTGTCTTTTAAAAGTGCCTCACACATATACAAAATGAGCTTCAAGGTCCTGCACATCACAATCCCATCCACACCACAATCATTTACTTGTACCCACCTTTGCACACATACAAACAAACCTGCTGGGCAGCCACCATAGCATTTGGGACAAGAGGTGAAGTTCAAGAAGAAAATTATAGGATAGTGACGCCAGTCAAAATCTAATGCTGCTCGACAAAGAATCAAAGATGAGGCAGATCTGACATGATAAGGAGTATAATGCCTTCCACTGACATCAAACCCATCTTGCACTACTAGGGACCCAACACGAAACCTGAAACAAAGATAAGCCTCAGAGAGAAGGTAATGCACAAGAAAAAAAAAATTGGCTGCAAATTCTGCTCGAGTTGCTAGGCAGAAAATACACCACCAAGCTACACAAGGATTCATCATCATCACCAATCAGAAGGTCCCAACGTTCCTTGCTGTCCCAATGCAGCAGCAGGAACCGTGATTCAATCCTACTGTTGAAAAAGCAATTTGTGAATATTCTATTGATACACATGTGTAGGGTCAAACGTAAATGCCATCATATGGGGAAAACTACTGAGTCCAGATGCAAACTAGTCCTTTCCACTCATAGCCAAACGATTGAGAGAAGACCAGGAAAGATTCAAACTCCATCATAAAAAAGGCGGGTTTGAACACTCCGGCTGCAGGCAGGCGGGAGATGTCTTCGACTCTCTTCAGACACTGGAGACAACTAGACAATTAGTTGTCTACAAATGGATTGCAGCTAACCAAATGGCAAACCAGGGACTTGAAGAACTCTTCAGGGCATAGGAGCAAGTAAAGGAGGAACAAAGGGACCAGAAGTTAACCCAAGATAAGGAGCACGCGCTAATTTTCAATACTTTAGGAGCAATACAGTCTATAAGGTTGACAAACCATCACAGGAACGTTCATTAAAGGAACGATGGTACTACTGAAGGAGCCAGAGAGAGAACATGCTACCGAATTGAATGCGGCTGCAAGAGCAGGACAGATCCAGAATCGCTTCTGGCAAAGTCACAGAAACAAACGAAGCCCGAGCAGGAAGACTGAATGCAGGAGGACAAAAGAACGGAACAAGCGGTAGGACAAAGATGGTTCATGATCTCCCAGACACGGCATCAACCTTACAAAGCGGGACAAGTGAAGAAAGTGAAGAAACCTGAAGTGGCAGCAAAGAGAAGCGGCGTGAGAGAGAGAGAGAGAGAGACAGAGAGGGAGCTCACGCAGATCTTTTTCAGAAGATACAGCCATGCTCAGCAATGACAGAGCCACAGTTACGGCAGCAGCACGGGAACAACAACCGCTTCACTAACAGATGCAAAAGCAACCCTGAGACGATGAGGAAGATGGTCTAGACACTCCGGCGTGAGTAATCCGGGCAAGGAACTAGAAGAAACAGATCGCAGACACAAAAAAGGGCGCTCGCCGCAAAGCTGAAGTGATACAAACCTGACGGGAAGGAAACGAACAAGGCACTCTGGTTCAAGGAGTAACAATACTAAAAACACAAGAAGGCTGACGAGGCTGTGCAAGAAAGCAAGCGCAGAACAAAAGAACATCTATACATCCAACAACAGAACACAGATACTCCCTAGTACTCACAAATAGAACTTTTAGCAAAATGGGGAAGAGATGAAGGCTGGAGTTGCAGACATGAGATAAAGGAGGAGGATCAAATAAGCACAACAAAAAAACTAAAAAAGAAGAAAAAAAAAAAAAAAAAAAAAACTTCTGTGTGAGATGAGAAAGGATACCTGAGCTCTACGCATTGAACGAGGCACAGTAGTACGTTCTCCGGAGCAAAACCAACCAGGCGCTTGCTTGCAAGCGCTGCTGCCGAAGCTCTTGCGAGAAAAGAGAGAGAGAGAGAGAGAGAGCAGAGTAGCACGAGAAAGCCGAGGAGGAAAAAAGAAGTTGCAGTGGGGGGCGCCGGATTAAATGCTACAAACTAATCGTGATTAGTGGGCGCTAATTACGGGACGGGTGGTGGAGAACGAAAGCAGGAGGTCCCATTGGAGCAAAGAAAACAAAACCAAACGCACTAACTATCATTAGGAGGGTAATTAGGGGGCCTAATTAGGGGGCGGCTGGCGGAGAAGTAAAGCAAGAGATCCCAGTGGGGGACAAACAAAACAAAACCAAAAACAAATTAAGCCTGATTAGGAGGGTGATTAAGGGCGTTATTAATTACTAGGCCACAGGTGGTGGGGAACAAGGTTTCATTTGTCAATTTTGTGATGTAGTAGCCAAAGTGGCGACGATCCACACCAATATTTAGCCAAATTTGGTTACAAGCTAGATTTAATTTGGCCTAAATATTAAAGTAAAAAAAGTTTCAAAACATCCTTCTACTTGATTCATGTCTGAAAATCTGGGGATTTTTTCTTCAATTTTGGTCGAATTCTGGCTATTGAAAATCTCAAAAGGCATTTGGACTATAGCACTTTTAATTTTTCTCAAAGCAAGAGGACCCAATTGGGACAAAAGGAAAAAATAACCTTTAAAAAAAAAAATTATAAAAAACCCAACGAAATAAAAAAGAGAAAAGGGTTTTCTGAAATGGTGGCCATCAGGTATAATAGAAAAAGTAATGAAAAAATAAATAAATAAATAAAATTATGCAAGTGCTTTACGTAAGGTAACACCTAAGGAGCAAGGCCTTGCCATTGACAATTTAAAAGTATCTTAAGGCAAAAGAAGAATTATGGAAACTCAAATATTTCACCATGCAAAAAATAAATATATATAATCTTCAAAAAAATCCTCTTAAATAAACCAAAATCCTTCAAGATATTATATAACTATGTAAGTAATCTCACGTTTCAACACAATCCAAATTGTCATTTTTCAAATATCCTTATATAAAAATAGACCTATATTTATTACCTAGTGGCCAAAATCCCTTAAGCTACTATAGTCTATAGTGAATCTAAACACAATTTTCTTGCCTTGGTAGGCAAAGCCAACAAATAAAATTTCACTTTACCCCAAGGTGAACTCTAATGTGAAATTCTTGCCTAGACCATGATCTAGGTGATTGGGGAATCCTTAAGTGGAGATAGAGCCTCTCTTGTTTATGTGGCTTGAAAGTTTCAGCCAACTCAAGTCTTGCTTTGCAAGGATCCACATTTCATCAACTTAGTACTATGACCTCGCAAATGATTGAAATGTATTTGTGAGCTTGCAAGTGATTGAACTTCATTTGTGACCTTGCAAGTGATTGAACTTCATTTGTGACCTTGTAAATGATTGAACTCTATTAGCATTGCTACAATCCCGGGGATGCCATTGGGATGTTAAACTATTCATTAACATGCACAAGGTAATGATATTCATGGTCTTCCTATTGCTAATTATAAACATAAAGTTTTTCAAATGGAAAAACGTTCCAATTTGCATTTGGTCAAGCCTTAAAGACATGCCAAATACCTTTCGAATTCTTATGTTCTCATAATAATGTTATTTGTCAAATCTTCATACCATTCATGAAATTAACATATTGTGTTTAATTAGTTTAATTGTTCACATGTATGATATCAATAGCCTTATAATATCCCTTACTTGGGTTTTTTTTTTCCTTCCCTTTTGTCATTTTCTTGTGAATCAAGTTTGGTAATATGTTTTCATGACACTTATATAGATGTTTCATAAGTGATTAGTACTGCAAATTGTGAATTCCATCAAACTTGATTTGATTTCAAATTGCTTTCTAAAAGAGTGGGAGTCATCTACGGAAAAACAATTCAAAGTTTTCAAGCTTTCATAACTTTCAAGCAATTCTTTTTGTTTTGCCCATGTGAACACATTACATTAAACTTACACTAAACCTTTCCAGTGATTTAATTATCATTTCATTTGGACAAGTTCTGATTTTAAACCTCATTTTTTGAAATTTTAGATTTTCAAAAGTTTTAACTTTTCAATTGCACTTTCAATTTGAGATGTTGAGAATCTTTTCCCCTAACTCACGCACATCTCCCACTTTGTGCAAGACTATTTCATTAAGCTCATAATGAATTCATTATTCACATCAAATTACACAAATCAAAAAATAAGGTAATTAATGGATTTCAAGCCAAAAATATGGACCAATGAACGACCAATCGACACAAACTCACAAGAATCATCATGTTTCAAACTTGAAAAGAGTTGTTACTCTCCTCCTTGTAGTATACAATACAACTCCTTGTAAGGTCTACATTGAAACTGTCATTTTTCTTCAGGTTCCTAATGGAAGTCCCAAAACTATCAAGATACGAATCTTGCAACTTTGGGGATTCATAACTTTCCCATTTCTTTTCCAAATAGAAAAGCTTCAAAAGAAAATTTATGGTCTTTCAAAAGAATTTTTGAAAAACATAATAATTTTTCAATCAAAGGTGATTTGATCTCTCAAATTATCATTTACATGGTTGGGAATCATTTTGGCAATTTGATTCCTAACTATTCAAATAATGGTCATAGCTTATGTTATAGATCCATATTTTGGGAATACAACTTTAGTTTATTGTATTATTCACTAAGACATTTCCAATAATTTACAAAAAACCCACTTTTTGGATTTTTCATTGATCCAAATATGCAAGATACCATGCTCCACTTTAACTCCTAAATTGGGAGTTAACTTTAGAGTCCTTTGAGTGCCTTCCTTTGATTATCACACATATTCAGTTCACATGAAAATGTGTTTGCATTTTTTTGCACTCCTTCCAAGTTTTGGTTCTTTATTTGAACCAATTCCATTCAAAAACATTCAACTTTATTTCATTTCAATGAGGATATTTCTAATTGCCCATATATCCACGGAGTTGGTCACACACCCAATTCAAGGTCATCATAATAAGTTTTGGTGCATTTTTTGATACCCACTCAAAATTGATTTGCATTTGTCAATATGCACATGACATAAGGTTTTAAAAAGTGGTTTTGATTTGTGGTAATGTATATAATAATATGTTTTAATAATTTTATTAAATAATTATAATAAATAAGATTTGTAGTTACATTCAAACTTGTAATATAGTTGTTTGGGTAGAATACAAAATAAAACATGTATCAATAAACTTTTATTGGTTCCGATTTTGATTTGTACTTATTGAAATTATTGGCTAGATTTACTAGTTATTATTTTTGAACCTTTGAATATGAAATTTAAATAATTATTGCAATTTTTTGACATAAATTGAGTTTTGAGTTTCAAACATCAATAAATTATTTTATTCTAATTTTTTGGTAAGGAGGAAAAATTCATTTGAGTTTGATTTGCCTTTACAAATTTGTAATTTTCAATTTTGCTTTAAACTTTCATAAATATATTTCATTATAGTCTTAAAATGTATATAGTTCAAAGATATTATACACAAGATAGGTTGTAGAATTCCAAGTCTATGCATAAATATGGTCTATAATATATATATATCCTTTTTCCATTTGGGGACCATCTTGAGGAACGATTTTGTTTAATCTTTAGTTGTAACATTGATTTTTTTAACCAATTTTTTTTGTTTTTTGAATTATAAATTCAAAAGATTATTTTCTACATTACCTATTTGAAATTTTGAATAGGATGTTGATATGGATTTCGTCTAAAATGTAAAAGACTTTAATTTTAACTATTGAAAGGTTTAGAATTTCAAGACATACCAAATTTGAATTTCATAATTATGTAATAAGCTTTAGAATGTTTAAAATTGTAACAAAAAATGTATAGAAACAAGTAGATCAAATTTAAAAAATCGAAAATTAGAAGGGCAAAACAATAGTGCATTAAAAATGATATTTATTAAAAAGGATTTCAGGAGAAGTGAATGTCAATCAACCATAATGTGTGATTGGTGTTAGATTGAAATGATGAACTAAAACTGTAAGTGGAATTACCAATTAAAAGATCTTGGTTGATGTAGTAAATTGGTTTGAAAGTGTCAAAAGCTCACCAATCCAACGTGAAGATCCTTTTTAAGCAAAAAAACACAATTGGAACTAGATTAATGATAAGGTTATACTATCAACAAAACTAGAGCAAATGGTTTGATTATGGATCAAAGGAGTTTTCACTTTTCAATATGATATGGGACCAAAACAAATTTGAAATACTAATGTAAAACTTGCAAAAAAAACAAGAAATGGAGGATGGATGAATTATATAAGAAGGTGTATAAAATTTTCAATACTAAAAAAATCCACATAATGTTGTTACAATCAATGTTGACTATCAAAATTTGGATCAAGAATTATGTTTAATTTGGTTCGAGATTGTACCAATGAACAATTCACTTGTAGGATCTATTATACTAATGAACATATTGTCAAAGATTATCTATACATTGCAAAAGAATTCAAACATTCATTGTTCACTAAAGTATGGTAGTTTGTCATACAAAAAATTAATTCATAGGAAAACCCACAAATTAACTACAAAGTTTAATATGACCTACAATAACTCCACCTCCTACTTTTCTAGTTTTTATAATTCAAACATAGAAACGTTAATGATTAGCAATCCAACAAATGAACGGCCAACTTCAAATATGACACCACCATATTGGTATGGGTCAAATCCATAAACACTTGCAATGGGAACATTGATGATGCAAATCAACACAAATATTGTACCAACACAACCGATGTGGTATTTGATGAAGTACCCATCAACGACACAAGGAATGGCTTAGATGTAGTTTATAATCAACATTGTACCCATTACTTTAATTGTACAAGTGACCAATTAAAATAGGTTCATGCCTAGCAATACTAATGGTGGTAGTTTGTTAATTTATAAACTTTGTTCCAACATGTTCAAGTAAATCAGTAAATAAAAGATGTGTAATGTTTACATAGCAATTTAACAAAATGTTTAACAATGTCTGATGTCACAATCATTATAAAGAGTGTGAATGGGAAAGTATCTAAAATTGTAAATTCTTGTTAGCATAAAAGTTTATTGGTGATGGTAAACTAACAATTTGAAAACTATTGTGGTAGATTATTACAAAAGTAGGAATGCATAAACACACATAAAAAGCTCCTATGATTTGTTTCAAAGATGACTTTAAATGCAAGTTCACATGTTGGTGGGGTCAATCCATAAATAAGTGTAAATTTGCATTTAGTTGTGAATTCACAAGCAAGTTTTTCAACAATCATAACATTGATAATAAACTTGTAACCAAACACAAATTCCTAAACAAATTGGTCAACAATTAGTTGAAAAAAAGGTCATGGTGGTGTTAAACCAATAAACAATGGATTAGAACAGTCTACAATTCCACAACAAAGACATAACAATTGCACTACAACAAAAGGTGTCCATCACCAAGTGATTTCCCTAAATTTTGATCAAATTCACTAGTCTTAGTAAATGGGGACCAATTGGAAAATAGTGACCAAGTATTGATCTAATGATAGGGACTAATGAACTACACCCACATTTTGTTACAGTGTTGGGAGCATCATGAAATGTTAGCATTCATCACTTGTAAACATGCAAAACACAATGTTAAAAAAGAATTCATTAATCCCAAAGCATGCATGGTGTCTATTCTGTAATGTTGGACAGAATCGTTGAAGAGTTGCAAAAGGAAATGAAAAAGAAACATCAAAAAATGACATCATGTGCAAAAATAAGTAGAATTCACTAAACTTTAACTATAAGAAACTTGCATATTATCATAAAAGGACATGAATCATACCAATTACAAAATTGATGTCCAAATAAAAGGAATGAAATCATTTGCCTCCTCAATTCAACCAAAAGTATTATGATTTTATTGAAGTCTTTCAAGGGGAGAGGCTTGTGAATATTCCTGTGCATACCAAGGATGTGAATGTTGAAGGAGATGGAATTTACAAGTCACCAACATAGGAAACACATAATGAAAATGAAAATTATATGTAGTCGAAATGCCAAATGTTCTAAATGTAAATGTAAATAGTTAATGCAAAGGTGTAGGGTCATTCATTAATTTATTTGGAATGTAAAACTACTATCAAACAATGAAAATGTTGTATTTTCATCAATGTTCTTGCTATCCAACAAATACACTTGCATCAAACAACATTATAGTTAAGCAAAAACATAATAGTGTGATTAAATCTTCCAATAGAAATAGCCACGTGCTTGTGAAAATAATGGATAAGATTAATACTTTTCAATTGGAGATTTAACAACGTTGTTCAAAAATTCACAAACACAATTTCAAAGAGCATTTATAGTACCTCAAAACTTGAAACAATAAATTACATAAAGTGAAAAAAACATGGTCACAATGCTTTCAAGTTTGACTACTACCATATGTCAAGCATTCATCAAGGATCAAGGTTTCATACCTCGAAAAGTTAAAATATCTTATTTTAAAAATGGTTTAAGGGTTGATTCATCAATTCAAAGCTTGCATATTTTTAGTGACAAAGGGTTAGGTAATGTTCCAAAATGAAAACATGGAAAGGTACAAAATACAATTATGAGATTGAAAAACATACATGTTGTTATAGACATTTTGTTTCAATTTGCAAATTCAAATTTCAAACATTAGCTTTTCAAAATTCAATTCAAATATTTAAACTCATAAAATTCAATTTCAAATTTCAACTTGTAATTCAATTCTACATCTGATGCATAATGAACACCACGTCACATGATAATTTTTTTTAGAAGAAATGAAGTTCAATGTTGATGATATTGAGGTCTATGATTCCCCAATATTATTATATTACTACATGTTGAATAAATTTCAATATTCGCCCCCCTCATAGGACAAGTTTTGTGTCAAGTTCATTTACATGATCATTCATCCCACATGTAATTTCTACTACATCTTCAAGCTCCAATTGTGGCATCATCATTAATGTCATTATCTTTCCCATTCAAAATTATATTGTGTAACAAACAATAGCAAACAACCACACCAAGGAAGAATTACACATCCATGTTCAATTGTATCATAATTTTCTGAAAGACTTTTTCAAAATGTTGAAGTTATTGCCAATTAGGACTTTGGCACAACTAAGTTACAATTTGAACAAAGCCTCTAAAACGGAATGTTGAACTCCAATTTACTTATGAAGCACCATTACCGATGGAAGCAATGAATACCCCTTGTCCTTGATTACATACAATTTGATGCCCTCATAGAAATTGTTGTCATTGAACATATCTCCCCATATAGCATTGCAATAAATTGAAAACAATTATAAAACCTATGCATCGTTCAAAGAACTTGGCATCCCCACAAAGACATCTAAAAATTGTGTCTTGGGGCCAACGACGGCTTGGAGTTGCATGTTGTACCCCTTGGATTTGAAAGAATTGTCATTTACAACAAACATTGAACTTTTGGCTTTTGGATATGGATTTGAACTACATCAATGTTGGGGAAAAAAGAAATTGACAACTATCTCCAAAAGCTAATCATGAACAAAGGTTGTGAAAAACAACCATCGATAATTAGAATGCCCTAATTCAATTTTATGTGTGAATAAAATTAGTTGGTATTGGTACTAAAGTAACAATGTAGGCAAAATTAACATGAACACGATTAAAAGTGGGTGGTAAATTTGGCATTAAGTTATTTATGTAGTTAATAAACCCTAGGTGTGAAACAACCTTTTGTCTTCAATTGTAATGGTACATCAAACAACAATAGCACTAAGAGGAAGAGGTGGAAGGAAAAATCCACCAAATTCACCAATATTAAATTTTGGACATGAATTGGACCAAAATGTTATACCTTTTAACACATCAAAAAAACCATTGAATTAGCTAGGACCAAATGCAAGTGGGCACCTTTTTTTCTAGCATGGTATCCATGTCTACATAACCATTAAACTTAGTTGAATTGATCAAATTTCATAAATACTTTGCATATCCAACATATGTCAAAAACACCAATCTTGATGTTCGCATCCATGTGTTCAAAAAAGAAACTAAAGTTAATGGTGAGACAATTAATGATGATATCATTGATACTAAGAGATAATAGATTTTTGAATGAGGTGAAAACTTTGTATTTGATCATCTTAACTACACATTTGTAAAATTGGAACAAAATTTCTATAAATGATATAGAATAGAAAAAATTGATGAACATGAAGTTGATGAATATCATGAACAATTGAAAGTTTATTACAAAATGATTTTGAAATTGGCAAATTGTTTGTAAATTAAGGCCACAAATACTTATATGACAATAGCTTTTAGATTAGGTCTTCATCCTTATATTTAGCTACCTATAATTATTGTGAAAAGAGACATTTTAATTGAACACAAATAAGTCATCATTTGTCAAGAAAGTGAATTCGAAATATACAAACCATTTCTTTCTCAATTTGTAAATAAGAATGGAAGGAAAGAAGTAGTAGGTGTTGATTTGAATCATGCAATTTGATATTGTATGAGTTGTAACATGAAAATACATAGTATAAAATATTTTCAAATTCAAGAAAAAATCCAATAACAAAATTTACAACTATTGTCAAAGTTCAACCTATGAAATTGTCCAAATTGTCTATCAAATTTCATTGTTTATTATGTAATGTGATGTACCAAAAACCCATCAACTATCCTAGGAAATTAAGTTGTATTTTGACACAAAACTTTGCCACCTACAACTCCAAACCATCAAAACCTAATGTTAATAAGCACATTTGTTATAATTGTAACAAAAAATGAATTTGTAGCAAAGCAACAAATTTAAAAAGAATGGAAGGCTTTAAAACCTAAAGGTTCTACAAATTGAAATGGGAAAAAAAATAAAATCAAAATACATTGATAAATATAATTCAATAAATGTAAAGTGTAGAACAACTTATGAGTATTGGAGTTGAATGAACCAATGAATTTACAAGTTAGGCATGTTCGTTTAATACTAATCTACTTCAAGTTAAAATGTTTTTTTTTTTCATCTTCATTGCCATTTAATTTGTTGTATTTACAAAAGAAATCAAATTAGTAAAAGAAATTTTGCAAGATATTGATCAACAAGTTCTTGATACCAAGTATGTTGTCAACTTGGTCAATTACTTAATATCATACATGATCTCAAATCACAAGTGATCAAATCTTGTGGATGCAAAGTTGATACAATCTTTTTGGCAATGGATTACTACAAAATTAGCTGAGTTCTAATGGTTGAAAAACACAAGATGCAAATTTTTTTTTGCTACATTTGGAGCAAACAAGAAGATGGTCGCAAACAAGCCAAATTTGAGGTAAACATATCCTCATTGATCAAAAATTGTTCCATGAACAATTTAAAACATGTAATAAAGGGTAGGTTGATCCATGATCTATAAACAAGGTAGTTGATGCCAATTTACTTGAGAACATTGTTGAATATGTAGATTTTCTCATGTGTATAGAATAGTGGGTTAGAATCAAAATTGTTCATCGAAATTTAGGGTTTTGTGATCACTCTATTTGCAACTACATGCAATTAAATTTCATTTACAACTACTTTTGGTAATTTTTGTGATTATTTGTTATGTTTTGTCCTACTTGTGATTGTGCTATAACTAGTTTGCACTATTATTTTCTTTCATATTTTAATTCAAAAGGACAACTTTTTGTTTGGTTGTCATTCAACAAGGGTCATATATGTCCCATTAATTGTAAATGTGACCAAAATTAATTGTAGCCCTATGAATATATTAGCATTCATTGAAGGTATTGAGGGAATACTAAAATGTACATGTGTATTATGCAAGTATGTATTAAAATATTACACACACACACACACACACACACACACACATATATTTAAAACATATTAAAATGTATCAATCATACATAAAGGTATATATATTTATTTTGAATATATTCAAATTGTATTTTAGGTATATAGAACAAATTAGGACCATACTATAGGTGTATCCAAGGTTTATTATAATGATTAAAATCATTATTATTATGAAATGTTTATTATTATAATTAATACTTATAACAAGTGAAATAGTAATAGTAGTAGTAGTAATAATAATAACAATAATATGGTTAGTTTATATTACTAAATAAATAAATAAATAAATATTTTAAAACTAACACATACTAATTTTTTTCAATAGTTAATTTAAAATATTTTAAAATATTTTTATACTTATTCAAAAACATGATTTTATTATTATTATATAGGATTACTATTAAAAATAATTTAAAAATAGCTAACCTTTGATAAGTAAAAGTTACAATTTTATAATTATGATTAATAATTATTATCATTTAAACGTGAGTAATTAAATGTGCTAATTAATTTTTAAAATTCTATTTATAAATATAAATATATTATTACAATGTAATAAGTACGTCAAGTGAAATGATGATGATGATGATGATAAGGTAATATTGTAATTTTATGTTATTTTAAAGTAAAATAATTAAAAAGCTAACTAAAGTATTATAAAATAAGTATTAGGAAGTAATTGCAAATAAATTATGACTAAGTTTATGACATTTCTAACTAAAATGTTTAACTCATATATTTTGTTTTTTTCTTTTCTTTTAGTGTGAAGTGTATAATTAGGTGCATTAGTTGTGTCCAAAGTTTAATTAGTGCCATTCCAAAAATGAACCAATAATGGGGCTCAACCTTAAAAGTTAAACCCAAAATAAAATAAGATTATTTTAACCCTACTTAATTAGCATATGTTTACCTACTTACCTTCCTATGCCTACCTTCTTTACCTATTTGTATAGATGGCACATGTTGACAACTTATTGACCTTAAATTGAACAATATATAATTTATCAATTAATTAAAAAAAATAAAAATTAAATAGGGTTTAAATGTGTCACCAAATAATTGGCCTTGAAAAAATGAACACAATTAGTATGTCATGTGGTAATTTTTTTATTATGCCATGTGTCATTATCTAAGACCATCTAATATGGATAATGTGCATTTTTTCAAAATGAAATAAAGATAAATTTGAAATGTTAAAAAAAATGTTACCACATATTAATATTGAGGATATGTCACCTAAATATTGACATATTGTTAGTGTTGACTAAATCAATTGCATGTTAGTTGTAAAAAACAATATATGTACATTCAATCAAAAAACCAAATTTTATTTTGTTGATTTTTACTTTCCATCCAAAAAGACCATGTCATTTATGACTATGGTTGTATGTGATTTGTTGAACATGATTAGTGGGATGTTAATTGTGTATGTCACTTGTGATTAAAAATTAGTTGCAAGGATTATTCACAAAATCCCATTTAAAAAAAATGGATGTGAGACCTATATAAATTGCAATTTCTCAAAAACTTATAAACAATTTATCAAAGAGAGAGGATCACCTATTTTAACAAGACTATTATTACATTGATTAATGCATATCAAAGTTATTATGTGAATTAGTGTTCCATTACGTTTACTCAAGTGAAATATAATTTGAGAAATGGACGAAACATCAACAAAAAATAGCACAAGTAGTTTATATGAAATATATGGGTGGCATATGTTAACCTAGGTATGTAACATATGGATATAAGTAGTTTAGTTAGGTAGGTGAGTAAGAGGATATGAAATAGGTAAGCATGGAGCTTTGCACAAATAGGTAACATAATTTATCCTACATATTTATCTATTTATAAAGGTATAAAATCCATATGTAACTTAAGTAGGTAGCCTTGTCTAACTTATAAACTAGGTATATATAGGTCAACAAGTAATCACAATAGTAATGATGTAGTTGCATACACACATGTAGGCATGTAATCATGTAGTCACAATGTTGTTGTAATGCAATTACAATGATAATTAAAATATTATGACTAATAACATATGATTACATGACTAGAATGAGGACATAATTGTTAAATGTCCTAGTCATGAAAGACATATTTTGACATTATGAGCTTTGCATGTTTTTTGTCATGTCACTTAAATGCACAATGCATGACAAATAGTTCAACAATTGCTTAATACCATATGCAAACATTTTTTATATGTATAATAGATAATCACCCGATCACAACATTCAAATTACAATGTTCCCCTTCCCATATTGAAAAAAAATACAATAAGAAGCCCATTTTGCTATCCCAACATAATATGTACATACATTCATTTTAATTGTTAATCTTCTATTGACCCATATTTTCATTAAATCATGCATGGACACAAAAGTTTCACTTTTCACAACAGACGAAGCCAACCTGTGATTTTTATATTTTAAGTAAATTATGTTGATAGGACATGATACACATCCATTGTCCATAATTTTACACCACCAAATTCACTATTGGTATTTGGAGATTATGCATATCAACAATTTTTCTTGAGACTTCTCCTTATGACCACAAAGTTGAAGGCACCATCGCACAACATGTTGCAATTCAATCAACAAACACAACCTAAACATTGTATGCATTTCTCAAGGCACCACACATATCAATATCACATTCTCTTAAAAACCTTCTTTAAAAAATTTCCTTTTTAAAAATCATTGCATGGCTTTTTATTCACCACCTCAACAACATTCCTCCACACATGCCATACCTTTGGCACCAAATCTTCATAAATTCTTCAACAAACTCATGTGCCTCTTCATTCCCAAAACAACACAAAGAAACCGAAAGCAAACACACAACAATCCCATCTAGTCATATGTTTACCATTGTTTTTTTGTTGCTAGAAACTTTCGTAAAGGAAAAATAAACCATCATTTTGAAGACACACTTTTCCTATTTTTGGAAGTAAATGTAGCCAACTTTAACATAAAACATTTCACACCTCAACTAGATGACACTTCTTCTTTTCATGGTGATTTTTCATTTCACTCTATTTTGATCTACAAAATGATTGGAAAGATTGATATTTAAGATATTAAGTTAATTGTCTAACCAGGTCTTGTGTATTTTAAATCATGAGTTCAAAGTATTGCTAAAGATGGAATTGAAACCAAAACTCACAATCATTTAAGATTTTAAATTGGACATGTTAATTCAAGGAACCATGTTTAAACCCACACCACAAATTAAAAGAAATCAAAAATCAAATCTAAGCGAAAGGTTCCTTTCAAAACCAAAAACTCAAAAACATTAGAACAAAATGTTTTTAACATGGTAGAAGAGTGAACTAACACTTACACTAGCACCTTCACCTTCTTAAATGACGATCAATGTGATTTTTTTCAATGTTATGATTTTGCTAGACAAACGATCATCCACAAAAAGATTTAGCCATATTTGGTTATAGACCAATAGAAATTTATGAATTTCCTTTTAAGTCTTGATTACTTTCTTGAATGATGTGTTAAAAAATGGATTTAAATAAGATTCTTTATTTTACTTTTGGCAATTTTCTGAAAAAGGAATATTTGACTCTATATCTATATAATTTCTTTTCACCAAATAAAAAAAATTGACCACAAAATGTTGGCAAAGGCTCTATTTAATTCATGAAATACTAAATTGGCACTCAAAAAACCTAATTTAATCTATGGGCACTAAATTTAAAACGTTTAGAAGCAACCCAAGAAAATTGAGATTTTTAGTTTTTACCATGGTTCACCCAAGGCAGAACAAGCCTTCTCAATCATAGGCATGGTGAGAAACTACTACATCCTTACTATCAAATACCCAAGTTTCTAGAAGTCTTTCACCTAGTGTTTATCATGGTGTTCGCGTCTATGTTGCAAAACAACATCTACCCCCCATTGAGCACCTACTTCCATAGTATTGGCCAAAATCCCAAAAATTCTTTTTGGTTGCTTCAACAAATTATAAAATATCCCATTATTAAACTATATCATGTCTCATACTCCAAATTCAATATCCCCTTTGTTAAACTACATCATAGTTTTTGGAGCCCAAATTCAAATTTTCTCATGTTCAATATTGCATTTAGGACAAGGCAAATTGACCCCCACATTGGGATCATGGTAAACAAACCCCAAAACCCATTAAAATGGTCATATTAGGCCCCAAAAATTATGGATTTGGACTTAGGGACCCTGATTTTGTCTAAGGACATGATATTTATAATTATTTAAAAAAATTTATAAGCGATTTAAATGGGTTTTGGGGGTTTTTACAATGATCCCAATGTGGTGGTCAACTCGCCTTGTCCTAGTGGACATACCCCAAGCTTGTATACTTTGAAGTGAGAGATTGAGTTACACTTCAAAGTTAATTCATTGTACCTAATTATTGCTTGCGGATTTTGTAATGGCTTTTCAAACTTGAAGGGATAATTGCTTGAAGTACAGATTTTAGAATCAAAGATCCAAATTTCTTTGTTTGTGTGGTGCGATCATCCATAAGATAATTTAGCCAGATTTGGCTATTACAAATACAAATTTAAAGAAATCTAAGCACCCATCTATAGCTTTGGCTACCCAGTGGAGTTCACTAGAGAATATCTGGTGAATTTGGAATGTGAAAAAATATCAAAATTGGCAACTTCAAATTTTTATTTAAAAAAAAACACTCATTTTTCATCAATTTGGTGGAAATTATCTAGAAAATAAAACAGTAGTAGTAAGTAAGTAAAGAGCAATGTGTAAAAAGCCCCCATTGTAAAGCAATGTGTAGATGCTCCATTAAAGCAATGTTTTTTACATTGGTGATTCAATGGAGCATTTTACAAGCTTAACTGAAGAATAGAAATGTGATGATGGGTTTTGATAAAGCATGAGAGAGAGAGAGAGAACCTCCACTAAGCTAGTGGCAGAATTGTCTGAGGTTAGGTAATTTAGTTATGAACTCTTCAGCAGAAGTCTGAGTTTAGGGATGGCTGTAATTAATGATTTTGGATTCAGTATCCAATTTAATCCCAGTTTCATACTTTATGAGAGCTTAATAAATGAGGCTGATCTGATCTGATCTGATCTGATCTGATATGGGAAGCTCTTTGGCAACCCTAAACCCTAAACCCTAATCCCTACTTTGGTGCTTACAGCTTTTTTGAAGTATAGAAAGCAAAGCATGTGATTAGAAAGGAGATGATGACATGGTGCCCTTACCAACAACACCCTTCCATGATCAATTTTGTTCTTTGCCACATGTCCCATTTCTGCCATGGTGGAGGTAAAATATCAACACCAATACTTATAATACATGTAAGGGGCACTTTACATGCAGTAGCCTCTTGTTTTGTTTTGTCAATCAACCCCCCCATGATGGCTCTCCCATAGTTTCAATGATCATCCATAGGCCATATAGTTTATGTAGTGTCTTTTTGTCAATTTCACATTCAATGTGAACATAATTTTCCACTTGACAAGGATGTTCATCTCGAAACGTTGTTACAAGAGAAAACATTGCAAGGATGTGAATAAGGGACATCTACATCGCATCATTAAACTACTCTATGTTCATGGAATGCTTTGATTGTGGTAGTTTTTGGTATGCTTGTAAACAATCTCTTTTAATTGTAATTTGACAATGCCATATTGTCGTGCATTAACCTTACATTGTAAACATGGGTTAAACATGGGTTTAGGGTTTAGGTGTGAGGTATTTTTAAAGGTCAAGATATTTGTGGGATATCACATACTTATGCATCATCAAAAGCCTAATTCCCAAATAACTTCAATACTCCAAGCCAGTGACCACTTTGGTGGGTATCCCAATAATTTCAACCAGGGTGTCTTTTTTTTTTTTCAAATTTGTGGTATCAAAAATTTGTTCAATTTTTTTTCTCATAAATAAGAAATTTTAGTCAATTTTACACTAGAAAAAACAAACATTTCCAAAAAATGACAAGTTTTACCCCCCAAAAATATTGACTACAAAGTATATATGTTTGAGTGAAATTTGATGTTTGCTAAATGTCTGATTTTAAAAAAATGTTATTGAATTTTCAATGAGAAAAATTCCTCAAAATCCAATAGCTCCCACAAAATAGGTCTGAAACTTAAGACATCACCTCATTGTACTTGTACTCATTGAGGACTTTCCAATGGCACCAAGACAGCACCCCCAAACTCCCATTTAATTGAATTTTCAGTAAAGAAAATACTCAAAATTTTGTAACTCATGCAATGTTTTTTTTTTTCAATTTCTTTTTGTTTTCTTGACAAAAAATTGGGAATTTTCTTGAAAGTATAAATTCAACTAAATTTGCTATATTGTTGAAAATAACTGCCAATTTTTTAATGTCACAAAATTGAAGAAAGAACCCTGAACTCATGCATTGCAAAGTCTAAACATTATGAAATCACCTTAGAGCACCCTCACTCCATTGAAGGCTTTTAAGTGGTGTCAAGAACAAGACACAAAGGGTCCATGGACCCTCTGTTGGTGGGAGGAGAAGGCTTTTTTGACAATGGTTGTTATTTTGGTGAAATGGTGACAAGGAATGAAGATGCTTCATGTGTGCAACTCCATGTACATTAAATTTGTTGCAAGTTAAATGTGTGGGAGAAAAGAAATGCCATTTACAAAATCTGTAGCAATTCAAAAACAAATTTAAAGTTGAGCAACAAGGTCCATGGAACGAAACCAAAAAAAAAAAAAAAACTCGCATTAATTTTGATTATAGACGACTAGTGCCTGAAAAAGTAAAGGTGATGATTCTTGACAAGCAATTATAAAAAAAAATGGGAAATACTTTTTGAAATTTGTCTCAGCTAGTTTGAATTGAAAATGAAACCAACATGTTGGTGATTTTAGGGTGGTTGGTTTTTAGTGGTACTACCCAAGTATGCCTTCACCCAAATGGTAGTGGGAAATCCATTTTGAGAATATGGCAAAAATTCTAAACATCTTCAAACAATGTAAAAACTAATTTTTGTTTAATGTCCCTCCAATGACGAGCATCAATGATTTTTGAAAGGTTGCAATAATTTGAAATAAGTCATGGAATTCAAAGAGGATATAAGCTCATCTTGCATGTGTCCATAATATAAGACAATGATCAATTGTCATTCCAATTTGACCTTGTGTGTAACAATAAGAAACACCCCACATGGATCATAGTCTAAATAGCAAAGGGAAAAATTTCCTACATTGAACTTGTAGCAATTTGAAAATGCTGATCCCACAATGGGTAGTCAACAATTAGAAGGGCCAAGAAAATTTGAAAACTCACACCTCTTGACCTACTTTTTGGTTGGCATTGCCACTACATGCCAATAGCACATATGCAAAAAGCTAAGATCCCAACATGATATGAACATTGTGAAAACAACTCTTCACAAAAATACAAAATCCCTTTTGATTTTCTTGAGTTGTAGCTTAATTACAAGCATGTGATATTAGGTGACAAGAGGCCAAGTTTTTGCAAGAAACTTATTTACCCATCATTCACAAAATTCCATGCAACTTGCGCAAGTGTATTTGTAGCCACCTAAAACTTCTTAATGGCTACCACTAGTGGCTTGTAGGGATGTTGAATGTTAATATCAAAGTCCAATGTGTGAGCACCAACTTTTTTCCCAATAACATATTCTCCTTTTGTACCTCATGGACATCTTGAACATCTACACACAACATAGTCATCATCAATACCCCAAAGTTACAATAGACCTTAATAATAAAAAAAGGCAAATCACATATTCAACCTTATGCTTGGCCATGGCTTTCCAAAATCCTTAATTAACCATTGTAGAAGTTCATTGATGCTTTGCTTCTAACATGAAACAATGTACACCATGTTCAGGAAATCTATTAGGACAATGCATGTTTATTTTTATTGATTCTACTCCTTACCTATGGTTGGATGGGAAGAGAATGTAGCAAAAGTCGCAAGTGTTGCAAGCAAAGATAGATTAATGGTTGTTTCATATTGTGACTTCACCATCTTTCTAGCATGAATGGTTCTAATTGTATGTGCAATATCTCTTGTAGCAATAGCTCCTCTTGCCACCATCTCATTGCTATTATTGCTCTGAAATCTCCCTTTCTAGACCCTCAAACACACTTATTCTTAAGAACTTGAAAATTTTAACATACCACAAAGGTTTATAAATATCTTCATTAATCTTCTCTAATTGGATTTAATAGGTTCATCAAAATGTTTGGAAGACCAATAGAATTGCTAGAAAGAAAACGTTTTTTTTCAATGCTAAGGAGAATAGGGTTCCATGTAGGCTTGAAGATTTATGTTTTGAGACCATTATTGAATTTGGTGGTTTTAAAGCTCTATCTATATCTTGAGTAAAGTAATAGTCAAAATGTGTAATTGTTATTTATAAATAAGGTTCTAATAAAATACTTGTGCACTTTATTTTAAAGGTCTCATTTGAAATCTTAAATAAGGATAGGACAACATTTTCAAACCAATGGGGTTATTGAATTTGATAGTTTTATTTATTTTTTAAAACATCTTCAATGAAGTAACAATCAAAATGTGTGATTACGACTTATAGATAAGGTTCCAGCAATTTTTTAAAAAAAATTTCCTACAACCCCGACCAATTCAGGTTTTCAAAATCTCATTTAATATTTCAATTTGAGGACAGAGCGACATGGCCTCACAAGCATCCAGTACTTCTAGAAGGCTCTCAAGGCCTTCTTCTCAATCAACGTTTTTTTAGGAACTTTTTGATGTAGCCTAAATGGTGATTCTCAATCAAAAGATATAGATAAATGGCAACCATCCCACAAAGATGTAGCCAAATCTGGCTACAATCCAGATATGAAGTACAAAATTGAAATCAACCTAAAAAATTTATGGTTACACACTAGAAACCAAATATAGAAATTTGGCAAAAAAAAATCCTCACTTTTGGCTATTGTAATGCTCTAATATCACTTCATTTTTCAATTTTTTAATTTTCTAATGTTGCTTTTTGGTGAAAATTTGCTAGTAAGAAAAAGGCTAAAATTCTGAATGTGACAAAAACAAACAAACCACCTTTGTTAATAGTAGGATTCGTTGACAAGAAAATTGCCCCATATGGTTTGGCCAAGTCATTTAACCCATTAAAGCTGGATTGGGCTTATTCAATGATCAATTAGCAACCTCACTAATCTAATATTGACATCTCTATCAAAGAGCCATATCAAGCCAAAAGATAATTCAAAATGCACTTGTTTATAATGAACAATTGCATTCACTTCTTGCTAAAAATACACTTAATTTGTAACCACTTTTTAGCCTTCTGAACATCAATATATAATGTTCCAAATATCCTCACTATGTCTCCATGAATTTACTTATGTGCACATGTGATTGCACAAGTTTCCAATCACCCATCTTGTTATGGATATGTAATAGTAAATGCAAGAAAAACACTTAGAGAAATCTTGTTGTACATTTGGAGAGTACCTTGTGTCAACAGATATCCCTTGTAGAAAAGAGGGATCTTACACCAGCTATGTAGGCACTGGAGGGACCTTCTGCCTTTTCCATCATTGATATGATGGCCATCATTCCATCTGGAATTGTTAAAACCTGGGCTTGTGCAACTGCAGTCCAGGTGGGATGAGCAACACTTGGAAAATGGAAGTTCAATGAAGAAATTCCATGAAGATATGATCGAGATTTGTACATAGGACAATTTTTTCACAACCCTGAAATAGTTCAAGGTTAAAACCCTTCAACATAAAGCAAAGAACAAAGACACAAGGCAAATAACAATGAGCACCTTGTAAGTCAGTACTGATACCAATTTGTCTTGGATGTGACGAACAAATGGACACAAACTATTTGAATGAAGGGGTTAATGTATTTGTCGACAGATTAAAACCATAACAGTTGATATGGGCATCTGGCCTATTCCATTTTGTTGATAAGAAACATACCACATCAATGCTCATCCACAGTACAAGATCCCTTGGCGTTATGGTCCTGAAGATGTGCATGACAAATTTTGCATAGAGACTAGAAACCATCCAAGAACTAGTAGCCCTAAAGTCACACATGATCCCCTACACTCTGTACCTCATGCTCATATCACAACCTACACAAAAGATAAACTTGATAGACAAATGGATTGGGTATGAAGACTGCGGGTGGAGGCCTGGCTAATTTCAATTCCCTTTCATAAATTCTTGGTTGAGTAGTACATACTTGACATGATGGACAAGGAAGTCTGAACACTGCAATAGTGCCTGTACAAGCCAGAACACACTTTAGGTAGATATCATTTGAGAATTTCTCTTAAAATGGGAGTGGGTTCGGTCTGATTCAAAGAAAGTATGCACCCCACTTCGCATTTGTTGCACTTATGAAACAGCAAGTACACTGTACAAGCCTATACACACCTAAAACAAACATGCCGATGACCCTAAAAATAGATCGGGCACATATGCATCCCTTTTATACATGGGCATTGATGCTGA
The DNA here is from genome assembly GCA_963921925.1 of Sphagnum tenellum. Lineage (NCBI taxonomy): Eukaryota > Viridiplantae > Streptophyta > Sphagnopsida > Sphagnales > Sphagnaceae > Sphagnum > Sphagnum tenellum. Next base: position 21,946,121 of record OY998146.1, read on the forward strand.
CAATGCCTTCTATCGACAAATGCGAGACCTAACTGCTAGTTTGTGAGAACATCAGATAGTTACAGCTGAAAGTTACCAATCTACCATAATGGAAAGAAGATTATGGGGTTTTGAACCCCTTCAGCTCCAAGTACACTCCTGTGACTGTTGAAAGGGTTGGTGATAACATTATGGACCACAATGATGCTAAACACATTTACAAATGTCCCTAATCTGTTAACAATGACTTAGCACAGACAGAAATCTTTTCCATTTACCAGATCAAAAACCAACCTATGAAAATTGATCCTATATTATGGGACTTCAAATTTGATTCCTCAACCCAGGCAGGCATGCAATTTCTTATTCCCAGGAGTCTTTAGGACACTGCCATACTGGCTGTTTGTGATTAAAGTTCCTGCAAGATAATAGCAACATGTAACTTGTAAGTCATAAAACACTTGCAAAACACCACCAAGCCAATAGTTTACTAGCTATGGTTCATGACTGTCTTGCAAAGTGGCTGTGGGGCTATATTCATTACTAGGCCAGATGAAGTTAGATCTAACCCATAATAACCAATCCAACTCATGCTAGATGTCACCAGTAATAAGAAACCCAGCTATAATGGACTTACTAGCTGTACTGATCATCAAAAGCTGCAGGAACCTAGATCCTTAAGGGAAAAATCAGGGAACACTGTAGCCTCTGTTACCAATTGCCTGATGGGCCCAAGAGAGACATTGTTCTACAATGTTTCAGCAGAGAATATATCCTTCTTCTGAAGGTCAACCTAAATGAATCATATTACTAGATTAAGAAGTTTCCAGAAAATGGCCAAAAAGACAACGGACTCTGTATTTTCATCTGAGGATCAAGCCAATATTTAACTGCAGCTGTAAGTACCTTATAGAGGAGGTCATGGGCAAGAGTGTCCCAAGGCAATGAAAGGGACATGAGACAACATCGGAGGGGGAGAGGGCCACTGGCATCATCCCTTTGCACTGCTGCTGCTGCTGCAATGGCCTGCTTTGCAACTGTTGCTGCCCTTCGCATGATTGTACCTAACCCCATCTTTGCTCCTGCATTTGTGGGAGATGGAACTGGTTGGTTGAAGGTGTCGTTTTGACCTGCTCCAGTTTATTGGACATGTTAACATCAAGCATATGACTTCCTTCCTTAGAAAAACCAGTTGCCATCCAGAAGCTGATATCCTTCTCACTATCCATTTTCAACCCCATTTTTGTCAATGGATGGAAAATTCATTAGTAACAACAGTGGCTCATTGTCTCCTGTGCTTCAGAAGATGACAATCCTCAACCATTAATCAGGCATACTGTAAAGGGAGACAGTACTCATACCAGAGACTGCTGATACCGCTACATCCAAAGCACCCCGCCCACCAGGACCTCTCATGACCAAGAGCTCTGATTTTCCTGCTGATGAAAACGGTAACATGAGTCCACGCTTTCCTTGTCCACCTGTCCAAACAGCCCCCCAGATTTAAACATAAGTTAATATTCAAATCTTCACAATCCTGTTGACTGGAAGTTGACTTGGTGTGTTTCAGTGTTTCAATGCTTCAAGAATTTCTGTATTGTTTCAACGTAATTCCTTCCAGTGCAAAGGGGCACTATTACTAGTGATGTCTATTGACATGCTATCATTGATTTAGTGTAAAGTTTGTCACACCATGTCCAGCTCCCAATATGCCTAACATGTTCACATGCTACCTGTTGGTGGCTGAACATATTGATTGGCCATATTGTCAGCAGACAGAGGATGCAAGTGGAACTAGAATCATATAAGGAAGAGCCTCTTGCCAAGGAATCGTGAGCACTGTTCCTTATTGGAGGTTTGTCTATACTTTCTTCATGCACTCAACAAAATTTCACCTTTCTTTACCACCAGTGATGTGTTTGTTTCATCTAAGATTGCAGCATATCTGATACATTGAATAAGACAAACAACTCGTTGAAGTTGTGGTGAGACTCATGGCAGCATACAATTGGTTGAAAATTCATAATTTACTATTGGCATGCCAAGTGTATACAGTCTGGAAAAGGTCTAAAAGGGGATCCTGATTGAAAGTCATCAACAAAAGAGTTGAGGGGAGCCATGGGGTGAATTTTGGGGTATCACATCTAGGCTTAATTCCATCAGGAACTGTCTATCTCAAGCAAGGAAGCACAAGAGAGGGTCAGTCATCCTTGCCTGCAGACACACCACCATTCTTAGTTTTAGATTGTAGGCACAAAATCTCACCTTCATAAGCATTTCGAACCATGTCATAGTTCACAAACCCTGAGAATAACGTCACCTGTACCCTCAGATTCCCCCAAGCATCAATTGAGTTAATTGATTCAAATATGAACCCACAATTGAACATCCAATTTCCCTGGGGGTTCAGTGTTTTATGGACAACTCCCTTATTGAGAAGGAACACTAGATCCCTATATGAGAATAAAAGTTGGCCAGTAGTTGAATGTATGACTTGGCATGCTACAGAGTGAGAATCACCAAAAGCCCACCGTTTAGAAATCCTGAAGTTCTTCAGAGTTGCCTAAGGCATGAACAAGAAGTTCTACTTACTTTAGGAGGATTAGGGCCTTGAGCTTCTCCTAACAATTTGGCCTCATGGCTTGTTTGAAAGCTCTCATTCTCTGTAGCAGTATCAGGTGGAAAGGCAGCACCTCCACGAGCATTCAACAAGACACAGTAACAATGGTCTGCCTCCATTAATACCTACATGCTACCCGCACAAAATGAGATTTGGGCTTTGAAAGAGCAAGAGATAACAGAAAGAAAATATATGCACCTTGGCAATAAGTGATTGGCTTGGGCTGGATTGACTGCCCAATGATTGTTGTGACAAAAATTGTGTTCAGTAATAAGCTAGACCCACTAATGCATAGAGATAGGTACAGGCCATTTGACTTACAACATCCTCAAAGGTATTATCATAATCGTCGACAACAAAACAAATGTCTGGGTATGCTGGCACTGTTTCAACAGCCTGCAAATTGCATCACCATAGAACAAAGTGATGAACACTCCCTTCAAGTTACAATTGCTGGAAAAAGTATTTGAGGGTCTCAGATCTCAATGAAGGTGCAGAGGGGTATCTGGTAGTAATTCTCAACAACACAAATCTTATCACATGCTCTTTCACATTACACAGAGGACCCTGCAATCAGGACATGTCTAATCATTTTCAAATTTCTGTACACAAACCACAGCTGAGGAGGGCAAGATGTTGGATGCATAGAGGCATACCTTGGAACGGAAGTCAACTTGGAAATTTGCGCGGCTAGGTGATGCATAAACCCTCTTCGTCACCTTGTAAATTGGCACCAAGGAGGAATTTGGTGACGTGTGTTGGCTCTGAAGGCCCTCCCGACTGTAAATGTTCAAGAAAGGACACAAAACATCACTAAAACAGTTTCCAGACAGTGACTCAAGAAATGTTTGCTTGCTATATATGACCAGCTTCAAGTTTACCAGCCTTGCTTTGATTCATTTTTCACCAAATGATTGCCAGCTCCTACAATATTTTCACATTCCACACTCAATGGATTAGCAATTGTCCTCCTTACATAATTAAACAAACAAAGCAAGGAGATATGGACGGAGGCCAACATACCTACAAATGGCCACAGTGAGAGAGAAGGAGGTGTGGCAAATGAGGTTGAGGTAAAATGAGCGTTGCCAATCTACCTGCCTGATGCTTTGTCCTATCACTTTCCCAAGCTGCACAACCCCATGAATTATGACATTTCAGAAGCCATGTAAATCTCCACTTACAGCAGTGTCCCGATAAAGAGAGTATAACCAAATCTGGTTCAATAACTAGCCAATTGCACTACTCTACTGTGGAACAGCTTCTGCATCCCTACACAGAAAAGTGTGGCTCAATGAACTTAGAGAACCTACCTCTGGAGCCCACCTGCGTACAAAAAAAGGCTGTCTGGTAGAAGACTCGTGCACATGAAATAAGGATCTGGCATTCAAGTCCTCCTGCTCACCCTCCTCATAGTCACGGTTCTGTAGAACCAATTTCCGGAGGGCAATCTCCTGAGTACTGGCTAAAAAAAACTGATTCCATGGAAATCATCACAGATGCAAAGCTGACTTTGAATATTGTACCCATTCCAAGAGCTGACATTAAAGTTGGAGAAGGCAGCACTCACATGGAGACGGACAAAGAAAACCAGGTCATCATCATCTCCTTCAGGTATTTTGTGATCAGCCAAACCCCGCACGAAGAACAGGTCCAACAGTTCACACCAAAAACGTGGATCTACTTCCACCTCCTCTGTCCCTGGATGCTGTAATTGCAATGAATGCTTGCGTACAATATTCAGCAGCTCCACCCTGCAAAATTCTCACATTATAATTCCTCCTTCCAATTGCTGCAAGAAACAGTAATCAAAATTGGGATCTGTGGATGCTGAAACCCTATTTACTTGTCAATTAATCACTATCATGACCACAAAAGTAGAATAACAATTGGTCTCAAAGACCTGGCTGGTTGACATTTTCATGCATCAACGGGACAGCAAGAATTGCCCCCAGTTCTCAAGCCCCTAGGGTTTGGTGATGTGTGAACATTCTAGTGTTTCAACATTGAGTAATAGAATCGAGCACCAATTTTCTGTTGTTTCTGATGAACTTCAAGTTCATGTACAACTCCAATCAGTTCACTCCTGTTGCACAACGCGATGGCAACCTAGAGAGTGATAAAAAAATTATACAACCCTAATTGGGATGGAGGGAGAGACCAGAACCCTAAAAATTGGAGGGAAAGAAATGGCACACCGCGAAGGTGTGATATTCGGAGAAGAAATCAAATTGGCGTGAGGTATCTCTGCAGTATTCTTCACATGTGTACCCCTGCACAGAAACAAAAAAAATTGCCAATTGGAAGCCCCAAATTCTTCACAAAATTTTCAAAAAAGTATCGTCATCAGAACAGGAGAAAATCGTAAGAAACCTCAGTAATTCTTCCAAGAAAAAATCACTCCAAACACCAGCATACATTTTTCAAAAGAATAAACTCACGTAGACTCCATAAGCTTTGCAAAAGCACGAACGAAATTTTCATTTACAAGCAATTGTATTCGGATTATTTTGGTTACCATTTCACATGCTGCCACTCTTCTTCTTCTTCTTCTTCTTCGTCTTCCTCCTTGTCTGCTCCAGCGATTGTACTGTCCCTTCTGTTGCCAGGAGCAGAGGCGGACGCCATCTCCCCCGATCCACGAAGCTCCTCTCTCGTTTGCTTCGTCGCGTCGCGCGACAACACCTCGACGCTTAATCACAACTCCTTCCGCGCGCTTTTTCTATTACGCTTCATGGGCATGCACATATCTTACTCATAGGTACATTTCTCTTCTCAACATCTACACCAGGTCTAGATCCTGGTATTTCCGCCAACGGGAAAAAAAAAAAAAAAATCGAAAACACTGCTGGCCCTATTGAGAAAGCATACCTATCCTTATTTGCTTTTGGTGTTAGGTTTTTGTTATTTTGGGGTTTTAGGGTTTTGTTTTGGGGGTTTCTTTTTTGGTTAATGCACATAGTACTTGTTAAAAGGTTTAATTGTGAGTTTCTAAATTATAAATTGTTGACCTTTTAACTTTGCATTTTTAACTAATAACTAAAAATGTGAATCCCAATTAACTCAATGGGAAATTATTGTTTTGATATTTCATTTTCAACTTGGGATAGGTATGCAATTTTATTTAACACAAATGCGAACATGAGATCCTTATTGAAATTTAACTATAGATTTTTTTGCTAACATGTGTGATAATTAACATTGAATTTAAGATTAAACCTTGTAGCCCAATGTTTTGATACACTCATCCCCCATTCCCTCCCCCTTCCTCGTAAAAAAAAAACCATTTCATACCTCCTTCAAAATTAAAATATCATTGCCAAATCATAATGACATTGAAATTGGGTCACTTCAAAAGAAGTGCAAAGTTAAAAGGTCAACAATTTTTAATTTAGAATCTACTATTAAAGCTTAATAAAAAAAGGCCTACTAGGTTTAATCCAATTGGGAACTCAAAGATGTTTTGATTAAAACCATAAAAAACAAATGCATTGCATTTCTTCACACCATGGATCTCCAATATAACTTTAAATAACTATAATGATTCATGAATGAAAGAGAATAATTAACATTGTAAGGAATGCAAGTTATTGTTTTTTTCTTCTTAGAATGAAAGTTGTTTTCAACATGTGATGATTGGTTTAACTTATGAAGATAAATGGGTATACATTTTTAATGATTTCAAAAGGACTTTCAATGCACTCTTAGACTCTTGAAATATGTTGATAATTTTTATTTAGATAACAATGAGTTGTCAAAAACTTTGGAGTGTGTTTCATAATTCTTCACATTCCAAGAGGTGAAAACTTTGATTGAAGGTAGGGTAATCTGGTCCTAAACCAAAAGAAAGAGTCATGATGGATCCACCTAAACTTGTTGTGGATCAAATCTTTGGAAAAAACATGATTTCAACTCACATAATGTGTTATGAAATGGAACAAACTGTAAATTGTAAATTTTTCAATTTCAAAAAGAAAAGGGAATTAGCATCTTGAAAATTTGAAGGGTCGTAGCTTTTGAAACACACATTTTGATTATAACATGTTAATTTAGTTTAACTTTTCAAAAATTCCAAGACCATGTTAAGTTTTTCATTTGGAAACAATTTGAAGGTCCAGATTGTGTTGTTGATTGATTGAAACTTTTTTGGTAGTTTGCATTGTAACTTTTCAAAAGTTCATAATTACTTATCAAATAACAAATCTATCATGCACATAACATTTGTCATGGTTTTAATGATGAGAGTTGAATCTTCACACAAAATTTGAAATTGAGAAAACCTCATGACACCCTATATTCCATGAAAAGCAAAGTTCCTTGAATTTGAATAAAAAAAAATGAAAACATTTTCCATTACCCATGCATTTGCCCATAGTTAAGTAAAATCAAACATCCAACCTTGAAATGCAGGAGGTACGTCAATTGGAAGTACATGAATGAAATGGACCTATTCATTTGTTCATAGTTTAACATGCTAGAGGCCATTGAGAAGGCTAGCCTTCAATCTCTCAAAACATGTTATTCTAAGACTTGATTATGAACAGTCACAACAACTATTATATTGATTAAAACATTATCAATTTTAGGTGGTTTAAATGATAATGTATTGGAATTAGTTGGTTTTGTTTTAAATGTATTTTACATTTTAACTTTCCTAGAACAATCTTAAGATTGGTGATCTACCCTAGAACAAATAATAGAAGGATATCTTGAAGTGATCATAACAAGTTTAGTAAGTTGGACAAATAATTCGTGCTATTGGCTATGTGGGTTTTGTTGATAAAACTCTTACTAACACTTCTTTTATTTGGTTGTGACAAGTTTTAGCAAATTGATTGATCACATAAATGTTGTCAACTTTGTAAATTGAACAAATATGAAGGTCTCATATGCCAGTTATGTTTCAATCACATTTGATGTTAACTTTATGTTAAGTGAATTTAGAAAAATGAAAAGAAATGGTTGTATTCAAACCAAGAATGTTAGTTAACATCAAAATCTAAAAAATGTTTTAGGTGGCACCTAACATTAATTGATTCATAGCTTAATGTTAAATGAATGTTTTAATATAAACTTTTGAAAACATAAATTTTGAAATAAAAGTTCAATGTTAGATATTAGCCCTTTAAAAATGATTTTAAGTAAATGATAATTTATGTTTTGCATCATTTTCCCACCCATTCACTCACTCACCTACTTATTATCATCTATTTACTCACCTACTACCTTATTTATTTATTCATTACTTTGATGTTAAACGATTTAACGTCATAGTTTGTAACACCATATGTGATTGGAGCTTCACACTTATATAAATCAATAACATTGATATATGTTTAACATATGAAACAACTAGATTTGAACATGTTGTCATATTTTTACATCGTGTATTTCTAAATAGATAATTTTAATACATATTTTGTATATTTACATTCTTTCAAATTCAACTCTTGTATATAGTGTAGACCAAAATAGTTGGTTTGATTTTCTTGTATATCATATTCATAATGAAATAATGAAAACTCTCATCAAAAACTTCTTTTATTTAAAAAAGGAGATTTGGAAATCCTTATTTAAATATTTCAAATTTTCAACACATGGAGTCCACCTTACATTTGCATTTCTAATAATATCCTATTGATTGGGATAATGGACTACTTGCTAAATGTTAGAGGTTCAATTGTAATGGATTTTGGCAAAACGTGATAAATATATTATTTTTTCCTTACCAAGGTTTTCAACAAACATTAGTCACAAACATGGTTCTATTTTTATTTTTCTTTTAGTTTTCAAAAATGTGAGGACATGACAAATCGTTTAGTCACAACATGTGAAGACATGTTTGATTTTAATTTTAAAGTTAATGTTAAAGTTAACTTCCTTTTTGAAGAGGTACATCATCCTTTCAACTTGAAAATCCCAATTGCTCCCATAATGAAATATATACCATGTTGATTAGAACTTTCCTTAAGTTCTCAAAATGTTTTTTTGAACATGCCATATGAATCTTCGACAATGAACCTTTTTAATTTATACATTGTTAACTTTGATACTATTTGATGGCCTTTTTTTGGGGTAAAATATTTTAATTAAAAAATATCATTTATGGGTATTTCATCAAAAAAAAGATCTATAAAAAGACACATGAGATTTTGTTGTGCTAGGGTGCATTCAACTATAGCACATCACAAAACTTGTAATCAATTTTTATTTTACACAAATTTTAATGATATATTGAGGTAGTGTTGAAAATGTGCAATGTATTTATATAATTTTAAAAATATATCATTGTAGCATTTGGATAAATTCAAATTAAATCTAATAATTATAATATATTCAAGAACATGTTTAAAATTTTAATCAATGTTTTAAAATACAATTTACAATTTACAATTAATGTAAAAAAAGACCAAGTGGTTAATTTTAACATAAACTATGAACCTATCAATAGCATTTAAAGCTAATTTAATTGTGTTTAAATTAATGTTGGGGCAATTTTTGAATTCTGACCTAGTTTTTAGCCTGAATTTAATAATGTGAACTAGTTGACATAGTTACATGTGAAAACCATATTAAGAATTGATTTCCAATTTTCACATGAATGTGAATCATGGTCGTGAAAATGGTTCTTGTTTTTATTAATTTATATTTGTAAGAAATCAGACAAGTTTTTTCAAAAAATCTCCATTTGGTTTTCAATCTTCCAATTTAAGGTTCTTAAATAACTATCACTTCGAGTAAAATATTGTTTAAGGTTAAGGATATTGGAAGTTGTACAAAACAGAGCTTGAAGTTTTATTTCTTCACAATGACAATTTTTTGTTTTGTAACTACGTTTTTATCTTGTTGGTTGTGTGTTGTTTTATTTTCTTGGTTGTTCTTTGCATTGGCATTGTTGTTCACGTTGGTGTCGCCATCTCATTAGTGTTACTACTTCCATTGATGTTGTTTTCCTTGCATGTAGTTGCTCTTTTTCACATTGTTTTACTATTGTTTTTCATTGCATTGTGTTGATGTTCTCTTTACATGTTATTGTTGTTCTTCGTGCGTTAGTGGTGCTGTTTTTCTCAAGTTGTTATTCAACACTCTTTGCGTTGGTAATTGGTATGTCATTCTTTTCAAGTTATTGTGTTGTTCATTTCATGTTGTTACATTGCTATTTCTTCTCACATTGTTGCATTTATTTTTTCCTTTAGCCATTCCCTAAACCATGTTGCTCTTCTCACATTGTCACGCAATTCCTTTTGTGTTACTTCACATTATTGCATTGTTTTGCTTGCACTACTTTCATTACTCTTTTTGCATTGCCATTCCTTTTACACTATTGTTGTCGATCCCTTCATAACTCCTTAGATACATATTGGCCCAATTTTTGTTGTTATTTTCGCATTGTTGTTGTTTGTTTTACGTTGGTGCTGCTTTTGTTCCCCTAGTTAATATGGTACTTCCCCCCCATTCTTGCCTTGTGCAAGTTAGATCTTTGAGCTCCATCCATCTTTTGTTGGTGCTTAAGCTCCTTAGAAACCTATATTTGCGAATCTTTTATTGTTGTTTTCTCACGTTGGTGCTACTACTTTTTTTGCATTGGGGTTGTTCTTGTCTCTTTACATAATATGGTACTTCCACTCCCCTTCTTGCCTTGTGTAAATCAACACTTTGACACCAAATTCTCAAACACAAAAGGAGTGTTTTCTTTCCATTATTTTTATTTTTTTCATGTTTTTCAAGTTTTCATTTTTTTTTTTGTTTTGAGACTTTTTCACTTCATTTTGTGTTGTTTCTTTCAATAATGTGTCATTCTTTTTATTTGTTTGCATTTGTTGTTTACTTTTGTAGGATTTTCTTCTAAAATTCCATATAAACCCCATATCTTTTTCTTGCTTATAAACCCCATTTTTTTCCGCCCCATAAACCCCATAACTTTTTTTGAAAGTTAAAAAATATATATCTATTTTGTTTTTTGAATGCTTGAAAGGTAAATTGCATATTGTAATTACTCGTAAATGCTATTTTTTGGTTTTTGAGATCATAAAATTGTTTTTTTTTTTTTGGTCATTCATTAGGGCAATAATTTTTACTTCCATGAAACAATTTTTTGAAAACAAAAATGCATGTGATATATTTATGAATGATGTAAGGATGGAAGATGAACCTTTGTAGAACTTGAAGAAAATGGAAGTGTTCAAATAAAAAGAAATAGGAATCCAAAAATAAGTGAAAAGAAAATGAACGAAGTTTCAAGAAAATTACATGCACAAATATTATTTTGGGAATAAAATAATAAAAATGCGTTGCATTGGGCATTTTATTGTATTAATGATAACAAAGAAATTCACTTAATATGTTTTCAAATTATGCATTGTATTATTTGTCACAATAGTAATGAATTTAAGTCCAAAACTCAAGCTACGAAAGTGTTAATCATAAATAACACAACTAATAGTATAATTACATTGAGGAAACATGTCAATTCAAATCATTGTAATTTTTAAAAAAGTTTGAAAGTTAATTATCCTTTGAAGCAAGATGAAAAACAACCTTCCGAAAAGAGACCAAATATTGTTTTTAACTCCATATCTTTTCTTTTTTTGTTGCAATATAACCTTTCAAGAAAAATGATGTGTGGCAAAAGCAATTTTGGGAAGACATGGGTTTTTTAATTATCAAAAACCATTTTCCTTTACAATTTATGGAAAATATTTGGTTGAAAAGGTTTAAGATGGATATGCCACTATTACAAAATGTGGGTGCATTTCATTAGTCCCCATTCACTAGACTAGTGAATTCATTCAAAATCTAGTGAAATCACTTGCCATACAAGGACACCTTTTGTTGTAGTGGGTGTCCAATAATTGTTTTCCCTTCTAAAAAGAAACTTTCTTATGAATATTGCTCATATTAATGGAAAAACTAAACAATTATATATTTTACAAGATGTAGTAAAATGTTTTGTGGAACTATAAGTTTTGATCTATGGATGTCAAAAGCTAGATATGATATTTTTGCATTGGTGATTAATTTTTAACGAGTCGATTGCGAACCAAAGCACATTACCTTTTGGCCTTTTTCAGCCAATAGATATTAATGGACAAACTTTGGCCAAAAACTTGATACAGTTGTTGGACAATTATGCATTGAGGAAAAAAAATATTGCTTATGTCAAAGATGAGTGATCTAATTTGAACATTATGATTACAACCCGAAATTGAATTGTAAGTTTGATGTGTTGTGTTTGGAAAAAGAAATTTAGGGCATATGTTTTGGTCATGCATTTCCTAAATCTTATCAATATTCTACAATAAAGGAAAAAAATTGCAAATACTTACAATACGTGTCAACCAAAACTACCCAAGGAAATTTGTAGGAATGCATAACTTGGCCAAATTATTTTGGAAAAGGTAGGTAAGATTGGGAAAAGGCATGTGTGAATTTAAGTCTTTTCGCAAGGAAATTGAATATTTTAGTGAAAATGAAATGAAATGTTATTTTTCAAGAGTTTTTTGTGTTCACATATTGTTCGATTCTTACTTTGTATAACTTAGCATTTTTTTCATTTTTTTTTCAATTTTTATTGTGCATCTAACATTTTCTTTTGCTTTTGTAGATTTCTTAATAAAGTTATCCTTTTTCATGAAGATTGGTAGTTCAAAGAAGCAATTATATTATGTTACAACATGAAAAATTATGTGAAAATGAGTGCAAATGTACCCCCTTTTTTGACATGGCACACTTGTCAAATTATTATTGGTTCTCTTGGCCATGTTGCATCTTATTATATTATGAACTAGTCTAGGGGTCATTGATTGTTAAGTGATGCATTAACTTTTGCCATATCCATGAGTTTAAAATTCAGGGATGAAACTGATTTTGCAACCTTTGACAACTTAATGGAAGAAGATGGAATTGTTTTTTATGAGTTATCATGTTTGCCCTCCAACGTAATAGGAATTTCTTCAGGTTTTGAAGTTTTTTTCCTTCATACAAAAATATGAAAAATAAAAGCCCATAATATATAATTTTTAATGATGGTCCCTATGTTTAAAAACATTTGTCTTGTGTCCTCATTTATTGGTCATGAAAAAAATTGTTAAAGAATATGACAAAAAATCTTCATTTCTTATGTTTCTTAAATGTTATTATCATTTGCATCCATTGGTTGAATTTAAAAAGGTTTTTATTGATTAAAAGGTTGAAGAGGACAAAAATTTGGGTATATTTGAGATGATAGCCAATATGAATGAGCCATCAACAAAGTTGGAAAATAAGGATCTTTCGATTTTTACATGATCAATTGGATGTTAAAGACATCAAATGTCAATTTTAATCATGGGAAAAACATGAAAGCATGTTAATTATAGTTGGTTTTTGTGTTAGAAAAATCTTAGGAAGGCATATTCACAATCAACATACCCAAAAAAATGATATAATGAAAAAAGGATTGTAAAGGACTATTTTGGATTTTTATTACATTTATTATTTTATGATTTTAGTGGAATGGTATATGATTATCACTAGAATGATGTCATGTTAATTTAATAAAAAAATTCAAAAAAAAATACATATAATATAGATGTTTTTAAAAATCCTTTTAAATAATTTGAACATTTTTTTAACTATAATTTTTAACTTAAAAAGATTCAAAATAAATGTATTAAACAATGCAATTGACTTAAATTTTCTTTCATGAATAAGTAATGAAAAAATCTATGTTTGACATTGTTCATATAATGCATTTGATTTTTTTGCATTTTTGATTTTTAATCAAAATATTTATGCATAATTACAGATGCATGTGAAAAATCACCACCACCATGAAAATGATCATAATTTGTATTATTCAATATCTCTCACTTAAATTTATTTCATTTGGATGCTATATTTGAAAGATAGCAAAAACAAAGTCCTTTAATCTTGTGTTAAAAATAGAGTATCTTGATTGTGAATATGTTCATTAAAGTTCGATCCCAAATTGAAACATAAGGAGTATTTTCATTAACTAGAATCCTCACTAATTTTAAGTGATCTCGATTACAATTAGAAAATTTGGACAAATTGATTTTTGTCAACAAAAATTCAATCTTATGTTTAAAAGAGGGTACCTTGATTATGAATATTCTCATGAATAATTGGATCAATTTAAATGCTCATGAATAGTTGCATCCCAAATTGAGGCAAAAAGAAGATTTGCATTAACTAGAATCCTTACTAGTTTGAAGATATCTCATTTACAATTAGAAAATTTGGACAAATTGATTTTTTTCAACAAAAATCGGCCCAATGGTCTTAGGATAGATTACAAATTCCCTTCTAGCTTTGTAGATTTTATTGAAACTAATGTTAATTTAAAGAAAGAATTAGAGGAGTTTGAAGGAGTTTTTAAAAGGGATGAAGTTATGGAATTATGAATTATATATATAACAAATTTCCATATATTTTCAGTAATTTTTAAGTTAAAATTTTAATTAATAAAGAGAATTAGTTAATTATTAAATTGAAATTTAATTTCTGGAAAATGCTATAACTCGATTATGAAAACTGATTGTTATTATATATGCAAGAATCGCCCTATTTGAGAATCGGGTGAAATTTAAAAAATTAAAAATCTTGATAACCTAGTCGATTTTCAAGGGCCCATAAAAATAAATATTTGAGAACCAATCAAGTTTTCATAACATGATGTAAAAACAAAAACCAACCAATTCTCACCGAAAAAGTGAGGACCACCCAACATTGATTTTAACACACACTATCAACTCTTAGTACCTTCTTTTCTTCAAGTATAAAAAACACTCTATAATAAACATCAAATAATATCGATGACCTCCTCAACAAAATTTAGGATCCTCAGCATTAACAAGGGTTCATATCCATAGGTGTTAAGCCCTAGACCAACAACCAAAGAATGAGAAAATATATAGTCCTAAAGGGTTTGCATGTTGTTCTACTTCTTTTCCACCATTTCATGATTTATTTTCATTCACCTTTTTCACTTCAAAACATTCTAAACACTTGGCAACGTAAGAGTGTGCCATTCATTGCTAACAACAGCCCACTCATTTAACCATCAAATGCCAATTTTTTTAAAAAGAAGAAAAGATTAATTGAAGTCTGGTGAGTGGTTGAGAGGAACAACTAGAATGTCTAGAAACCTCCGGAAAATAAATAGTTGTTGGTTGGGCCACATGGAAACTAACCTTAAAAAACTTAACAGATACATCTAGAATCAATTATTGCAAGAACAATCTTGTCATATCCCTTTGTCTGATGGTAGTAAGAGTAGAAGGCCTGGAAGGTTTGGTTATGGAAACATGCATTCAATCAATGACACCATGGTTGGTAGGTTGTAACTTCAAGAGTTCTTGAACTTGACTATAACTATTTGTGTTTTGTATGCCTAGTGGTTAGATTATGAAACCCGTATATTCCCCAATTGATAGCATAAATACCTTGGTGCATAACACGAAACATTGTTCATTTTTCACTAACATATAATTTATTCAAGATGAAAAAGTTCACACCTTGAGCAAACTTTTAGAGTGCCCATCCCACCTTAATTTTCGAAAGGATCAATTGACAATAACTAATGTTTTCATTATTATTTGAAAATAGCATTGCCTTGGTCATCCTAAAGTTTTTGACCCATCTTTAATTTCTATACTTCGTCATGCAAAACCTTGGGAAATTGACTAGTGGATCTTGAATTTCAACTCATGCCCTAAGCCAAATAATAAGATGTTAAATGCATTCAACAGTCAATGATAACCGAAGCTATTGGAGTAAAATCACATTTGGTGTTTTTAGGAACCATATCAAAGTTTGAAAGTGAAAATGTGAGTTTAAAAAAATAAAAACCACCTCTTGAAGAAGATGTATTAAAAATTCAATTGACCGTATCACAAAAATATTGTTCATTAGTGTCTCCATTGTGAGTTGGGGAAGATGTACAAAACACACAATCCAAAGACACAAAATGCAAAACGCACTATGAAACACATTGCAAAATGGAAGTGAAATAGGTTTCACATCAATGGAAAATTAGGATATGAAACCTACACATAAATGCGATACGAAAGTTTCTAGGAAAACAAATTGTGAAAACATGGAGATATTTTTGAAAACATCATGTGAATAGTGATAAGTTGCCACATGCTAAGTTCATAACACTAACTCTATATTCGTATACCAATAATATTTTTAATCATTATACACAACATACAATAGTGACATATACATATAAGAAAAAAAACACATACATATACATACATACAGCTACTATAAT
Source organism: Sphagnum tenellum (assembly GCA_963921925.1). NCBI lineage: Eukaryota > Viridiplantae > Streptophyta > Sphagnopsida > Sphagnales > Sphagnaceae > Sphagnum > Sphagnum tenellum. The sequence goes on from OY998146.1 coordinate 21,961,999, forward strand.
TCCTCTGGAACCTTGTGCATTAAATGTCGAGATTCATTCAGCATTTCATATTGAGTTTCACCATTTTCTGGGCCATGAGTTAGAAGGATTAAACTAACTCCCTATGAAGGAGAGTGCGGCTTCCAGTTGGACGCTCCACATGATTCCCATTTTGCGGTTCGGTTTTAGTCAAGACTTTGTAATAATGAATCATAATGAAGTGTTGTTGGGGTAAGAATGGCAGATGCTCATTATTGAAGAAGTGGGGGTACTTGCAATATCAAAAGGGTTTTTTGCGAAACAATGCGAATCGAATCCTCCCAAAGGATTCAGAGCTCTTGGGATTCAGAGTTCGAGATGAAAAATGATGAAAATCATCCCTCTCATGTATGTGTCTTTATCCTTTCGAAAAATGGTGAAAAAGCATCCCTATCATGTATGTGTCTTCATCCTTTCGAAAAATGATGAAAATCATCCCTCACCTGTGTTTGGATGACGACCTCCACTCCATTCATCTAGTAGAGTCTAATGAGTTGATGCAGATTGGATGGAAAATTACCGGATTTCATGACGATGCTATCCAAAGAATCCTGAATCTTTTGGGATTTTGTTTGTTGGGGGGCGGAGGTTTGTTGGGGTCTCGCATTTGTTCGACCTGGAAAAATATGGTTTCTTACACATACATTCAGAGGATTTTTGAGGAAAAACTTGGTTCCTTAATTCGCCATATATATTTTCATTTTTTTAGATCGCCATATTTCTACAAGAAGTTATGTACAGCAGGTAGCCAAAATATTAAAGGATTCTGAAATTTTCCCCTACTTTCACATCTGGGATATAGCCAAACTTGGCTAAATCTCATTTGCAAATGATCGCCAGTTTGGCTACTAATCACAAATTTGGAAAAAGGAAAAGAAAACCCTCTCCTGATGAGGCAACTTGCAGCATTTTTGTGTCAGAAAGACAGCCGAGCGCGGGACTCTGCTAGAGAGTAGTTGCAAAAGACTGGCAGAGAGCTTTCAAGGCTGTGTGTTGAAATCACACTAACAAATCTCATGGAGACGTTGTTGGAAGTCGGAACGAGCTACTTACGAGCTACCGGAACGCGGTACTAACTTAGCACACAGAAACTTGCAGGGTAAGTTTCTTTTAATGCTTTTATGATGAGGTCAAAGTGGCGATCATCCGGAAAACAATTTACCCAAATTTGGCTACATACATACATACTAGATATGAAATTAGAAAAAAAAAAAAAAAACCAGAATGCTTCGATGTTCTTGGCTATCTACTAGAATTTATCATAAAAATCTGGCGATTTTGATTTTTGTCTTCTTCGAAATCTGGCGACTTTGGGGGTTTTTCCCCCATGAAAAATCCTTTGTAGAGGTCGAAATCGTAGTTTTCAGGTCGAAATTTTGTCGAAAATTCGCCAGTTAATGCAACGCTGTCAGAAGTGAGTCGTGAGAGGTGTGCAAAAATCGCCAGAATTAGACCATAGCTTCTAGCAAGTCGCCAAAACATAGCGGAGTTTTGAAAAAATTCTACTTTCCTCTATAATATGTAAAGCCAAATTTGGCAAAAGTCCTCTTGTGGATGATTGATAGTTCACCCACTTCTCAAAACTGCGAAAAAAAAAGGAAAAAAAAAACCTGGTGCGCAGATCATAATTTTTATGATTTTGTGTAGTTTGTGTTCTGTCACCCACGCTCTGCATTTAATCGCCGCCTGCAGCTTTCGACCCATAACTCCCAGCTGCATGCCCTTGCCTGCCAGCCATCCAACCCCGCCTCCAGTACTCCTTGCCACTCCTTGGAAGTTGGTGCCAATTTTGTTGTTGACAATTTTAGTCGCTTTTTCTGTCATGCAAAATGATTTTGTCCTTGTTGCATTCAGTAGCATTCATGACGAATACAACCATCTTCCAACTTCAAGGCCAAGTGTTTCTGACTCCAGTCCTGATTCCTGAGTCCTTAGCCTATTAGGATCTCTTTCCATCAGGTTGTTGTGATCATAGTTACATAGAAACTCTCTGCTTGCCGCCGTTTATAAAGATAGCAACTTCTTCAGCTGTCTAGTGCCCTTGTCTGACCCGCTCTCTCACGGACGTCGACTATAGATAGTTGGATTGCAGAAACAGCAGCAGCAGCAGCTTGCAACATTTGTGGAGTTTTGTTTTTGTTTGTGTGTGTGATAGCCTTTCAACAGAAATGGCTGGGCAGGGATCAACTGTTGGATTGAAGTGTGTGTTCCTGATGGTTCTTGTAATTGCTGCCCTTGTGGTGCAAGCTGAGGCTGATGCGACCGTCATCAATGCCGACATCACTGGCGGCTCACCGGTGGTGTTTTACGTGAACGGGAAACGCTACTCGGTCGGAATCACCTCCGTTGATGTGAAGGTGGATACCAAGGATCACAAGGAAGACGTCGTGGTGCAGGGCTCCAACGGGAAGGACACGACTGTCAGTGTGAGCGACGGTGACATCGTAGTCGTGGTGCCGAGCTTATCTGGTAATGGCAGTGGCATTGTGGTCAGCATCAACGGCAACCAGTTCCCTTGATCTTCGTGATAAGGTGGGTATGTTAGCTTGGTTTAGGGTTTAGTATCCCCTCAGGAGAGACAAACTAAGTTTTTTTTTTTCCGTTTCTCACAGAATGATACTGACATGGTCCTTTCGAGCATGGAATAGGAGTCTATGTCCAGTGCTAATCTATTGTCAGAAGAAATCTGCATGTTATGTTTGTACGAAACTGAACATTTGACCTTCATCAAGTAATTTATTACAAAGTTTTGCTCTCCATGAGCTGCATGATCATGTAGCCTTCTTTGAAGGCATTGGATTATTTCATGAGCCGAATCTCGTTTTCCATGCAGATTTCAGGCAATGGAGTCCTCAGCTTCTAAGTACTTGCAATGCTTACAGCGACATAATTTATATGTTGCAGCTCTTTTGACTGCTGGAAAGCAAAACAAAAGAGGCTCAAATCAGTGGCAATTGTTTTTGCTGTATGAATGAGATTGCAATATATAATTGATATTATTATTCTTCTTGTGATTTTTTTGTCGTGGCAGAGTAGATTCAAGTCTTGTGTGTTCAATTGATGTGCTGAAAAAAAGAAAAGTTTTTTCTTAGTACCAAATTGTAATTTTTGACATGACATATGTGCTTACTCTAATCTATGAAAAGAGACTAGTGCTGGGGACATAAGTGTAATGAAGCAATCAATATCTCTTTCACAAATTTTCAAATCCAGTCTTATTCCTGGTTTTTTTTTTGGTTTGTATAGATGACTTTCTATCACTGTTTTGCATTCTCTGTATATTATTATAGTTTTAATGGGTTTCATTCCTCTATCAAGCATAATCCCAGTAATTATCGTACTGGGAAATTGTTATGTTTATGCTTCCCTGGTACTTCAAAGTAACCTATCTCCTAATCAATATCATTTGAAACTAGTGATTGAGTTTGTTGAGGATGTCCATGAAATTAGTTATCTGTTCCCACAATGTTAAGTGTTGAACCATGTGAGATGGGATTGTAGGATGATGCAAACAGTGATGTTTGAACTCCTACCCAACTCCCCCTCTTTGTTCTGTGCAGTGATTATCTTTGTGGTCTGTTTTTGTGTAATGCAATACCGGACTTCAAAGAATTTCGTTTTCCTAAGTCAGCTCCTACTCTGGGGTTTTCTGTTACCGATTTTCTCAACTTGAACCTTTGGTGTTATTTTTTGGTAAGCTGCTAGTCATACCTTGCAGGCTGTATTGGTCAAGTTTTTTGATGTCTCAACACAGATGAGCTTGGCTTGATGATGTGGTTGATACTTCAGACCTGTCATTCAAATTTTGTTCATTGATTTTGTAAGTTCTTTTGTTCTTAAACATAATAGTTTGGAAAATGACAAAACTATTGCCCTTAGTTGAAAGGCCAAGAGAGCATGAATGGGACATCATAACTCTGGATCTTGTGCAATGCCATGCATGAGGATTTGCCACTAAGACGTCATATAACTCTATGTTTTATCCGCTTGCAGCTAATGTGTGACAAATCAAATAGAAAATGAAGAAACATCCTGAGGAGTGCTTTTATTGATCCTAAGTTTTCAGGATAGATAATACATGTATATGATGTTGATGAAAAAAAATTGCTCTGCCTCAAGGGGCGATGGCTTCATGATACGGTTCATGTTTTGGTGTGACAAAGGTTTAAACTCGTCCATGAGTAAGTTAAGGGCATGTTATGCCCTTTGCCATTGGAGTTGATTGGGGTGTGCTCCCAACATCATGTCAATTGCCTTTCGAAAATATGACTGGATAAATATGTTCCATTTGGACTGGAGTGTGGGAGAAACTAATGATTAGAGATGTGTATCCACTAAGCATCTACACACAATCAAATCTTTTGTGACAATTTTAGAGCAGTTTGACTCATCCCAACCCCTCTCACGTTGCATTGCAAAGAAAATATTTAACATTAAATAGCAAAATTATTTTAGAAGAATGTGAAAACTATTATAAAAAAATGCATAATAAAAAACCCCAAAACTAGAAATTGTGTCAAAATGCGATGAAATTTTCCCCAACATGTAATGTTGAGATTTTCTTTTAACAAAAAGGTATTTGCAACAAAATATTCTTTTTTTGGGTCGAATTTTGGTCAAAAGTAATATTGTTGAACACTATACTCATTACTTGTGCTATAATCAATGTTGAAAAAAATTTCATTTTGTACATGTTTCCTTATTGCATCTAAAAATGATCAAATTTTCAAATGATATCACATTTAGTGGTTTTGTTTTCAATTCCTCGAGTAGGTGCATTGGCTAGGATCCTCAGCATTAATGCTTTTCACAACATTGATATTATACCTCCCTGGCATGATTGAAAATTCAGATATACTTCACAAAATTCAAATTACACTTTCTTTTAGTAATGAATGTTTTTTGAATGTGACAAATGTACTCAAGGAAATCATTCTTTATATGTTTTATGAAACACCCAAAATAAATAAGTATTTTCTTAGTATGTTATGAAATAATGTAATATTGAGAGAATATGTTATTAAAATGAAAATATTTTAATTGTATTATGTGTACATTTTCATCATAAAATATAAGCACTCTATTTACATTTATATGCATTATAATGTATTCTTCATATTGAATTAGTTGCACCTTTTTTTTTTGCACACTATTTGAAAAAATGGAAGTGATTCCCTTCGGACTTGTATTTTCCTTTCACCTAATTCCCACGAACAACCTTGTATTTAAAGAAACTAGCAAGTCTTTGCCAAAATGGACATTATTTAATGTAATAGTTGCAGAATTTGAACATTTTTTGACTAAAATCAAAACCTGAACTTGAACTAAATATTTAAGAATAATAAATCTTCAACACTTTTGGCAATCATTTAGCGTAATTTTTTTTTTCAATTTCCATGATATTAAAATGGCAATGCACAAACATATTGACAATATTTAAAATTTTGATTAGGCTGACCCACTTTTTGGCTTTCATGACAGTTTATGTTTAATTTGCCAAACAAAATTGCAATATGTGTCATCAAACATGAAAGAAATATACCAAACATTATGTGAGCAACTTTGTTGTCTTCTTGTGTCCTCATCAAAACTACATTCTTGGCAAAAAACCAAGAAAAATAAAATGTGCTAAACAAATATTGGAAGCTTACTCCATGCTTCCATTTATTGAGGCACAAAAGCCACTAAGTGACAAGTTAGAAAACTGAATAATGCAATTTAATCTTATTGTTTGTTGTATAATGTGCATAATGGAAGTTTAACTTGAAAACATTGTCATCGAAAACCTTAAGCCTTCATAAATCAACAACACAAGTTGTCATCCCAACCTTCATGTCATAATGCATATAATTTCAAGTTTGTTTTGGAGGTTTTTCAAATTTAGTTTTTGTTTGAAATTTTGATAAGCATTGCATTTGTTTCAGGACTTTTGAGTTATTCCAACAACTCTATTTGACATTTTGGTTTTTGGCCTCTTGCATGGATAACCTTCATCATATTCCTTTTCTAAATTGTAAACAATGTTCATCATGTGAGCAATTGGCCACCTTGTGTTTCAACCTCTCGTTATGCACTTTTGAAGTTTGGGAATGATTACTTCAATGTAAATATTCATGATTTTGATAATGATCAAACTTCAATGGGTAAATGATAAAATGTAAATGGATAAGGCTAAAATTAAATGTCAATAACCCAACTAAAGGCTACCAAATTGGTCATATTTTATGATGATTCTATGAGTTTCACCTTTATATACCTTTTGCTTGTTCCATTTTATCTTCAACCCTTTTTTTTTTGGCTTGGACATTTTCCACTTGTTCCTCTTTATACTTCTTTTTTTCCTCATTGCTTGAACATACATAGTTAACACCCCTTCTTTCCTTTCTTGCATGTAAGTTTCGTCCCTACATGCCTTTAAACTTTATTCATGATAAGTTTAAAGATTATAAAAATGTCATTGTTTTCTTAACATTGGGCAACCTCACAAATTCACATTATATGTGAAAGTTTCATCACATGTTTAACAAATCGTTTTTGTTCCTTGATTCCTTTATTTAATCTATACATTTCCTTTCCCTTTATCTTTTCTTTTCTTGTCCACTAGTGTTGTAGTTTCAATTTTTCTATTATAAGAGATAATTGAAACAAATCATAATTCTTTCTAAAATAAATTTGGTTTCATGACAAAGCAATTAGTGCAATTGGGAACTTCAAATTGACACACAATCAAATAAATATATATACCATCAATTTACAATCAAATTTGTAAACCTTGAATAGATTTGACAAGTTGTTGTGGAATAATCAATATATTTAGAAATTTTAAGCTTCAACATTAAAAAACTTTGGCATAAAAAATATTATAAAAAAATTCCAAAAATCATAACAAGTATACAACAATCCCATTGTGTTTATATCATGTGTGGGTTGGGCATTTGGCCCCATAGACTTGGGTCCAAATCCTATAATTATATTGATTTTGGCATTATGGGTAATTATTGTTTCAAGAAACTAAAAATAAAAATTAATGCCAAATCTATTCAAAGAGGGGAAAACGATTTCCTCATAATAATGCAAAAATATGTATTTTGTTTACAATGATAATGAACTAGGTGCAATCATGTTAATATGCACCAAAATACTTGTAACCATTACATAATATTTCATATTTAAAATTTAAGTTAGTATTGATTTTTTTTCATTTATTTATATAAACAAATTTGTAATGTATCATGGGAACATGTGAAGAAATTTGAAATTAGTATAATGAATAAAAAATACCATTAAAAACAATTATATATAATTTATGTTTAAAGGACTTATAAGATGACTTGAAAGTATTTGAAAATGATTTTTTTTGACAAGATCTCAATATAAACCTTAACTTGAAAATATATTTTTTTTTTCTATCATGGGCACGAAAAAACCAAAACAAGAGGATTTATGAAAAAATGAACCAAACATAACAAAAATGCAAGTTTAGTTTTAAATCCAAAGACAAAAACCAAGGACAAGAACATGAAGTGTGTAAGATATATATTCAAGTCAAATTTTATTATGAAAACAAGAAAAACAAGAAAAAATACATGGTTATGATGCAAGATCATACCTAGAATAAATGTTGGATAGTCTAAAGGTAACATGAATTTAGTTACCTCCATTTATACATTGTTAGGGATTTAATTCAAAGAAAAAATTTGAAAATATGTCAAACTAAAGGCCATTTCTTACAACAATCTAAGGTCCAAAATCTTAAGGGTGAATTTGAAACAAATTGAATCCTTGAATTAAACCTTTATTCACATTTAAAAAAAAAGAAAATTGTAAGTACAATGAATATGTCTAAAGGCATAGCGTGAAATTTAAGGGTTCAATTGTTGAAAATGTGGGATTCACATGTGAAAGGATTAGAATGACATTTTTTTTTCTCTTCATTTTTTTCTTGCTATTTCTTATTTCTTCTTTCCTACTACACACATAATGAATGAACATAGCCATAACATATTTGTGGTTTTAGTTTTTAGAATGACAATGCATCAAGTCATTGTTGTTTTTTTTTTCTTACTTTGCTTTCCACAATTCTATCATTCCATTCAAGTTTCAAATCTGAAAAAAGAATATTGGTTTTTCAAACCATGAATTTCCTACTAGGTTCATTTTTTGGTCTGAACCAACTGAATTTTCCTTCAAAACGTTGCCATGTAGATGCCACTTCAAATTGGTTTGAATTGATTTTGGATCTTCACTTAAAGACCTTGAGTTCAATTTATGATTCTTAACCAATAGGATTGTTCCATTTTGTTAGACCTTTCCCTATGGACTTTCATTTAAAGTGTCGATAACTGAAAATATTTCAAAATATATATTTCAAAACATTTTAAAATATCTCAAACTATTTCAAACTATTTCAAAATATCTTGAGGAATTTCTTAGGCAAGTTTTTAATTACATTATGAGTACAATGGTCGAGATGATGAAAAGTGAACATTCATAGATGAACTCCATCCATGATGATGTTGGTGATGATGTTGGTCATGGTGTTGACCATGATGTTGGGGATGTCCTTTGTGACAATTTCAAGAATTTTAAATATATATTTCAGATTAAGTAATTACCTAAAGGGGAACCTTTGGTTTATTATACTACTAGTGGGTGCTCGTGCCCTTCGGACACTGTGAAGTCCCCCGGGGGAATAAAGTTAACTTGGAAGAAATGGGTACCTACGATAATCACCCGTGGGCATTAAACAATGAATAACACACATGTGAAGGTTGGAATTTTCCTTGCCAATTCAATGAAAGTGCGATTCCAAAGAAAATCAAAACAAAAATGATAATCCAATTCAATTTGAACTATTTAATTGCAATCATATTCAATTCCAATCCTTTGAAGATTAACCAAATTCATTATCAACCATTTAAGGGTGGAACAAGTTTTAATTGCAAAATCGAACACAAAACAAAACAAAAACTTAAAAAATCTAAAAATTAAAAACAAAACACGAACACACACACATACAAATATCACAAGGCAATAGAAATTTGGTTAGAAACTCAATGGCCATGATCAAAATTAGGTCATAATTTGAAATCAAGTTCCTTTTTTAAATCAAACTTTTGATTGAATTTTTTTTTCATTTCAATGATGGAAATCAAATTAAGTTGTGATCTCAATAATTAGGGTTGGATCCAAATGTAAATAAATGTTGAATATCAAATGTGAATGTAACGAAACCACCTCCAACATAAATTGGCTCATTATGGCTTGAAGAAAAGTTGTGTGAATGGGAATTTTAATGTTGAAAAGGAAGTGACTTGGAATGTTTATGTGGTTCAAAAGAACAAGTTTGAAAGCAACATTAAGGTTATGTATGATTATGTAAAGGCAACACTTAGATAATGGAGTATGCAATATAAAAACAATTATCTTGTTCATTATGAAGAGTTATGGAGTTCTAAATGTTGGTGATGAAAGTTGAAAAATGTGACCACAACCATGAATAATAGTTGTGTTTGTGTGTGTGCAAGGTTTTTTTAAATATATGTAACCTTTTGAAACACCAATTTACTTGTGCAAAATTCATGCAATAAAGAAATGATATTTATTTTTTAGTCTTTTGAAGTGGGATGTAAGAAGAAGATGAAAGAAATACACTTTGGTGTGGTAATCACTTTTCATTGAAGAAAGTTAAGCATACTTTTTAAGTATTTAATGTGTGTAGTGGATATGATTTTTTTTGTGTTTATGGGTTTTGTTTTAAATGTGAATTAGGGAATCAATTGTTTGCAAATCATTTTTGCTATGCATTTGCAACTTTGATTTTATAATTTGTTTTGTGCTTATATGACAACAATAAATAACTAGCTTGAGAGGAAATAATGATGGAATCAAGTGAATTTGAGCTTTATCATGGATGTCTATGTTAAAATGTAAGATGAGGAAATGGGAAAATTACGTAAGGTGTATATTCAAATGGAAGAAGGATTTACCTAAACTTTTTTTATTTGTGATCTGATCAAGTTTTAATAGTGTAGCTGAAATGTGTTGCATATCTAGTGTAATTCATGTTTGCAATTCAAGAGAATTGGGAATATTGACATGTTTGAATTAAAAATGCCTAAGAGTGTGTACATCAAGTAATTGAAAAAGATGGGAATTCTTATGAAATCATAATGATATTGTGAAATTGATATTTATACACATATAATTGTGTTAATAGGAATGCATTTATGTGATGATTCAAAGAAAAAGTAGGCATTTGCGAGTGAGAAGAAAATGTTTGTTTTGCATCTAAGTTTACATTGAGAAAAAAAGACGAAAAATTAAAAGTGGACTCATGAATGACCTTTGATCCATGACAAACCATTCTATTTATGGGCTTGTAATTATGAATAGTTATTTGGCAACTTACAATTGGGCTCATTCAAGTTTGGGCCTCCATTTTCAAGAATAAGGATTTCAAGAAAAAAAATCCACTAGTTTGTACAAATTAAAATGTATACATGACAACTTTGATTGAAAAAAATGAGTATTCCAAATTAAGATACTTCATATTGTGATGATGATTTTTCATATGCATACATTGTTGTACATCAATAGTTTGGTTGAAAACCAAGAATGCAAAAAATGCATAAATAATGGACAAGTTATCATTTTCTTGCATGATTATTTCCTACACATATGACTTGCACTTGGGGCTACAAATTTGAGGCCCAATAAATACAAACAATCAACAAAATGGTCAAAAATATCGTCATTATCTTTGTAACCTTTTGCATTTGAATTTTATAACCATCAAAATTCATGTATGTTTTATATTTCATCAAATGCATCCAAGACCATTGTTAAACATAGATGTAAAAAAAAATTACTCATAAGAAAGGAAGCCAATTGCATTAATTAATGAGTTCCTTTTAGTTTCTTTTAAGAAAATTTGTAAATTGGACAACTAATATAGTTATTTTGAAAAACTCAATAAAAAAAAAAAAAAAATCAATCTTAGAGATGTTTATTTATTTAGCATGACATCATTCTTCTATAATTATATTTGAAAATTCACTATGATTACAATGAGATAAATGATACAGACACCCAAAATTGGGCTATGTAATCCTTTTTTCGTTAGATAGTCCTTGTGAATAATCCCAATTGAATTATGTAGCTACAATAAACCTTGGTGTAACCAATTTTTTATTATATCATAAGATGGCCAAAATTCAATCATAATTAAAATTTTAATTAATGAAATTCAATCACATTTAATCATTATTCAATGGAAAATTGAGATTAAATGAGATGAAAAAAAAGAAAAAAGTCAAACAAACAAAAACAACATATCCAAGTTAACAAAAATTTGTTCATGAATTAAATGGACTTTATTAAATTTCATTCAATTGAATGACCCCAATTTTTAAAGAAATAATTCACCACTTTCAAAGTGATTTTTACATGATTTTAGTGGGTGGAATTAATTTTGTTGACAATTCAATAATCCCTATCAAATCCAATCACCATCACAATGGTCCCAATCATGTTTAACCATGATTCAACAATTTTAATCAAATTCAACCACAAATCAAATAGCTATACTCAAGTTTAGTCGTAAATTTGATTATATATTGTGGTCAAATTTGGTTATAAATATGAGGGTTTTGATTGAATTTTGTTGCAAAATATGTAATCCTTATCAAAATAGGTCACCCAAAAATTTGAAAAAAAAGAAAAACAAGCATGGCCCAAAAATGATTGAAATTCAACCATAATTTGAATGATCACAATCAAATTTGACAATGATCAAACCATTTGAATAAAGAAAAAATGAAAAAAAGTGATTGCCTATCTATCAGCTTGATAATCAAAATCAAATTTGATTGTGAATTCCAATATCTTGATCAAATTTGGTTGTGTCATGATTATCTTTGATCAAGACCATTAAATGTGGTACTACATTTGATCATGACCATTCATTCAATTATCTTGATGGAATTTCACCCCAAAAAAACCCAAAAAAAGATATCATTTTTGCAATTAAAGTAGAGACATGATTATAACATTCACCATGGAATTTGGTTCCTATTTCCACATCCCCAATCCAATTTAATAAAAAAATCAAAGGTCCCAATCAAGTTTAATCTTGAAATCAATAGTCTTGATAAAATTTGTACATATGATTAATGATCTAGATAAAATTTAGTTACAAAATTTTATGATCTTGGTTGAATTTGGTCATGAAGTCAAGAGTTTAGATCAAATTTTGTTACAAATTCAATGGTTGTAATGAAATCTTACCATAGATTCTTCTTTAGTTTTGTAACAATCTAAGTGAGAAAATGGATGAGTAAAATCATGGAAATTGTGGTCATGAGGGACTTTGTAAATACTCTAAATTTACAACAATAGCAAGCAACATCAAATTATAGGAAATGTATGAATCAAATGCCAAGAATGAAATAAAGTAAAATCATTTTGAAGGTATTCATCAAAAGAATCAAGGACCACGTTCTTTGATGAAACACCTTGATCAAATAAATAACAAAGAAGTTGTGTACTTTTATCAAAACCAACACAAAACAATGCCAAAGTTAAACCATTATCAATAATTTCATGTGAGATCAAACCCATGCTCCTACACATGCTTGAAGACCTTTTGAGAATTGATAGAACCAAGGCAAAAAAAAAAAAAAGGTATTAAAGGAGGGGAGATGCAATTGACACTTTTTCCTCATTCAAGACCATTGTTGTCTCCTCCATACGTTGTATTGCACCACCTCACCAAATTCCCAAAAATGCACCTCATAATACATCCCATCAAAGTACACAAAAAAATGAGAAAACAAGTTGGGATTTGTTATCAATTTTCACCCAAACGAAAATCAATTCACCATCTAATGTGTGATTAAATGTGATAATGTTGCAAGCTTTTCATGCTAATCATTTTGTTAGAAAGCACTTGATATTGGCACAACCTTTAAAAACCACCAAGTTAAACCTTGGGTTTTATTCTTTCTATATAACATTTTGGTTGTCACATAATTCAAGTCATAAAGTTTGTTATACATATTTAGAATATATTTTGTTCATTATATTCAACTAGTATAACAACTTTAAAAATGATGAAACAATCAAAATGAATACTATATTTGCTCTTGGTAGCACATATAAAGTTTATAAAATCTAAAGCCATTAAAGTTATTTGTAAAGTGACTCTATCTTCACCCTATCTTTGGGCCTCTTTTCACCCCTTATCTGCTTTTTCAATGGTATCCACAAAATAAGGAAATTTTATTAAATTTTAGTATGAAATACTAAAACTTAGCATTTAACACACAAGGTTTCCAACATAATTATAATAGTTGTATAGGTAGGAGTAGTGAAAATATATGTAGTTGTAGTGGAGGTGCTAAAGAAAGAAAAGATAAAACTCAATTTACCACCAAATTCGATGGTTTTATGAGTTTCACTCGGTGAATGCTAAGTTTTTTTTTAATCTCGCTCTATGTATAACCAAATTGAAGGTTTTGGTGTTGTGTTTTCCTTACTTTAGAGATAATTCCATTAAATTCAAAGTAGAAAGAAATCTCTCCAAGTTCCTACAATACCTTCCCCCTTGAATGAAATAATAATAATAATAATAATAACAAACATGAAACATATTTTAATACCCAAACCAAATGACAATGTATTTGAATGCAATAAAACCATTGTTTAGGAAACAAGCTCAAATTGTGAAAGAAAGAAATGTAGAAAATGAGAATTCATACTAATGATACATGGAGCATGGAATGTGAAAAAGATAAACCATGGGAGCAAGGGCATGGGTAAGCAATGAACCTTCACATTTTCTATCCACAACAAGTTGTTGTGTTCTTATCATTTTTGTGTAAGAACACGAAGAAGGTGATAAGAACTTTTCATTTTTAGATTCCTATTTAATAAGTAAAATTTTGTTACATCTTTGTTAGAAGTTAACAACCCCTTTGTGAGTTTAGTCACCAATGAACTCTAATAAGTCTCAAAACATCATTTATCTATTGCCAAGCCTTACATACAAATCTTGCAATATGAGGTAAGTTGTGGGAGTCATCATTTTCACGTCTTTTTGAATGCAGATTGTAGATTTGTACATCAATGGTTGAATCAAACAATATGATCTTGCCATTTAGTTAGGGTGGGGGGTTGCATGATGCTAAATTATGAAGCTAGAAGGGTTCATTATGCAAATGACTGGGTTCTCAAGGTTATAGAGGTTTTAAAGTACTTTGCACTTGTTGGTATTCAAGAAACCGCAAAAGCCCAAGCAAGGATGAACAAGAAGGTGAAACGCTTTGTCTTTACATGGAATTCCAAGGACTTGTCCTCTGACAAATAAGGATATGTGAAGCATATAAGCTCAAGCAAGGTTTATTCCATGCATAAGTGGTAAGACTAATCATTTCAATGATTGTCAACTTGGACAAAGGAGTGATGCATTTAGTAATGAACATTATGGATGAATTGTTCATACAATTGGTAAAGATAAGATCTTCATCATACTAGAACGGTCTTTCTACTCAAAGGAGTGATCCTAGAGGATTGGTCTATACCAATGCACACCACAAGTCTTTCATTGAAAAATGTGATTCAACGCAGTTTTGAAGAGTTTACCTTTCTTGATGGGTACTTGTCGTGTAGTAGCATTTTACTTGCTGCTGCATCTAATTTGTTTCAGTTGTTTATAGCTTAGTAGGATTTACACGTTTAGGCTGTTGTGCAAGCAATTAACTGATGAACATAATTAGAAGCATCTTAACTGTGGTGTGGAGCTAAATTATTATTTCAATCTCACTGCAATAGTTGGTGCTGGAGAAATGCAGTTTTGCTTCCTTGGAGACCATCAAGCATGACTTATCTCGAAAGTTGCATAGTTCATAGCAGGTCCAAACAATGCTAAAAGAAGTTCAAGCTCCTGACCACATGATTGCAGAGAAGCATCTCAATCTGCATCAGTTTTCAGTTGCAGATGTTGGAAGACATATGAACTGTGGTGTATCAATGGATGATTCCATGAGCCTGTCAGCCCACACTTTCTTTTGGTTTCCTTGCAGAGGTAATCAGCCAAAGAAAAGATGAGGATGTTACACAATCTTGCAGGACTTTGGAAGTACAAGTTCCAAAGTTGTCATCACCTTTTTTTCTAGAGAATGAATAGTCCAATGCTCTCTCCTAGTTGAAAGGACACTCTTCTGTAAACTCAAACATGTCATTTGCTGAATCACATTGGACATTACACAACAGCATGTACAAAGGGCCATGCAATACAGTTGATGAGCAAGTGGGAAACCATTAGGTAGCCCCACTAACACTCATGGATTACTCCCAGAAACACCAAAACCTTGAGTATGTAATAACCCTATACATCCAGTTTACCACTATGTCTCACCCACAGTGAATTGTTTGACTGGAGAAGCAACCAAAGGTGTGCATACACCTTAGATTGTCCCTGACAGCCAAAAAGGCAGCTTGAAAGCTATCTCCAAACAACACTTCATAGATATATGTGTACGTGTTCAATGCTGCTATAACTTATAACCTGTTCGCATCTTGGATCACCATTGAGACTAAAGCTTTCTTACAAGGTCTCAAAGTTGCTTCTCACAACAACTGATGTTCCAGTGCAGGATCTAGTGAAATAACTGCATGTGGAATTTGCTGTATTCATAATCTGTTTGCAAATCCATTGAATTGCCAGAGTTCTGAGGATTTGTTCATGAACCTGTCAAGTGCAGAGTCTTTCAGAACACTTACAGCTCCAAAACAGCTGGATATCCACTCCAATGCATCAAGGGCTGATGGGTAGGGATGCCACAAGTCTGCAACCCTTCAGTGCTCTTTATGCTCGAAAAGTCCATTCGGCCCTAGCAGACAATGAATCAGGTAGGTTGTCAGTGAGTATCAAAATCACAGAATCAAATGTATCTTCCATGCCTAAACCCTGTAAGAAGGAACCCTATCATGTTCAGTACAACAAATATGGGAAGTGTGGAGATCTCCAAGCTCGGCTCCTTTCTTTGCTGAATGGGCCACCTTCACTCGCCCCTTCAGTTAATCTTGATGAACAAAATTTCAGACCAAAAGAGGAACATGCAAAATTCAGTTTGGCCATTCCATGCAAAATTCGGACCGAAAGAGGAACACAAAAAGGCCTGCATGTCTCAAAATGATCCAAACGTATTGAATGTTCCTAACTGTGAGAGAGAACAGAGAAAAAAAACACAGTCAAGGTCACGAAATCGTACCCCATGGAAATTCCTTGTTCCGGATGTGTAAGTAGGAATACTCCTGCCACACCAAAGAAAATCACACTTTTCAGTGCACTGTTGAATTTGGTGATTAGCTCTACAGCTGGATGGATGGATTTATTTCAAAGCTCTTTCAGACGCTTATTATAAAAATTTCCAGAAATCCAAATTGTAGGAGTGTTGGAGTAGCACTACCGGATGTTCAGAAGCTTCGTGGTGTTGCTCGCCAGAGAAGTTGTATATGGCCAGAGCAGTACAAGCTATAATTGCCGCAATACTGATGTTACGCCACTTCTGCATCTCCTCTGCAGCAGCACCCCGCATCACAAAAAACCCGTTATTACCCCACTTACCTACATCAACAGATCATCATCTAAGAAGGAAAAACAAAAGAGAGGCATTCTTAAAAGTACAAAACTTTAAGAATCCTCTGTGGGGGAAGGAAGGACTATGGAAATTATTAGTAAGACCGACCAGCATCGTCATGTTCGTGGGCTGTGGCGAAGAAGCGAGTGAAGGCCGCTGAAGGCCGTGCAGCAGGCGCATGAGACCTCGCAGAAACTCTGAATATGGCGGATGAAATCAGGGAATTCGATCTCAGAAAACCCGCCATGGCTGATGAGCAGCTCAAGTTCTAGTAAGTTTTATGTCGTTTGTGCCTGTCACAATGTTTCAAGTTTCAATCCTTCTTCTTCTTCCTTGTCTACTTCATCATCTTCCCCTCATTTAGCATTAGATGGAATAGAAAGAGAGGTGAGCACAGTATTGGACTTTGTTTTTTCTCTTCTCTAGAAAAGGACTAGGCTAGAGAGCAGTGCTTTATTTAGGAAATTTTTTCTGCAGCCAAAGTGGCAATCCTGCATTGGAAGGTGTAGAAAAAGAGGCAATTAACCCTAGGAAGGAAGTTTAAGCCAAATCTGCTTATCAAATAACAACTATAAAATACAAAATTTGAGTCATCCTACTAGCTATATATTTTTTGGTACATGCAGAAAACCAAATACTACAATACGGTTCCCTAGGTTCCCAATGTGTTCCCCAAGGGTGTTCCCAATAGCACCTCGCTTTAATCTCATATGTTTTGCCCAAAATCCTCCCCTTCTCACCTATATAGCTGGGCCAAAGGGAAAGGCACTCTATCTTTCGATAGAATCATCTATTGTTGGGGAGCTTCCATGGTTTCAACTTTTTTTTGTGATGGACCAATCAAATTTAGGACTTATTTTTTGTCATAGTGCCAGGCAGGGCAGGGCAGCATCAAAAGCCATGCCTTGTAAAAGAGGGGAATTCTTGTACCCATTTAATGCAAAGGGGTGAGCAATGTTGCCTTTGAACCACCTTTGAAGTGCATATGAATCCCTTATGAACCTTTGAAATGCCGATGAACAAGCAAAGTTTTCAACCCCTATGAACTGCACATGAACCCCATATGAACCTTTGAACCACCCATGAACAAGCATGGTTTTTGGCACTGTCCCAAAAGGGAGTTAGTGCTGAGGACCAGCCAGGTTGAGTTCAGCTATGGGCTTGCAATAGGAGCTGGAATTGGCCAAACCCTGCGCTGTCCTGGCCTTAACAGCAGTTAGGACTAATAGAATCAACAAGGCTTGCCCGTTAGGACTATGGCATGGGCACCTACATTGAACGGACTAATTCAACATTGAATTAGTCCATTAAAGGGGAGAATAAAGACCTAGAGCTGTTATCATAAAGCACTCAATAAAATTTTGTAGTGTATGCAGAGGGCACCTCGTATCCATCAATTTTGCTCCTAAAAATTGTGAGGGATATTATGCCTACTCCTCAAGGATGGGAGGGAAATTATGCCTACTTGCAGGTGTAAGAACCCTCCCACCATTGAGGATTATGTATAAGAACCCTCCCGATCATACACATTTTGAACTACGTAGGTTTAATTCATGATAAATTTTGCCTTGTGCATTACAATAGGTAAAGCCTGAGGGTGAGGGACATTCCCAAAATGTGGGATCAAACTTGGCTATCACCTTGTCCTAGGCCCCTTATTTTGAGAATGCCCCCACCCTAGGGCATTACCCTACACTTAAACTCTGGGGGCTTACAAGGTAGAGAGGGTTGTAGAAGTAAAATGAAGGCACAATTGATTAAACTGACTACCATATTCTGATATTTTTCTTCTTTTTGCATTATTATTTTCATTTGTGGGACCATGTTATACATCCATGCAAAAAAGTATATGCTAAGTACAGGATTCTAAGCAATAAATTAAGGCACAGTTGATTGAGCTAACTACTAAGTGTCATTTTCTTCTTTTTTAATTCTTCTTTTCACTTGCCGGACCATCTTAGAAATCCATGCAAAAGTATTATTAAAATATACAAAATATACTATTTTTTTGAGTTGTGAAACTGATAACCCCAAAAAGGCAGAAGAGGGTTTTCCAATTGGTGCAAGACCACACTAGGTAGCTAGTGGTTTTACTTAGACTAGGTATGCATGCCATAAGTGGCGTCAATACACTTAAGTCTACTTGTTCCATGTAAGTATATGGGGGGTATATACGAGGTTCATCTGTAGTGTAAAGCCACAGGGTAGGTGCATTCTCAAAATAAGAGGCCTAGCAAGAGGCGGTAGTGAAGTCTTGGCCTTCATTTTGGGGATGTTTGCCACTGGTGGGCTTTACCCAACAAGAAGCTCAATATGAAAGTTATCGTGAACCTAAACATGCGCAAGTCACAAGGTGTAGGAAGGGAAGGGCTCTTATGCCCACTTTTATAAGAAAGGGAGGGATTTTCCTTAAGATTGCCCAATTTAGAAGTAGGAAGGGAAGGGCTCTTATGTCCACTTTTATAAGAGAGGGAGGGATTTTCCTTAATATTGCCCAATTTAGAAGTATTCATGTCAAACATAAAAACATATCAGTCCCCATAGTGGCCCATCTAAAAGAGGATGACTTTGTGCAAAGCATATGGGACAAGTGAGATGCAAATGAGAATACATTGAGAAACAATGGAAATTTGGGAAACCCATTGGGGATTTGATTGGGAATTCTTAGTTTCACATGGAAATGAATAGTGTTGTTACTCACAATCCATTTGAACCCAAAGCCTCATCTTGGCTTATATGTGAACAAGATGGCTGACTTAATGGGAAGCTTTTTTTCTATTCTTTCCATCTGGTGCAGCAGCTTCTGGAGGCCACGCAGAGAAGCTTTGGCAGGAGTTCTTTTCAGATACTTAGCAGTGGTGGGACAATAGGTCAGGGAAGGTAGAGGAATTCTATCCTGTCATCATTGTATTGATGAAGGAACTTAGCTCTTGTAGAAGTCAATATCTCTCTCTTAATTCTATGTTTGTTCAGGTGCTCACTGCATGTGCTAGCTTCCAGGCACTTGAAGGAGGTAGGGATGCTCATGAACAGGTCATTCAAAGTGGTTGCAACTCAGATGTCTTTGTGTTCACTATCCTTGTTGACATGTTTGCCAAATGGGAGCATGGAGGATGCTGGGAGAGTGTTCAACAAGATGCTGTCACAAAATGTTGTCTCTTGGACAACCATGATATTGGTACTTGTGAAATGTTGACAAGGGCTCAAGGCATTGGAATTATTCTGACAAATGCATCAGGAAGGTCTGCAGCCAGACCCTAATACTTTTGTGGAGGTGCTTAATGCCCATGCCAATGTAGTTGCACTTGAAGATGCTCACGAGCAGATAATTCAAAGTGGCTGTGAGTCTGATGTCTTTGTTGCAAATAGCCATGTTGACATATATGCCAAGTGTGGGAGCATTGAGGATGCTTGGAGAGTGAACTCAACAAGATGGCCTCATGAAATTTGGTCTCTTGGAATGCCCTGAAATTTGGATATGTGAAATGCAGGCAATGACAGACAGTATTGGAACTGGTACAATGGCAAGGTGTGTGACCAAACCATGTCTCTCTTTCTCATCTCGACTCAAAAACTGGATAGTTCTTGGGGTGTTCAATGCATGTGCCAATATAGTGGCACTCGAGAAGGGCAGGCATGCTCATGAGCAAATCATTCAAAGTGGTTGTGAGTCAGATGTCATTATGGGGAATAGCCTTGTGGACATGTTTGCCAAATGTGGGAGCATTGAGGATGCTTGGAGAGTGTTTAACAATATGGCCTTGCCAGATGTGCTCTCTTGGAAAGCCATGCTTGGAGGATTTGCATGGTAAGGAAGCTCTTGAACATTTTGAACATGTGTGAAAAAGGTCTAGAACCAGGTAATGTGACTTTTGTCTGGTTTCTTTTAGCTTGTAGCCATGCAGGCCCAGTGGGTGAAGATCGGGCTGTTTTGATTCCACTGGCTTAGTTTATGAGATATCCCCAACACCTGAACTCTGCACCTGCATAGTTGACTTGCTTTACTCGACCGTGCTGGTAATTTGCACAAGGCTGAGGATACGATCTAGACAATGCATCTCAAATCAAATATGTCTCCGTGGAAGGCATTGCTCGATGGTTACAGAATCCATGGTGGTGAATTCATGGCGATGTGGAGATGGGAGAGTGTGTAACAGAATTGAACCCTGAAAATTTTGCAGGTTATGTGCTGCTATCAAACACCCATTCTACTACTGGCAACTGGGATCTAACAGAAAATGTTCAACAACTGAGAAAGAAAAGGGGTGTGAAGAAACCAGCACAATCGCATGTGGATGGAAGTGAAGAATGAGGTGCATACATTTGTAGTAGTCACTGATCAAGACCATCAGAATGAGTGAAATCCATGCAGAACTGAGAACATTGTCAGGACAGATGCTTGACACAGTATTTGCCAGATACGAAGTTTTGTGCTTCATGATGTGGGTGAAGAAGAGAAGGTATCTCATTTGCAGTACCATAGCGAGAAACTGGCGATTGCATATGGACTTATCAACACACTTCCTGGCAGTCCACTCTGCATGTTCAAGATGGAGGTCCCTGGGAATTGCCAAACTTTCAAAAACCCTTTTTTCTTGCTTTGGGATTATAATTATATAGTTTTATCTCTTGTACTAGGGTTAAACGTTTTAAGGCTAGTGCTTGAGTTGTATTGGCTTCAAGAGTGCCCAAATCCTAGACATCTTATACCTATCCGGGAAATTGGAAAATTATCTACAGACATTCCAAGTGTCAATCAAGCGCTATCAATTCAAAACTTAGAATCTTGCCCAAGCTTCGAAATCCAAGCATCTGCCAATAAGTCGAGTCCATGAATATTTAACAATCTACGTGCAAAGCAAACGGAAAAAGTCTATGAGGGAAGCTGTACCATCGCTAGGTAATACGAAGGGATTTGCATTTGCAAATCAATCAACTCCATGTAGTTTAACAATCCACGTGCAGAGCAAACGGAAAAAGTCTCTGAGGGAAGCTGTACCAACGCTAGGAAGTAGGAAAGGATTTGCATTTGCAAATCAATCAACTCCATGTAGATTAGCAATCGTCCGTGGAAACTGGAAACCTAAAGTGAAAAAAAGTCCATGCGCAGGTATGAAAGGTGTCAACGCATTATCCTACAATAGAAAACTAGAGGCATTCAGCAGTACCTCCAAACTTCTATCTATCTATGAAGGAAGGTAGTTTGTTTTGTTTTGTTTTGTTTTGTAGTTAAGAGATCTACTGAACCTGGATGCTTCAGATTGGATTCTTGGTGTCTTTGGATAGCTCTCCACGAGGAGGGGTGCATGGGCTTGGTTCTATGACATTTGGGTACAAAAGTTCTTGAATATTGAATGATTTTTTCACTGAAAATTAAATTAAATTCGTAGCTGAAATTTTTGTAGGAATTGGAATGTGCCTTTGGTGTTGTTGGAAAGATCTTGATGAGCAGGATTTAATGGAATTTATCTGCTAAGTTTTGGATTCAGAATGTGGGAGATATTGGTTTTGAAGGGGTTTCTGCCGCTGAAAATTCAAAGAAATTCGAAAAAATCAGGTTTTGGAAGGAAAAATCAGTTGAGGACATGGCAACACTTGGCCCAACGGCACAGGACACACTAGTACTATAAAATTCTAGTCGGTTTGAAGTGCAACCATACCATAAACGTGAACACAAATGGCGACCTAAATAAGGTGAGTAGGTAAAGTGTAGGGTAATGGCTGAGGACCAGGGTGTTACTGAATTGAATGTCGACCTGAGGTGGAGCTTAGGGATGCTTACTTACTTCCAGAACGCTGTGCTGGGAGGCCGGTGCTACTGAGCATAAAAACATGTCGCAAAATTCTGACCCTAATTCTTTTCCAAAAGAAAAAGAAAAACAAGAGAAGCATTTTGAAAAGCAAAATGAGGAGGCATTACTACCTCTTGGTGGAGATAAGATTGTGCTCTATATAATTCCTGACAGCTTCTTCCCAGTGATTGGCTGGGTATCTATTTTCAGGCATACCATGCGGCAGAGCATTAAAATAATCCATTTGTGAAGCTTGAAGGGCCTGGGTATAGGAATGTTTTTTCTTAGCAAACTTATGCCCTCCGAGCATAGACACAAGTCCATTTTATTTTCCCACAAGGGCATGGGTAATGAGTATGATAATGAGTGATGCTGACTGTATATCAACCTGAGCATGTGCATGAAGAGTACATTCATAATTCGCATCATTTTCAAGAAAAAAAATACACATGTTGAGTCAAAGATGTGTGTAAATATACTGGGGCATGTGCATAAAAGAGCACATTCATAATTCACATCATTTTCAAGAAAAATACACCTGTCAAAGTAAAAGAAGTGTGAATGTGAAAGTATCATACACAAACTTTAAAAAAATGTTTGAACTTTTACCATAAAGTTTTGTACATATTTTAATTCTACTTCAATAACTATTTACATCCGTCTAAATTGTAACGAGGTAATTGCATAATTGTAGCTTCTAGGTGATGAACCAAATCAAACAAACCAAAGTCATTAGAGTCATGGATGCCATAAGAAATGTTGATGGAATAATCAACCAATTGCTTTGAATTGTAGCCTTAGCAAGTGGACACATGCAAATTGGTGGCAAGCACAAAATGAATTTTCAACTTTTCCAGGCATACACACAAAACAACAAAAACATTCAAAGTAATCACACATTGAAGATTTTTTTTAAAAAATTGATGTTGCGTTGACTTTCACTCAACACAATTACATCAATAGAATGGCCAACCCAAACAACTTTGCAACAAATATCAAACCCCACATTCAACTTGACATGAACCTACATTCAACAAAATTCAAGTAATTTTATTCAACTTCACAAAAACATGCATTCATCTTTCATACTTCACATAAACTTGTTACAAACTTTCATTGGATGTTTTATATAACACATATATAATTAATTTTGGACTTCGGAAAAGTCCAAAAATAAAAACAATGAAGTTTGAAAGTTTAAAGATAAATAGAATAACATCTTCAACTTGGTGGGCACCAAACAAAATGTTGAAACAACAAATTTGTGTAAGAAATTTTTTTCACCATGAGACCAAATAACATTCATGACAATAGATAAACTTGGTGGCCACCAGATATTAAGAACTAGAAAACCATAAAAAGAGGGGTGCAAAATTGAAACATTGCATAACATGCTCAAGCAAACAATTTACTAGCAAAATTATAAAAACAAAATTTGGAATATCTATTAAATTAATGGAAGATATAACATTTGCGTAATTTGATTAACTATTGTTGGATAAAAAAAATCAACAAGTTACAACTATGAGAAATAGAACATTTGTACAATTTGATTTTTTTAAAATTCAACAACGTAATTCAATTTATAATTTATCTTCCGTTGCCAATACAACACATGCACCAGGTTGTTAGGTTGTTGTTTTTAAAAAAGAATCTACAACCTTAAACACAAAACCTTAAACCATAACTTCAAACCCCCTAAACCTTACAATATAAAAATATGTTGAATGGTACACCATATCCAAACCAAAATATGATTCACCTACAACAACACAAACAATTTTGACATGGTGGCCATTAAGAGGTTAATTTAAAAGAAAGACAAAATCTTGAAAACTTTTGTAAGAAATGCAAGTTATAACATACGAATTTTGATATATGTTGTGTAAAATGCCCTCAACACAAAAAAGAAGAAGAAATGCAATAGTATACACAAAGAAATTATATATATTGTTGCATTCCATTTTAATCTGTTGAAGACAAACATAATATATATAGACACATAAAAACCAATTAATTAATTAAATTATGATTATTTATTTTAGTTTGAAATTCATATTTGAATTATATATACATTGATTTATTTTCTAAAAAACATACAACCTAATATCCACATAAAACACCACACAAAGCAACATAAACATTTACATTCACACCCACACACAAAAAACACACTATCATAGGGAATATTATAATAAGATAGGGGATAAAACCTATTCACATTCACAAAATTGGTTTTGTTCCCTAGCTATTGAATTTGGTGTCAAATCCAACTTTTTATTGAAAATTTATGCAAATTACATGAAAAGTTGGTTGAAATATGTCATATTTGGTGGCCATCACATGTGTTTTAACTTCCTTTCATGTATTGAATTAAGTCCAAAATTAAAGTTAAATTTTGAAATGAATTAAATATGTGAAATATACCTTAAATCGTTATTGTTTGCAAAAATGGAAACCTTAACAAAAAAACCATGCACCAAGTAAATCCTAATTACTTACAAAATGGAAACCCCAACAAAAAGCCACACACTAAGTAAATCTTAATTGCTTGTAAAATGTAAACCCCAATCAAAAACCACACATCTTAAATCTCAATTATTTACAAAATGAAAACCTAAATAGAAAGCCATAGATGTCACACAACATTGATATTTAACACCACACATATATTTACATTTTGACCTATTGTGAAGCTTTGAAAATTTTCAAGGTGCTTCACATTTTTTCTATTTTTGTTCCTTAAGGTTAAGGTACCCATAACCAACATATCACAAAAACACAACACACAATTGAAGCATTATGCCCATTAGGGTTGGTTAGAGTACTTGCAACCAATGAATCACAAAAACCCATAACCAAAAAAAATGCAATTAAATATTTCTTTTGTTATTTTCATAAGATTAATTACATATGCAATTATTTTGGAATCTACACCTTTCAACACCATAAGATGTTAATCTTTTTCAAATAAATTGAAATTTGTAATGAGGTTTTCATTTTTAAACTGTATTTTGTCTTCAATATCAAGGTATTTTGCAATGGATATAAGCCCATTTGTGAACCCAGTACTAAAATCATTAAGCTAGTTTTTAAAAATTCGAACCAACTAATCTAGATTCTCAATTCCAAGCTAACAACATTTCAAACTTGTGATGATTCTACCATATTGAAAATATTTTTAGTTTGATTTGTGAACCAACAACATCTATGATTTGATGAACAAGATATGATAAATTAGAAAATTGTTGTTCATGATGTGCACACCAAATAAAAGATTAAATGGATCAACAACCGTTATAAACTTCTTGAAAAGAAATTTCAACTTTGAAAAGCCCCAATATATAAGCATCTTTATTAAAAACCAATGAGTCAAATACACCTAGCTCAACCATAATAAACCCATTAGGTTCAATAGTAAATCTAATGTTAAGGTTTTATAAACAATTAATAACATTAGCAAATGACTTCACTATCATATTTTATAACAACTTGCATGGTTAATTCAAAGCCCACATACTTTTAAATGAACTATAAGTTTTTAAAACATGGGTCGAGCATAAGAATTAACATGTTGTAAACAACATGCCTTTGAAATGATGATGCAAACATTAGAAATGACCTCAACACATCAATAACTTTAGTTTAGATGTGATAGGCAAGATGCATCAACTCAAAGTCAAATTTTGTAACTTCCAAATAACAATAAAAATTAGAAGTGAATATTCAAACTCCCATTGATTCGCCATGTAAAAAAATAAACCCTAAAAAACCCCTAAATCTAACTTTAAATATAAACCCACATACCTCACTACTCCATTTCTATTAGAATTGGTGCTAGCAACACAAAACGAGGGTTGTGCTCAAGAGTCCATTAAAGTACACATGGTTATGGTGATAGATTTTGCATCAAACAATAGCCAATACCTTTTAGATTGGTTCAAAACACATTAGGTGAGTGTTGGAATTAAGGTTTTTGACACTTTTGACACCATAGCCCATGTTTGAAAAGTAGGAATAATGTTTTGCAATGCAATCATTTGCCTTAGATAACAAAGGTTTATGACACCTTTAAAC
The DNA here is from genome assembly GCA_963921925.1 of Sphagnum tenellum. Classification (NCBI taxonomy): domain Eukaryota; kingdom Viridiplantae; phylum Streptophyta; class Sphagnopsida; order Sphagnales; family Sphagnaceae; genus Sphagnum; species Sphagnum tenellum. The sequence goes on from OY998146.1 coordinate 21,988,529, forward strand.
TTCAAGGGTTTTTTTAATAGAACCACCTCGGACACAAACCAAGTCTTGACACAAAATTTTCATTTTCAAGTTTTTTTACAAGCCATAACCCATTCTTGTCCACCTTTTCAACTTTTAAAATCCAAATGATAGTCTTTTGCAAAGAAAACTAAACTTCTTTAATTGAAATCTCCTTCATTCCATAAGACATTTTTAGGTCAGTAATGGCATACTAACAACATTTAAACATGGCATGACCATAAAAATAATAACATATATATGAAATAACATGAATGGAACAAAAGGCACAATGCTTGTCAAAGACATTGTGAGGGTGTTCAAATTAACACCCTCATTTTTCACATAGGTTATAACTTTGTTCAATAAATATTAATGAGCAAGCAAGTCCTTTAATTGTAGAGGACCATGGTAGCCCTTATTACTTCATGAACCTCAAAAATCCCCATGTATGTTAGGACATGGTTCCTATTTCTTGTTAATGTAATTGAAAACTAATGTAAAGGTATTAAATTCTCCATGATACATTCACAAGTCAAATGTTGTAATAATCATGGTGGATTTAAGGAAGTAAAGGTATGGTGTTCTCTGGTCTTGTTGACAACGATAGGGATTACCCCACTATTAATGAATTGATGTATTTTTTTTATAAAAAACTCACCCACACTGATAAAACATGTCACTTCAACTTAATGTTCTTGGCATAACTCAATGAATGATAGCCTTTTGCAATGTATGACACCAAGTTTTCAAGGAATTGTTCTTAAAAAGTTTCAATTTTTTTGTATGGGATTACATTATTGAAAACTTAGTAATTAAGGCCACATTTGGTTTGTTTTTTTTTCTTAGCACCTTGTTGAACATCAATTTGTAAGGTAGCAACAAAGCATTATGTATTATAATTGTTCAAACTTGCAGAACATTTTCAAGCAACATGATAATTCATAGTAGTTATGTCATGGTTTTTGTTATACATTACCAACCTTGATTTATGTTGGTTAGAATTTTGGTATGTGTCTTGGTACACATTATGACAAATAATGCATTTCATTCATTGAAATATAAGAAAACCAAAAAAAGTTAAATGATCATTGAATTTATAGAATGCCCACGTACTTGTAGTTCTGTTCCATGTGAAGTAGAACTTTTGGTTGAACTTCAATTGCATGAGCCATTATTCTTGCCATGCTTTTATTTTAACTTATAAAATCTCATTGTCATCCTCATTAATGTCTTTGTTAACAACTAATTCGTTGCAAACCACTTTAGATTACACAAGCCCACCATCACCACTCCGATTAAACCATAATCATTCTCAACCCGACCTTCATTATTACCAAGCCCATAGTCAAACTACACACAATGCATATCCATCATTTTTCATTTCATTCATTAAAAGCCTTATGTATTTGTAGTCTTTGAACAAGAAAAAGCCATAATAAACCTCACCTTAAACCTAGAAAACACAAGCATGATGGTGACCAAGGCTTTTAAATTTAAGCCCAATAAGAGTAGTTGGGTGAAAAAGACACAAGAGAAAAGCCATAACAAAATTGACTACTTTAAATATTTAATCACACACACACACACACACACATTGGTGCTTTTAAATTTGATGGTAGATGGTGATGAAAATGCAAAAACACAAACGCAAATGACAAAGGTGATGCAAATGTAAAATCATAAACACAAAAGGCCAAAAACAATGATAATGAAAATGCTAGAACACAAATGCAAAACTAAATGGTGATAAAAATGCAAAAACACAAACACAAATATAAATGATGATGAGAATGTAAAAACACAAATGCAAAAGGCAAAGGGTGATGAAAATGCTAAAACATAAACACAAAAGCACATGGTGATGAAAATGCAAAAAAATGATGAAAACACATAAGCACAAACACAAAAGTAGACAATGATAAGAATCTAAAAACACAAACACAAAAATGAAAGGTGATGAAAATGCATAAACACGAACAACAAAAGTAAAAATTGGTGAGAATGTAAAATTTCAAACGTAAAAGGTAGATGGTGACAAAAATGCATAAACATAAACACAAAAGTAAACAATGATGAAAATGTAAAAATAGAAATGCAAAAGGCAAATGGTGATGAAAATGCATAACATGAACAAGAAAAAAATGATCATAAGAATGCATTAATGCAAGATATATTGAACAAAGGATTGAAATTTACTTAAGGGAACATTGGTTATTGGTTGTAGGTGACATCAAGAAATTGATGTTCTCATTGGGTCGTGCCCACTTCTCAAAGTAGCACACTCAACACACTCAAGAATTCAAAAAAAAATCAAGGATCCTTCTGAGATATGTTTTTCAAAACCATAAACCCTTAAAAGTTCCTAACCGTAAACCTCAATGCCTCGCACAACTTTACAATGTGATATGCCTACCCCAACCATGCATCTCATGACCTATGTAAAATACAAGCCTGCCCAAGCAAGGGAGAAAAGAAGCCTGTTTCGGCTGGGTATATGGGATGGTTTTTCAACGAACCCTTGATGGACAAAGGCAATTCATACCCATGTGCATGCCCTGGTTCATACCCGCCTAATTACTGCTTTTTACTAAGGGTTGCAAGAACTAAGATCCGAAAAAACAAAAACAAAAACAAAAAATCCACAAATAAAACAAGGAAAAAAAAAATCTAGCTAGCTGCGTCCAAATGTCACGCCCCACTATTCACCTCATCAGCCTTGCACGCGTCTAGGCCGAAACCCCGCCACGTTAGCGTCAACGGTAGCCAGTAGCGCAGCATCTACCAGGAATAAAATAATCCCCAACAAGAAAAAAACCATTCTCCCTTGTTTATTTATTTTTCTTTTTGGTTGGTTTGTTGCTGTGAATTTCTTCGCTTGTAATTTTCCCTTTCTGTCTCTCATTGTTTATCTCATTACCCGGTTGCATTTTTTTCGTTTTTTCTTTTCCTCCCATCTGCTTACGAGATTGTCGCTCTAGCAAGTGCAAATTTTGCCTTGCTTTTCTGTCCAATGTTTCGCCTCGTTCTTGTTTTCTCTTCTTCTCTGTTTCTAGGTCTGGAATTGAAAGCGTTGTGTTTGGTTTAGGGCTCGAGTGTAACCATCAGAACAACAAGAACAAGACGAACAAGGACTAGACGAACAAGAATAAGGACAAAACGAACAAGAACGAGTACAAGACAAGAATGGCGACGATTCAAGTAATGCTGGGAAGTAATGTAGTGCCATATGACTTGAAAAGAAGATTTGAAGTAATCGCGAAGAAGAGTAATGTTGGTAAAATTGTTGGGGGACATAAATTGGTGAATCCTCTGCAGAGACCCGGTGTGGTGGTGATCAAGCGAACTAGGAAAGCTAGTAGTATTGATGTAGTTTGTGCCGTAGCTACTACTACTCCCAGTGCGGAGCCCAGTGTGGTGGATACTTGGGAAACTACGGTGTCGCAGCCCGATACTTTTTCGCAGTACTCTGGATACATTGCAGACGCGGCAGTGGAGGAAGCGGATGCTTTGAATGCGTACAATGCTGATAAGTTTGCAACTATATTTAAGAAGAGGCCGTTTCTGTTGGCTCGAAGACTTGTTCAGATTGCTGGAACCCTTGGCGGATGGGCTGCTCTGCGCTCTTTCGACTCGCTCATGGGACGATCAGACACAAATTTCAAGGTGTGATTTTTTTTCCAGTCCCTTCAATTTTTCAATTCCAAGAGTAAATTTTGGTCTCATAATGCAAACCACACGCACATGAAACTTTTTTAGGATTCCCTGTGGGACCATCACGAGGAACTTGAATTTTCCCCTATGCAACCATGAACTGGGTTGTTTGACAATGGGTAAATACAATGAACCCTCTGTTTCACAGTGTGAAAATTAGAATAAAACATTGAAATATTGCTCCCATGATTCCGTTGGAGAGCATTGCCAATGTTTTGTTTTAAATGATGCTAAACAGTTCATTTCCTGTCTCCTGGGCTACAAATTCACGTGTTATCTAAAGTCTGTGCCATCTAGTTTCATAGAGAACTTAATGTTTGTGGATTTGGAATAGTAAAATTGTCGGCAATGTAGAGGAGTAATGGTCGTTTGGAGTTCCATGGAGCTTAACATTGTCCCATAACTACGACTCAAGATTGCATCTCACCATTTGTGACACACTCCTCTTGCGTATGAGAGCTGTGTATCTTTGCCAACAGAAGATTGCTCATATTCAGGGAGGTGCGGACATAGATTAGTTAGTTGGAGTTCCAATGACTAAAGCTTTGCATTTTCTGGTGGGTTTATTATCAGAAAAGAGCAGGACAATTACGAGCTGCTCTTGTTCAACTTGGCCCTGTGAGTGTTTGTCCCAATCCTTTGTGCCAAGATCATGCTTCTGTTTGACAGTATCCTTAAGTCAGTAGAATTGGAGGGTCATTTGCCAGTCAGAGGGTGGATGCAATGAGTTTCATTGACTTGAAAAACACAGCATCTATAAGAAGTTTGTGAACTTCAAGGACAACGCATCTAATGTGCCAACTAAACTCTATCCAATAGGATATTAGAGTCACTATCAAGGAGTATTCCTGACATAGGAGGAATAACAGTACCAAATTCTTTTGTCCCACACAATACCCAATAGTAGGATTTCCTACTATGTTCTTTCCTTTTTGTTGTGCAATCTTTCAGTGTTGTTGTGGAGATTTTCTGCAATTTCCTAGATTTATGTTCTTCCTTCTGCTGTGTCCATGACCTGTGTGATGTGGGAATATGTGTACAGGCTTTTGTGAAAATTGCACAAGCAGTCTCATCCCGTCCAGTATGAGATTTCACTGATCACCCTTGTGCATGCCTTATTCATTCCATCTCATCTTGTTTTCAGTTTTATAACTATAGATCAAGGAATCATAGACTACAAGCCTTCTTCCTCTTTTTTTGAGGGGTCTAATTATCCTATGTTAGAGTTTTGTAGGTAGCCAGGGGAGATTTGGTTCTGGTTTATGTTGTGATGCAACCTTACTAAGTATTAGTAGCACCTCTTATTGCTGAAGTGGCACCATGTAGCAGTGTAAAGTATTGGTCAGTGGTTCAACACACTTTTGTTAATGGTCAGTACCTGATTTGCAGACACTGGTTATTGATGTTCATGTGTCAGGATGTAATTGCTCCAGAATATCTGGCAGAGCTTGAATTGTTACAGGACCGGATTGCACCTTTCTCAACAGAGTTGGCCCTTAACATTATTGAACAAGAGTTGGGTGTACCTGTTGAACATCTGTTTTCTGAAATATCACCACAACCTGTGGCTGCAGCTTCCCTTGGCCAGGTGCAGTTTTAATCTGAAGCTGTGGCAATTGTATGTCTCCTTTTGTTGTAGACTTCCATTCTGTTCCATTGTAACCAATTGATCATGGGCTGTGGCACCAGTATTCCATAACTGCAATAGTCAGACAATTGGAATGTTCTTTGCTTGATAACTCTGGCCAATGGGCCTGTGCTGCACTGTAAGTGATTTTGATGTTTGTGAGGTTCTATCAGGTATATCAGGCTCGACTAAGACCAAGTGGTGAGGCAGTTGCTGTGAAAGTGCAGAGGCCTGGGGTCCGTGCTGCAATGGCACTAGACCTTTTCATATTGAGAAAAATGGTGGATTATGCACGAGTTCTTCTCAGACTCAATACTGACCTTGCAGTTACATACCGTTCTCAAAACTGAAATTATTCCCTTGTTCTCTTGTTATTGACATTGCATTTTCTGGACCAGTGTAATGAGCTCTGCTTGTTGTCGATTAAATAGAACTGGTGCCCTGCTTGTTATAGATAGAACATACAGTCGTAAAAACTTATTTTCTGTCAAGGAGATCCATGCTTTTCTGAACCCATTGGATTGCCAGTATCAATTCCATTCAAAACAATTCCATCATGGTGATAGTCTAGGGTCAGTCTAACAAACAGCACAGGTGGATGATGATGATCTGTCAGAAGTAATTGTGTGAGTGTAGATTGAAACACAATACAGATTTGTATTCCTCATTTACCTCACAAGCAAATAGATTGGTTGTGACATAGCTATCTGTGCTGAAATGAAAACTTGCTGTGTTTTCACAGGGTGTTGTAGACGAATGGGGATCGAGTGTCTTTCGGGTATGTCATGGTTGGCATCCTACTGATTTGTCTGATTCAGTTGCTCCCACAGTTTCAGATGCAAGTACGGTGTTTTATGTTCCCACTTCAACATCAGAAAATCATCTGAGCGACTCAAGTCCCATTGTTATCAACCTTGTATAGGAGTTGAGAAATCAACTCATTACTTCAGGTGTGTTTTGGTGATGCAGGAAATGGACTACCAAGCAGAGGCCCGCAATGGTGTGCGATTTAGGTTCCTCCTCATGAAACCTTATTCACCATACTAGTACACTACTTCCCATGGAGTGTGTTTTCTTTACACTGCCCTTGCTTTTGGCATGGGTATGGCTTTCAGTATTTTGTGGTCAAGGTGTGGATCCTCTACCTGGAAAGTTTGGTGCTACCAAGGAGTTTCCACTTTGTACATGAATGTTCCAATGGGGGTCCTAGGTAAGGGGTGTTGGAAGTGAAGATGAATAGTATAATGAGAAGAAGATGGGGGTGGGTCAGGAAGATGTTTGGGACACTACCAGATGTGTTTATACCGGAGATGTTTACGGAGCTCACAAGCCGACGTGTTCTTGTCATGCAATGGGTCGAGGTGTCTCCCTCTCTTACAATGTCTTTCTCATAAGCATTCTCTGTCAGGATTCCTGCTTGAAATTTGTGCTTCTAAGGCTGAGACCTTTTTCCTATTCCTGCAAGATGATATGCCAGAATTTTTTGGGATGTGCAGGGACAACGACTTTCAGAGGTCAATGATCTCCGCCTTGTTGAGGTATAAGTTGGAAACACAAATGCTAACCAGGCATGATCCTCAAAAGAAATAGGCATGTTTGCAACAATCAGACTCCACAATCTATTAAGTTGGAATTTTGATTTTCTAAATGTGCAGACCTACAGTTTCTGTAGTTTCTGATCACACAATTATCATATCCACCAACATATTAATTTGAGCATTTGCTGGATAGGTCAAAAGCAGTTAAATGGAAATATTATTTGCAAGATTTCTAGAGCAACTGCTTTGCTGTAAAAGGATTTGAACTGAAAATCTGGTTGTTTTATGAAGCTTCAGTTCAGGCTGTGCTTTTCCATGTCAATTTGCAAGTATCATGCTAGGCAATGCTCACTAATTAGTATTCTGACTTGATGGGTTGTGTTTTCTGAGAAATTTCAGGTGGGTGTGAATTGCTCTTTGACACAATTATTAGATAGTGGATTTTACCATGCTGATCCTCATCCTGGAAACTTGATGCGCACTCCTGATGGAAAATTAGCATATCTAGGTATATTGCAGGTCTCATCATCAGTGAGATATACTGAAGGAGAGCTTTGTATGCTCCCTGAGTTTTCTGTGCCAGATCTTATCAGTTGCAGGTTTAATGGAATAGTTGTGCATAGGAATGTAAAGAGCGTGGATTGTAGTGTAATTTCTATTGGTGTCTGCATGTGAATACAGACTTTGGAATGATGGGTGAAATGAAGGAAAATTTGAGGGATGGCCTGATTGAGGCCTCATTACATCTTGTCAATCGTGAATTTGATGAACTTGCAAGTGACTTTGTCACTCTAGGGTACTTTTCTCCTGTAATCACTTTTCTCAGTCTTTGCCATTATCCTTTTCAGTTCTTGCTGTCTGTTTCTATTTGTCCTTTCAGATTGATTGCTGTTTTAGTTCAGTGAAGAATATGGCCCAGATTCTAATTGATGCACTGTATTGTTGTGCAATGTTGTGGACAGGCTTCTTCCACCTACAGCTGAAATGGGGGCTTTGTCACAGGCTCTCACAGGTACTCTGCCTCATTTCTACATATATTACAATGTTGATTTGTACTTGATGAAGGTCATGGTCTCGTACTTTGTGTGTGATACTCACAGGGTTATGCTCTTGTTCTTGTCATCTTTGTTACACCTTTGGCCAGAACTGACACAATTATTACCTTCAAAGTGTTATTGTGTAGTTTTCTCTGCAATCTCATTGATATATTCTCCAGCAGATGTATTGAATCCAAGCACTCAAAAATTGGTGTGTGTAAAGAACATGCTCAGGGTGTAGAGGCCCCAACCACTACCCTCTATTTAGGTCTCCCATGGGCCTTAGGCTTAGACTGTGTGCATATAGGGCAAGCTGAATTGAAATGAAGCTTACTGTTACTGTTTTTTTGCAAATTGAATGAGGGTATTTTTTGTTAGCTATGCCCCTGAAATGCTAGTCAACATCATCACTGAGTCTTCACATTGCTTCTGGAAATGCAACAGAAGCTTAGCACAGATTTTGTATATTTGTTTGCCCAAGACTTTGAGCAGATCATTATATACTTATCTACACCCATTGTTGGGAGCTGATGAAGTCAATGGGGAGTAATGGCAACCATTCACAACTGTTCATGATGAAATTGATGGTCTGATACTTTGTAAGTGACACTCACAAGGTTATGACCACACTCATTCTTGTTGTGTTTGTTTCGGTTTGCCTGGAACAGACATGATAGTTACCTTCAAAGTGTTGTTCTGGAGTTTTGTCTGTAATCTCTCAGCTGTGTTGATTTGTCCTTGTCTGTTTGTGGGCATGGACTCAATCGACTGTGTCTGACCAAGACAAAATGCAAGTACATTAAGACGTCAGTCAATCTGATGTGACTACCACATATGGAAATCAATGCACATACCAATGGGGAATGATTCGTGTTTATATTTGGGAGCTGGTCTGCTGTTTGGACTTACCAAGTTTGGTTAGTACGCCAGATGAATGGAGATCAACAAATGGCATGTGAATGTTTCTATGGTAAACTTATGTTCAGTTGGGTATTGTGTGTTGTGCAGGGGTGTTTCAGGAGGCCATAAGCAAGGGTGTGCGGAATATTAGCTTTGGTGACCTCTCAGGGAAATTAGGCGTTACCATGTACATCTCTTCAAATGTTGACTACAAATTCGTCTTTTATGTGTTGAAAACAGGCATAATGCAAAGTGTTCAGTTATTATGGTCCAATACTAGATCAGTAGTCTCTTTTACCCCTGGGTGCAAATTCACTCAAGGGTCTGATATATTTTTCTGGTGTGATACAGGTATCAATTTAAGTTCAGGATACCATCATATTTTTCGCTTGTGATCCGGAGGTAAGTTCATCAAGGTTAGAAATTGAAAGATTTTTGCAAGAGAACCTCAGTTACCCCCTAGCAATCTTCTTGTCTATTCAGTAGGGTCCTACACTTCTGAATGGACAATTTATGAGTGAATTGAATTATTGATGGGGGCCAGTGAGTTGGCAAAAGCAAAATCTTTGCAAAATCTCATAACTGCACAATGGGCAGGTGTAACAAGTGCAGTGCATTGAGTTAGTTCTTTGAGTATAGTTCATGTACATAGTGGTTGACCTATCTTAGGGAGGAAAAAGGACTGAAAATCTCATGATTAACCTAGGGTTTTTCAGCAGACTGTCCTCTTTTTCCCCTCATGTTGATATTCTTTCATGTCCTTTGTTTTCACTTGTGTCATTTTCCTGTTGTTTGGTTCTGGGTTCTTACAGTATTTCCTGTCACAAAATTTGTCAATGCTTGTTTTTTCGGCAGTTTGACAGTGCTAGAAGGAATTGCACTCAGCACAGATCCAAATTACAAAGTGCTTAGTAGTTCATATCCTTGGATTGCACGAAAAGTTCTCACTGACAAGTCACCTCAACTCCAATCAACATTGCGATCTCTTTTGTACAAGGCAATTACCATCACCCCTGACCTTTTCCATAGTGAATTGTAGTTTGAATGTCTGGCTGGAAAAATAATGAAGTTATTATAGATAATTCTGGTGCCCTTCCAGTACAATAAATGTGAGTGGACTGACTACTCACACCTGGAATTAGTTGCTGTAGATGGGAAATAGAATGAAATGGCTTCATGAAATCAATCCTTCTGTGTATGTAGTTTACCAACAATTGTGAAAACAATTTTGGAAATTATTTGGGATGGAATTGAGTTTATTACTTTGTCAGCTTGCCAGCTTTATATGCACAACTGCCTATGTATGCTGAAACAGAAGAGGGATTCTAAGAAAAGCTTGGAATCTCTAAATACTTTATCTGTTGAGATTCTTAAACTCTTAACCTTTTTAGCAAAGATGGCAAGCATTCAGAAGAACTGATTTTGGTTTTGTTGGTTGTTATGAGGGGAACAGGATGGGTCATTTAGGATTGACCGATTGGAATCATTAATGACTGAGGTATAAGAATTATAGTCTGTTTCCACTACTTGCGTCACGTATTAGGCCAGATAAATTCATGCTTTATGCTCTCAGAGTTGCTTCGGTATTGAATAACCCTTATGAAGGGATGCTGATGTGATGCATTGACTTCAATCACTTTGGTAATAGGTGGCAAGTGTGTTAAGAATGAAAATAAAACCATTCATTCTTCTTTGTGGCTGTTTGTTATTTGCAGGCTATGAGATCACAAATGGAAAATCCTGAAGATCTAGAAGGTTTGGAAGAACGGAAGGGGTCAACATCAGAGGAGGATGCACGGAACCTAGTGAAGCGAATCCTTACTTTTGCACTCACTGAGCAGGTAAGGAACTGGTTCAATGCTCTGCAACAAATGATGATATCCATAAAAGTCAGTTTCCTGATTTCCTTATTCAGTGAGCCTGATGGCCTCTGCTGCAACTGAATCATTTCTATTTGCACCAACTCTTCCAGGTCAGAATAAAACTATTGTGGGAGTTCAGTATGTTTATAAGCTGGCCATCCTCTGGTAGTGTCACCACTGTCCAAACAGCTTCATTGCACAAAGAAGTTGACCTTTGGTGTATGGAGCTCAGTTCTTTATAAATGTCGTCTTACAAGCAGTTTTTCTGCCTGCATGATGTGACAGGGTGACTTTGTTCGAGACTTGCTACTAGATGAGCTTGCGAAGGTAATCTATTGTGTCCTGTTTGTTAGGGGACTTGCAAAGTTAGGGGGCATCCATCTCATAAAACCATCCACTATTATCCTTTTTTCTAAATTCTGCTTCCTTCATGGTTGAAAGCAAAGCTGGCAGGTCTGAACTTGGTTGCAAATTGAAATACTACTGACTCCTGTGATAATCCAATGTCCCAATTTGAAGGGGCTGGATGCGCTGAATCGGGCAGCATTTGATATGGCAGCCAAAGAGTTGAGGTCACGAGCCCCATTTGCTCTTCCAGCACTAGCTCCTCTGACAGAAGGTGAAGATGTTAAACACCTCCATAATCTCCAGCAGCTTACTTCTTTGTTGTCTGGATCTTCCACCAACTTCACTAATACTGCAGTTATGCAGGTATGTTCCTATTTGTGGTCCTTAGTCATTTTACCCCTTGCTTCTGCATAACAAACCTCTGTGTATGTCATAACTTAAGACAGTTATTGTTTGCATCTGAATCCTTGTCTTTAGTCCCAGGTCCTAGGTTGTGAAAGTACCAGAAGCCCTTGAGCATGTTGGAGGATATAAGGGTTAGTGATCAGTCTTCTGGAACCATCAGAGCTTCTCTGGGAGTATGAAATGATGCCAAATTGGGTTTGGATGTATCAGGTAAGCAGCACATCAAAGTCAGACATGGTTGTGAGAACAGAAGTGTTGAATCTGACTGATACAGAAGGGTCATTGACATGGGATGAAGTGAGTGTGCTTTTACAACGGATGAGTTCTTTGTTCCAGTACACTCCAATGTTGTCCGTGGTTCCAGAGGTGGGGTGCTTTCAACCCTATTTGTTGTATGTTGATGATTTGATTTGATGAAGCCACCTTTAGTGTTTTGCAATTACAGAAGGTGCTGTCTGGTTTGGAGCACAATGTTTTCACTTTGCTGGGGGGTACACTTCATATGACATTAAGTGCAGTCATATATTAAACGTGTACCAGAGGTTCTTGTAGTGATACATGTACTACTAACAAGTCACACACACAACCTGTTATGTTACTCCTGTCATCTTAATTCAAAGCCTTCCAAAACTGTGAATCTTGATTCTGTGAGATATTCTGCAAATTGATATCAAAGGTGAATGGTCATTTTGCAGCTCCCATTTTCAGCACAGCAGCAGGCAGTTTTGCTGCCAGCAGAACTTGCAACTAGGCTAGCTTCACGTTTTCTTGCTCGCTCTATCCGTGGCTCTATTCCAAAAACCACAAGTCGTTTCAGCACAGTTAAGGTGATTAAGGAATTTTTGTGCAGGTTGTTGTTCAGATAAATTCTTGCCCAGGAATAATTGCTCTGTTTTGAAATACTATCTCAACTTTTGGTTATGGGAGTGTACCTGTCAGGATGATCTTGCATCCACTAACATATGTTATGCTTTTGTTGCAGGACAACTCTGATATTTAGAGAAGTTAAGAGAATTTCATGAAGCAGGATGAAGTTCAATGAAGAGGCCAGCACTTCCAAATCCATGTTGGTTCACATCTTGTGCATTATTGTATGTAAATGTTGTGCAGAAATTTCTTAATTTGAAAGTCCAGTAAGGAGTTAGATGGTTACATGAATGAGGCAAGTTATGGGATTATTCTTGCTGCCGTGATTTAGATATCTTCAAAATACCTCTTGGTTTGTAGGTGCAGCTAGTTCTATTTCTCTAACAGACTTTTATAATTGGCTAAGCTCCTTTGATAAAGGTGTCCTGCAGGTGGTCAATGACATTGCAACTTCGTCAATATTGGTTAGTTCGTAATAAGCCTGATTTTCCTGACTCTGATGTATCTACACAAAGATTATTGGCAGTGCATGTGCTCTGAATCATTTTGTGAGCTTAATTCTACTTCTATTGGCAAAATTAAGCTCATAAAATTCTGCCAATAGAATAGACTAGAAAATCAACAGCAGACTTTTGACAGGGTGCTTTAGTTACAAGATGCAGCAGCTGTTTAATGTAGGATATGGATTCCAATATTTCAGATTATACCATGGTTTTAAATGGTGAGTATAATTCTATCTGTTGAAGAGAAAAAAACTGAACTTCAAAGTTTCAGTTAAAACAAAGCAGACAAATTTAATGAAAGGTTTCTGTTCCATATTTTTGCCTTCAGATTTCAAAATGATTATTTAAAGGCTTTTGATGGCAATGTGGATGCAGAGCTCACTTTGTCCTCTAAGATTATGTGCTCTTAATAGTCTGTCTTTTTCTTGTCTTCCTCAATCCTCTTTTCTCATTTGGGTTTTCTTTTTCTTTCCCCTCATTTTGTCTTCATTCTTCACTGTTTCATTTGTCTTTTCCTTTCTCTTTTAGGTGTTGCTCAGCTAGGAAAGCTAGCATTTTGGTTAAGTTTTCCTGTTTTGGTCATGATACTGGCAGTAACTGAGCACATTGGTTAATAAATGACATCAATCTACACCTGGGAGTCAATGAAGTTAGTGGGCAAGTTATGATGGCTCAACAATACCATGCATGTTGCTCTTGCAAAATTCTAGACATTTGTGTGACTCTTGCTGTCATTTAAAACACTTGTAACCTTTGGTTTTGTAATCTGCTTCAGGTTGAGGTTTTCTCTCTTTTCTGCTTGCTAATATGGTCAGATCTAAAATCTCTGGCACCTATTGAGTCAACAGTGAAATCTATTAGGTTGAATTCAATTGAAACATTGGTGTGAAGAAATTCTCAGTGTGGATGTAGTATTTCAAATAACTCTTTTTGACAACATCAGCAATAGAAAGCAGAAGTTAGCTATATGCTGAAATATCAATCACTTTGGTTTGCATGTGACTCTAGTAACTGTTGGCCCTTAATATACTACCAACAGATGAAGTTGCAAGTGCCCAACTAGAAACACTTGGAATATCTGGTCTAACTACTATTCACAGTCAGTATAGCTCTTTCTGAGACTTTTGAAAACGCAGTTGTCCAAGTGGACGATTTTAGAGGCATATCCTTGGGAGGCAATAAATCACATTTGCAGAATCTGATATTCCAATTCTGCACTCTCATGTGGTGCAGGACCTATGGGTCTGATTGTACTAGACAAGCCTGCACAAGTGACAATCTCGCTTTGGCAGGCTTGCTTTGCAGGATTTGTACTGATAACACATTGCCCCTTCTGTATGCAGTGGACTGTGGAATATTAGAAAGTTGTTACATGTCTTCATATTTCCCAACCTTGTCACAATGCTAGTTATTTGACTAACTATGGTGAGCAGCATTAGTGAAAAGAAGTGTAACCCCACTAGGGAAAATGTGAGCCTAGGGTTGATAAGCCAAGTTTCTTATTTTGTAACAAAAATAACAGAGTAAAAGACAACACATCCCCATCATAACTGTAAACAATGCAAACACAATGTTGAATGATTAAGAACTTTATTTGCACCTCAACAACTACATAAACTGTATGCTTGAATAAGCTCCTGACATTCTAATTTCTAAAGCACAAATGAGGGATGAGATTGTTCTGAGTTTGCTCTCATGAGCTATCACTGTCTTCTATGTTGATTACATCAACCAACTTCAAGCCATAAAATCTCACACAATTAGACCACTATCCCAATTCTGCCAGTAATAGGTGGTGTTGCACAATGACGAGAACCTAGAAAAAATAGACACATAACATATTGACAATCCTACCCACTAATAACATTCGCTCATGGTACGACAGAAGCTTTTGCAAGAGGTAATACCCAGCTAACTGTAACTGCAACAACAATCAAGAAAGTATATGCATTTGCAGAAATAATGAACTTCGTTTCTCTTGAAATTCCCATTCTTCAGAAGTTTCGTTCTTTCACGCCACATAGATAGCAACCCACACTCAAAAATAACAAATCTAAATTACACAAAATCACCAAACATTTTTTCAAACTCCCTATGGCTTTTCATCATTTCCCTTGTGCCTCTACTGTGATCTTCTAGCATTTCTCCTAACAAGCAATTCTAATTCCTTGCGCAACGGAAGAGAACGGAAGAACTGCTTGTCAAGATCCTCTCTTCAAGAAGACATAGGAAAAATGATCTCAAATTCTACACTGTCATCTTCAAGATTTCACAGAGTGTGTACTTAGCTGCATCCATGGCTCCTTAAAAAGTCAAGCGCACTCCACAATAGGTTCCGAGCGGATCAATTGCAAACGGCATTTCACACATTTGATATGAAATAGTACTATCGAAATCCCATCACCAAATCTGAACGTCTAATAATCTCGGCAAACAAACCAATTTTTTTTGTTTTGAACTTATCCCAAATATCTCGCGCATCATAACTGGGAATCGTCGCACATAGCCGCCCAAGACATCAATCGTGAATGATGAAAGACAACAAGGTGGCTAACACCTTCGGCGTAGCTGAAGTAGATAGTTCACACTCAAACTGAAGACCTCAGCCCTAAATCCATGTCACAACTGATCTAAACAAATCCAAAGAAGGGCTCTAGGGTAAAAACACCCAACACCATTCTCAAGCCTAGCACCAAACACCCCATTAGTGCAGGGCAAGGCCAACTATTGAATGCTTGATATCAAGACACCATGCACCCAAATGCCCACAAACAAAAACCTGGATTCAAAATGTGGTTGCTTAGTATTTCGAGCGGTGATGTTGAAAATAGTTTTTTGGTGTCCAATTTTGGGTGTAAATTTGTGTTGTTTTGAAAATTAATCATTGCCCTTGTTTTAATTTGTCGTTTGTTACTGTGTTTTACATATGGCCATTTAGAAGTTGATAATGTGTAGGGAATAGTGGGGGAACGAACACCCAAAAGGGGTTTTCTTTTTTGGAGGGGGTTGAAAAGACAATGAGGGGATCAAGAGTCTTGTCAAAGGGGCGTAAGGTGAGCACCCAAGGAGGGCTTATGTTCGTTGAAGGGGGTTGCAGTGTTGAGTTAAACAAGGGGATCTGAACATACAAAAGAAAAATCTAAAACTATGTTAAGGTTGAACTATTAAACATAGCAACAAACTAAAAATCCTAAGAATTGAGACATTTATAAGCATCCTCAAGGACAAAAAGTTCAAATTTCCTTCAAATTTGGACACATTTAAATCCTTCCAAAAACAAACAATGAACAGTCACAAGTGCAAAGTGAAATACAACTCAAATTTCACAATAACTTCCTAATGAATTATGAAAAGATTTAGAAAAGTTTGAAATGTATCTAATAAACATCAAGTACCAAAAAGCATGTAAAATAATGTAGCATGTGACTATGCTGCTTAAAGTACTTTTGAGAGCTATTAAATTTTTTCAATGACATGTTATGGGAATTTTTAAACATACATGTTCACATGAGTCTAGTGACAATAAATTTTGAAGAACTAGTATATGGGAAATTTTGCATAATCTTTTGTATAGTTGTCTTTCAACAATTTCAAAGATAATTTCAAGAACAACTACCTTACTTCCAAGCCTAACTATTTCAACTCTTTCCTAATACTACCTCACTCCTTTTCCGTAAACCATATGAAAGCATAAGTAAAGAAGTTGAAAAATGAGCTCCAAGATTTTTAAGCTTTTAATTTCAAGTGCACTAGTTTTGAAAGCAAATATATAGGATCAAGAAGCATCAATCAATGTCAAAGTAAAAATTGGAGAAGAACTAGAACCAAATTTTAATGTCAAGGTCAAGATAAAAACTATAGAGACCTTAAAGCTAGAATTTAATGTCAAGGTCAAATATATATAAGACCTAAAATCGACAAATTCGCAAATAATTAGCAAATCAAAAGATGGGGAGGAAATCAGAAAGGAGTTAGGAATTGCAACCACATATAGACTTTATGATGTTGAATACAAAAATTCTTGTTTTATCATCAGATACAAAAATCAGCAATTCCAAACTATGGGGCATCAAGTTCAAAGAGAAGGAGGTTTTTAAGTGTTGGAGCCTTGTGAATTTTAAAAATACATTTCAACAACCTACATGACAACAAGTGATGTTAACTTAATCTAGGAGGATTTTGAATTTTTTTACAATCTAATCAAATCCATTTCCCTATTAAAATCACATGTTGTTTCATGTTAACTTAATCTAACAATTTTTTATTCTTGGTTTGGTCACAAGAGATGGAGGGTTGTACCCCTTGTAAGGTTTAAAAACACACCTCCTTGTTGGAAGCTCAAACTAGGAAGTAAGGGATAGCCATGATTCCAAACGTGCCTTGCATGTGAAGAAGTGATGCATTAGAACAACTAACAACAAACAAGGAAAATGTCCAACTTCTATCACAACCACACACAAGGCAAACATGGCCAATAGAACTCTTGCAAAAAATGGAAGAAGGAAGTGGACACAACAACCTTTTGAAGAAGCCATGGAAATGGTGGAAAGGGGAACAACCACAATGAGAATAACATCAATATCTTCCCTTACAAATCATTTGAACGGTTGAACAATGAACAAAAAAGTTTGGTCTACCGGATTGTTGATGGTGGAGGAAGATGCTACCATAGTCAATTGGATATTGGTAATGCAAGAGGTCAAATCCTTTGTCACCCATAACTAATGAATTTACAGTGTCAAAACTCATTCAAACCAAACCTACTCCATTTCAAAATGGATTCACTTGGGAATAATTAGTGGTTTCGGTTCAAACACTACCACTTTAAAATTCATTATTTATTAACCAAAAGGTCTTGAGGTTTACAAATCCCAAAGGTTGACTGACATCACCTACTAAACATTTTAAAACAACTTGTAGATTTCGTACAACATGCACAACTACATGAAAAATTGCATATGGAACATTGATGGGATTAGAATTCAAATGGGCAAGTAGAATGGAGTTAAAGTGTTAGCCAAACAAAGATCCCAACAAATATGCAACATGATTCCAAAGTTTAAAAAGTGGATAATAGTGAATTGTGTTTTGAGCATAGGTGGAGGATTATACTAATGTTCCACATATAAAGGGGAAATAGATTACATGACAACTACATCATGAACTATAGACCAAGTAGGTTGATAGCTATATGACAATGCGAAAAAAAAAAAAAAAAAACCCCAGATGATTTCATTCATGATCAAGGAATATTTGTCAGTCTTCAAAAGGTTAATTGTTGGGGGCATATATCAAGTTAATTATCAATTTTTATTCTTAGATTAACATGGGTCCCATATCACATTAAAAGCTATAATGTGGACACAACAATTTGGTTTTAATATGATTACATTACTTAATCATACCTTTCACACTCTACAACCCTTAGATGTTCCATGTTTTAAGCCATCCAAAACTAGATTCAAAAGAAAAGGGATGAATACATGGCAAAGAATAATTATGTTGAATCAAAGAGAAACTATAAAAGTGATTAGGGGAGTAAAGTGAGTAGCTAATTTATAGACCATAACTGAGCAAACAACTTATAGGTCAAGTGACAAACGTAAACTAAAGCAAAGAGGAATGTGAACAACAATTAAGAACCAAGAGTAAGAGGAGCATGAACAATAGCTAGAAGAACAAAGGCAGAAAAAAACATGTGTAGAACTAGGAATTAAGGTGAAGAAATACATGAATAGCAACTAAGAGCAAGAGAAGCATGAACACTAGCTAGGAACTAAGAGCAACAGCAACATGTGTAGTAACTACAAACCAAGGCAAAAAGGAGCATGATTAATAGCTACAAATGTGAGCACCATGAGCAACACCACCTGTTGGGGTTGGTGGATGGGATGATCACGACCGCAACAACAAAACTTGGTGGTGGTAACCGTCACCATGCATACCATTAGTTTTCAATGAACCCGTAAGCCTTCCACTACCACTACCGTAGATAGGTATTTCATTTGAATAGGAACATTCTAACTATTGATGCGTTATGAATAGGATTTCGAATGTTATATCATTCAGCTATTGATTTTCTTCTCCAATCCTAAGGTGCAAAGTGTCTAGTAAACTGGCTGCAAGGTGTTTAGAGACGTTTTTTTCAGTGAGAGAACCTTAACTGCTTATTGGCATGAGTGGATTTTGACAATTTTGAGTGGTGTTCACAGAGTGACTAGCAATGAGCATACTATGTTTTTCTCCCATCTTCAAACAAAATGACACAGAATGCGGTGCAAATTTACATGGTGCAAAATTTACCATTTGTTTGTTGAACAATCATCCAACAATCATATACATAGAACAGGAATTTTGACCTGCCTCCTGTTACATAACTTTACCTTCAAATCTGAAGGCTCCTACCTAAACACTGAACCTGCTGAAAATTTAACCCTGAAAACAACCCTATATTTTCTACCACTCGTTCTTGTGTGCACAACACACTCTCAATGATATGATAATGTCCATCAAATACTTTGAACTCAACTAAACAGAAGGAGCCTTACTTATCTACTATAGAAGCCAGATTCACTAGTGGACAATTTTAACTTCTTGCTGCATTACATTCTACTCTGTTCCATAGCTCACAGTAGACTGTTGAACCAAATGTTCTCTTCTTCAAGTACCAACTTCTGTTGAAGATGAGACTTTGACCTAGTTAAATGGACAGATCAGATTTTCCACTCTTTTCATAAGACCATTTCACTATCTTTGTGTTGCCTTGTTTCAGGGTGAGAAGTTCACCAATCATTAGATGACTTTATACCCCTTTCACTCAGTCAAATTTTCCCTTTTGCCAAATCAGATCCAATGTAATCCAGCACCTTAGTTGCCATGTGTTGCACTATTCACCTGAGCAGATTGGGACTAGATTCTGTTTCAATATAACACATCTGGTGACATTCTTGCACCAAACCTTGTAACCACATTTCACCTATTACCAGCATTGTACCTTCTTCTGCAATACAATAACAGAACCATCAGATCTTTAACTCAGCATTTGTCTCCAACTCAGCTCAACAGCAACCCACATACTAGGAATTATAGAAACATTCGACATCCAAAACACTCCACAGACAGCAGATTCATTAAGCCTGATTGAGATTAGCAATCAAGAAACACACAAAATAGTAAATCAGAGACAAGTATTCAAACAGACAAAATCTGAAACTTTCAATAGACTTACTAATAATCAAAATATAAAAATCAATAAAACAAACTTTGGAATATTTTCCTCTGACGATAGGTTTGCATGCCACACTGCAGAAGTTTCCATAATTCCCAGGGATCAATTTTTTTTCGCACTTCAGACACCAGGCCCAAGTGAGGACAGTGTGCAATCACCTTAAGATTATGATTCTGTATATGCCCAAACATACTGCACACATCCCAAGAACTTACCATCCATTTATACTCTTTGATTTGCTCCAACGCATCATTCAATTCCTCCTGCTTTGATAATAGGGCACTCACAGTCTGTAACACCAACAGTGATTTGCATTAGCCCATATTGGATCCTTAGAAGACAATTTAGAAGCTAAGCCTCACAGTAAATAAAGGTCCAGGTGACAATGTAAAAAATGTGACAACATGAAATACTAAAAACAGCATTGCAGAGCTAGGTCTGGTTCCGCTGCTCACTAAAAGTCCAGCCAACAACCCCAGCAGCAATTTAAAAATGCAGCCTAGTGCAATGTCTACTAATACTTCATATAAACCCATATAGTACAGTACTCACCTTTTTAGTCTCTGCAAGTTCAGCTTCAAGAGAATTCACCCGTTCAACTGCTGGATCCACTGACTTGCTGTCAAGATTTTTGGAAGAGGCCAACTTATCAAGTTGTACTTCCAACCTCTCCACTCGTGTGAAAATGGGCTCTTTCTGTACTTTGGCGGGTTCAGCTGCTTCAGTATCCTTACCACCTTTCAGTGTCCAGTTTCCCGCAACAAGCTGATGTGGGAGTTTAATTATCTCCATGAAAAACAGCACCATTTGCCACAGATATAACCCGATATATTTCTCCCAGCTCCTACCACCAGCTTCATGACCATCTGCAAATTCAACTTCCAAACCAAAAGTCAACTTGACCACAGGTCAACAACCAGAATGGGAGATGGTGTCACATGAATCCAACATGACAGCTGAGCAGATAAACCCTGCTATTTATCAACTTCACTTCAAATCTCTGCAACCCAAGCATTGCATGAAGAAGCCAATACAATCATTTGAAAATGCGGAACATGAAGGGTATTAACAGGACACTGAGGCATAAGATTTCAATCTTCTATTGGAAGATGATATACCAGAAGAGTTGGGGGCAGCAAGTGTGTCAGCAGGCTCAGCTTCAGATGGACTTGTTCCCTGCATCCAAATCACCTACAGAACCTTCATCCTGGCAACAAGTGTTATACCTCTAGCTACATGGGTGAATATATAGACTGATAAGCCACAACCCCATACCAACATCCTACTGGTACAGAAACAAACCTGAAAACCTTGAACAAAACCTCTAAACCATGTATGTCTAGGGCAGTAACATGTCAATTCAGTCAAACAAATAACCTTGACAATGAAGATCAGTTGCTTGCTAACCTCTTCATCAACAGGCAACAGCTTCTGTGAGTGGAAAGTCTGAGCATCATCCTGTGAGGATCTCTCCCCAAGCTCTGAACCTGCCTCTGTATCACCAGACTCCACTTTCTTACCCTGTTCAAGCTCTGAACATTCTGCCACAGTACTAGATTCCAGATCCATTCCCTCCTCAAGCTCTGAACCTGCCACTGCTGGAGATGATTCCATATATTTTTCCTGGAGAATAAAATGGTCAATTGTATAAACTTCAGGAATAACAAAATTTACTCCAAATGCCAAATACCTCCACCAATACCAAATGGTTCCTCTGTCACTATGCTTTTTTCTTGCTCAAAGAGATGAATGTGGTTGAGCCAAGAGATGTTTGTGCTTCCAACACCCCTGCTAAAACATGTTCTTACACTACACATAATAGCCCTCTTTCTGGAAACCACTTCAATGACACAAGACATTAAAAAGAGTGACCAAGGTGAAGGTCGCCTTTATCAAAATCGAGAAAATAGAGCTTGCTCTCCTCATACTACCTTAATAACAAAGGCCATAATGTTATTTTGATCCAAACTCCGTTTCAAACCTTAATAACAAAGCAGAGCACAACATACTGCTCAAACCAAAAACTTGTGATTACATTTTGGAACTGTGTCACTCCCACTTCATTCCTAGTAAATCCATGTCAAGATCATCAAGTTGTCTTGAAAGAAAAAATCAGTAGCACATCATAGGTAAATGATATCAAACAAGCTGGTCTTGGTGTTAGGACAAGGAATTTGAATTGCACACCTTCACATGTCCACTTTGAACTGAGACTATCTCCCTCGAGGATTTGACCTGTCCTGCCAGCACAGCCTGCATCAACCCATGGTGATTTGAAGAGACTTTAGAAAGGATTCATAACATTGAAACAAATCTCAAAGGCAAAGCCCATAGGGAATATCCTTACTCAAAAACATCCAATCACTATAGATTTCCACATGAAAGGGTAACTGCATGTTGGACTTTAGAAGGGAGGGGGAACATGGAAAGGATAAAAGACCATAGACGAAAGAGAGATGCCCAAGGACAAAATGTGTGCAGAAAATTGTGTCTTGCATCAGTTCACAAATAACCATGCAAGGCCACACTCCATGACTAAACTTCGACTGACTACATTGGCTCCCAACAGAAGACATACATTAGTGCAAGACAGACAACTGCCATACTGAGTGCCCCTCAATAATTCCAGGAGTAACAAGGATATTTGGCTATATTGTGGATTATTAAACAAGAATCAGTAGATAAAAAACACACCACAGAGAAGAGACCAACAAAGAAAGGAAAACAAGAAAAAGAAATGGCCTCAAAAAACCCCTGACAAAGAATTACAAGCAGCAGAGATGTTAGAGGGTCTAACATAGCCCCTTAAAAAAGTGAGCCTAGGAGAATTCCCCAATGTCACATAAAGTACAGAAAGGGAGACATAGAAAACTCTTCAAAAGACACAAATAACATGTGAGGTTAAAAGAACCTTTGCAATGTCATGATCTTCCCAAGGACCCTTGTTGGATTGTAAACATCCACCTTCTGAAGCACAGGAACATTGTCCTCCCAAGAAATCTGGCAACTCACTGTTCCACCGTGCAGCGGTAATGAAATGTCACAATCTAGCAAAACTTACAAAATGGATTGTTATGGAGCTTTTTGTTAGCTAGTCAAAACCTACTAAATGCAGATTCAAGAACACAGTGTCAAAAGTTAAGGAACCCAACCTGGCATCTATGACCTGCAGAAGCTTAGCGTGATAATTACTTCCAAGCACCTGCCCAGCCACCACCCATCTATCATCATCATCCCTAAAAATTCACAAGAAACAGACAAATCTACTGACTTTGCCACCTCAAAACCTTAAATATATGGTGTTTGACAATTAGCTATCTTACAAAGCATGAGTCAACACACAATGATGCTTGGAAAAACTCCACAATTCTCTGGCCATACAGACTAAAGGTGCCTGTAAGGACAGGTCACCATAACTTCCTGTGTATGGATTCTGGGCACATAGCTTTAAACAGCCCCTTTAGTCAACACCTGCTGAAGATGCAAAAAGGCTTTGTAGTCTTGTTTAAGCTGAGATTCAAGGGGAACATGGCCACATCTCCAGCAAAAGCTGAATTTCAACAATTGCTAGTCTGTTGAACCATCTAGGTCCTCCAGAAAACATTCCTCTCTGCAAATTTGTGGTAAACCCCTTGACTAGTTCCCTGTTATTTTTCAGAAAACTCAATTATGAAAAGAAATATAGCTCCAAAATGCATCATTTTGCAACTGCTGTACTCAGTGGGTCGATAACATACACTGATTTTTGAAATCGAAACTGGATCCAAGAAACCTTTGATGGTGCTCCACAGCATTCTAAAGCCTGGACCTGCATTAATGATGAACATCTTATGCAATGTCTGCATCATCAAAACCACACTCCTGCTAATCAGTTTCAAGCATGCACACAGCTTTGGGTCAGGAAGATTTGCCAATCTCTGACTTGTGCATGTGTCCAAATGCAATTGTGACATAGCACACAGCCATCAAATTTCATATATATATATATATATATATATCTTTTACTTCTTGGCAAATCCAAAGAGACCACTGCAACAATTTTCTGCAAAATGTGCTGTTAAGAGGTCTTTACTACCTGACAAACATATCTTGTCAAACTTCAACCTCAGAGATACACTTGAAGAGTTTCACCCTCTAAATTGTAAGGTTAATTAGGAACCCCTTGTCCATTACCTATCACACATTGACCAAAGAAATCAATAGACTGGTCACTATATTGCTCAATAACTACTTTAATCTCCATCATCCCTGTCAGATCACATTATGTGGCATGGGAGTACTGTAGCCCACCAGGGACAGTTCACCTGGCAGATTAAGAACCTTCCCCACACAATGAAATGAGAACTAAGTTGTAATTTTTTGGATAGTGAGATGTGATGGCCAATGACATGTTATTTCATAAGTACAAATCCTTCAGAGATGTGTAGACAAAAATATGATGTGAGAAATTTACATCAGAATGCCATATCATCCCAGGACCTATCCATATCACTAGGTCAGTAGGCTTCAAACCAAAAGTTCAATATACTTTAAAACAAATTCTATCATACCAGAAATGAGTTGGAGAGATAACATGGGCATCTAACATACTGCTAGTGTATAGAAACAAGTAGTACCTCAGGATAATTATTGTTATCAATATTCTGGATACTCATAATCAACTCTCTTGCGTGCTTGGTGAAGTTCTTCATTCCCTGCACTAGCACAACAGCCACAATGCAAATCAGTCAAATGCAGCAATCTGAACATTTACCCATTATGAGGGGGGGGCACAGAAATGGACTTACCACCCCAGCCACATCCAGAATGGTGGTGGTTGAGTCAATGTGGCGCTTCACAGCAAGTGAACAGGCTGGGAATTTTATATTGAGCAGCTTCTCAAATTCCAACACATGATACTTCAGATATCTTTCTATTGTGGTGACCTCCAACAATTGTGCTGCATCCACTTTGCCAATTTGTTCAATATACACTGGCCTGCCTTCTTTGTCTACTCCATGATGTCCCTGAGGATAAAACTTTTTGACTTTATCCAATTCAGTAAATTGGAACTCCTGTAGAAAACAATTAGTGCTGCTGTGTCAGCACAGCTTGCCCCAGCTATTGCTTGCCAAAACAAAAACCACAGGGAATGCACAGTCAACACAACACACTGGAACAGACCTCAGCCAGTGTGTCAGTACCAAATTCCTTGCGCCATTGTAGCATGTTCTCCCACATTTCTCTTGATTTTACAATATCATATTTCCTTGCCTTCAGGAACCTGAACCACGCCTCCAAACCATAAGTCTTCTAAACACTAAGGTTTCAAAAACTCATCACAAATCTCATTACAAAGTAAACGCCTCCTTCATTGTCACCCTTAATTAAGGCAAGTGCAAACATTGAGAGACTTCAACATCCACACAACAATGTACTTCCTGTCTCACACCCATTATGAGAGTACAGATAAGTGTATGTTGATACCTTTCCTCAAGAAGTGATCCCACCAAAAAAATGGTGGTTCCAAATTATCACACAAGTCATCATCTAGGATGAAAGCAGGACTTTAAACCTCTCCATTGAAAGAACAGCACATCTAGCTGAGATTGCAGTCCATTCATTTGACACTCAAAATATGCACATGCCACAAAATGGGTGAAGGACTGACAAATTGACAGTCTTTTTAGACCATGTAAACCGTCACTAGAAATGTCTGAAATGTGATTAGGTCAGGTTTCTCCATACTGCATAATTGTAGCCCAAGAAAAAATAAGGCTCTTAGTCACAACCGCAAAAGAAGCAGCAATTAATGGATGTTCCCATACATTCCATTGCATCCATGCAACAAGCTGCATCAAGTAAAGAGCAAGGGCAATGGAGGCAAACCTTAGGAGGATGTGATAGTCATCATGCTGCTGGGGTAAAAGATCATTGGCCATAAGCACCCTCCGGAATTCTTCAACAGCTTTCTGATCCTTAACATCCCGCACATCCTGAATGATAAGGGAAGATTTCGCGTTGCCACTTCGTAGTCTCCTCAGAGTCTTACGGAATTTAGTGGATGCAAGAATGGCTCGAAAGGCACCCATCTTTGGCTTCCCCTTATGATCATCATGATCCACAGTCTTTTCCTTCTTGTTTTCGTGTTGCTGAGGTGTAAGAGAACCTGAAGGCACAAACCTCTCAAAACTCAGCCCACCTGAAAATCATCACCTACAACAACAGCTCTAACTTCTGATCCTCTCGCACAGCATCTCACAAGCAGCAAAAGACAAACTGCATGCAAAACAGTTGCCAAGTACTCTTCATAGCGCATGTGCACCTCCAGTATCCTACATGCTAGTTCCTTTCTACAACTGATTTAAGATAAAAACCATCCCTCAAAAAGACTAAGAAGCAGCCAAGATCCCCTGTCCTCCACAGGACATATTCGCATCTGACACGATAATTTTCCACTAAATCCTCAGTAATTGACAAGACAATAATCTCTAAACCACGATGTGTTAAGCTTGCAAATGCAGTTCCATAGGATCACAAGCATGAAAAAAAAACTGTCCCAAGAGCAGTGGCCACACCCTCACTGACTTCACTCAACAATTTTAAAGATTGTCTTCTGCAGAAGAAAAAAAACAGCACATGGGGAATCCACTCCTAATCCTTTGATAGTTGCCCACGTGATGACTTTCACCAAGACATAGTTTTGGAACCTAAGAAGACAAAGATAAACCAGGGAGAAGATCTAAACAGTAAACAAAACAAAGCATAATAAACGATGAAGTGCGGGGCGGGTGGGGGGTGCAAGAAAAATTCGACCAAAATTAAAGGATAGAAAACACACACCTTGAGACCGCACCATGGTGACAAACACTACAAAAGCTCCGAGATGGTTGGTTCCAAATTTCAGTGTTTCAAGCTGGAAACCCTCGTTCCTCTCTGCACATGAATAACTTTCGGAATTGCTCGACAAAAATCAATGGCAACCCAGAGATTTTTCCCGAATAGCTCTCAATTCCAAATCTACAGCTCACTCGGAACGGGAGACGATTCGTACCCCCGATCCAACAACACCACCCCCTGACAAGCTACAGTTGGGGACTTGCAACGGAACCAAAAACCACAAACTTCAGCTTCCATCGCAGCATCCCTTAACGGAGATGCGCACAGAAACCCTCAACAGTGGATCTCTCGTAGGATACTTACTTGCTAGGGGGCAAAGCTTGTAGGCAGTACCTGCGTCTGCCATGTGGCGTTTCTTGGGCCTCCAGGTGTTGGATTTAGTCATAGAGCTCCACTAACCAGCAGCCAGCTGTCATGTAACCGCCTTTGGATAGATAGTCACTAACTCCAATCAATTTCAGGGTAAGGGGGGGAATGGGTCAGGAAAGGCAAAAGAATGGGTTGGCTTCTGTTCATGTGTCCTCATTTGGTTGGTTTTCTTGCTGCCCATCTGTCTACCTATTAGAACAGGGGTATGGAGAGGTTTGGTCGTCTGGCTGATTTTGAAAGGAAGGGTGGTGGTGGTGGTTTTGTGACAGCAATTCAGTGGCAAAGCCTCCTCCTCCAGCTCAACCTAAATGTTGCCATTTTTGTAAAGGACTGAAGAGGGTGTTTCCTACTAAGGAATGCTCCTGGAAAAGGCCCTGACTTTAGAGTGACTTTGGAGTGAAAGAGAAAAGGGGCTCATTAGTCTTTTGTTGTTTCATAAAGGATCGGGTTTGTGTTTATCTGTTTGCAATTAATTGGCTTTCTAACTTCTCTTCTTCTTCTTTTGGCCTTTTTAAGTTTTGAATGCCAATTTCAGTAGAAGGATTTTGAATCCAGTGACCGGGGGGAAAAGACTACGCTTTTGAAATTTGACATAGTTTCACAAAAGCTCGTGGATTATTTGCTATGTGTCCTTTCTCTTAAAGTTTTAATTAATATTAAACTTTCACAATTCAAAATTTAAAATCTATTTGGGGTTAGATTTGTGGAATGGGTCAATGACACCCTGCAGATAACATTTGTGTCACCAATATACACCCCATGCTTCTTTCATGCAAGCATCACTAAAAAAAGAACAAGGGATGTGTCACACTTTGGCCTTGCCATTTACATTAAAAAGTATCTTAAGGCAAAAGAAGAATTATGAAAACTTTCATATTTCACTATGCAAAAATATAATCTTCAAAAAATCCCCTAAAAGAAACCAAAATCCTTCAAGATCAAGGACTCTATAACTAATCTCAAGTTTCAACACAAGCCAAAAAATCAACTTTAAAAAATCCTCCTATAAAAATAGACTTATTACCTAGGAGCCAAAATCCCTTAAGCTACTAAACACTCTAATGAATCTAAACACAATATCCTTGCCTTGATAGGCAAGGCCAACAACCATATTGTAATGATTCATTTAGATTGCAGTGACTTCCAGCAACACAAAGTTGGAGGGCATCCTTCCTTAGAGCCACTTGATCTTATTCTCCATGTGATTGAAACCATGAAAATCCAATTATTTAATTTTAAACCCAACATGCAATCAAGGAAGAGGTATTTTCATCACAACCTTGTAAAGCTTTATTTATAAAACACATTGCATATTTGAAAAATGTACATAGGTATTAAAAACAAGGGATACTTTGAAGGGCATCAAGTTAATATAAATTAAATGTCAAAAATTCTCCATCTCAACAACCAACAGTTTGTACTAGATCAACTGTAACAAGGGGGGGTTGTGTCTTAAAAGGGTGGAAGTTGGGAAGTAGTTAAGCCTATTGTTATTGCCTAACTTTAGATGAGAATGCTTGCATTCTTTGCAACATAATTGAAATTCTTTGACAAAAAAAAGTAACCAAGACAAAAAAAGGAGAGCCTTTTGGCTTTTTTAGGCTCCAAATAGCATTGGCACATTCGTGTAAGAACACATCGTTGTGTTTGTATAAATATTCAAATATTTTAATTTTACTAAAAGGAGGAATTGATTGATCACAAGGTGTCGATTGTAGTACCTCCTTTCTTTGGTTTAAATTGCATCGAAAGCAACAAATTTTTGACTTGTGCAAGATTGGGGAAATAGATATGGGTTAACTATGACAACATTAACTAAAGTATGTATTCCACCTTTGGTGAACACAATGTTGACTCATTAACCAAAGGAATTGAAAGTGGCTGAAGGAAACATGTGTAATTGTTCTCATCCCATGTGGAAGCCAACATCTTTGATTCACCCGCACACTCCTTGAAAGACTCAAATGCAAGTCTAAAAGTGAAAGCAACATAAAAAGGAGTTGGGGTATGATCCCTAACTAAGAACACTTCGAAGGTAGGAAAGCGTGTTGGAGTTTCAAGATGGGGACTGGGAAAAATGACAAGCAAATCAATTATTCACATGGACCTACACAAATCAAACAACAAGTTGGTTAAATGCAAGTCTAAAAGTGAAAACAACATAAAAAGGAGTTGGGGTATGATCCCTAACTAAGAACACTTTGAAGGTAGGAAAACATGTTGGAGTTTCAAGATGGGGACTAAGAAAAATGACAAGCAAATCAATTATTCACATGGACCTACACAAATCAAACAACAAGTTGGTTAATTCAAGGTTGGAACACTTTTGGTGCATGAATGAACCACATGCATACAAGGATTCACAAAACTCACCACAACCCAAACTTGGGGTAAGCCAACACCTTCCCCTTTATAATATTTTTTGTGCATGGCCATGGGGGTTGTACTCAAATATCATTTTGTCTTGAAATTCCCAAGTTGGGAGTCCCAAAATTCCCAAAATTCTTAAAATTGGGACTCGCGATTTTGGGGCCTTTAACTTCTTGTGTAAACCTCCAATTGAAGTGAGATTTCAAGTAAAGTTGTAACTTCATCAAGATCTTTACAACAACATGTGGCATGCCACCTGCACACAAGTAAATAAAGGCAATTCCCAATTTTTAATGGTCGAAAATCAAATTGGCACTTTGACTCCCATCTCTTCTTTCGGCCATAACTTGTGTTTTAAGCACTCAAATGTGATGTGCGAGCCCATTTCAAACATATAAATTTCAAGATCTTTCCAATAGTATAATGAACTCTTTAATCCAATGAATTTTGACCTTTGCAATCACTCTCTAAAATTTAAAAAATCCATTGAGATTCTAACCCAAAGTGGTGGCCCACTTGGGAATGTGTGAATTCATTCCCTCACACCTTCCTACATTCCCAGGAGCATGAAATGTGACTCCTGAGCTTCACTTTCAGCTCACACCTTTGAATCCTTTGCCTTGGTCATTAACCCAAGGCTAGGGTTACGACAATCTTGCATAATGATGGCAAAGGTGTTATGAATTGCATCATGGGTCCTTGTGTGTTTGTTGCCATGGGCGCAATGTAAAAGGTGGATACCCATAAGGTTAATGGAATGGGTGCACGCACATTGGGGGAAGCCTACAATTGAAAAATGTGGTAATCCAAGCCACATTTGAAACACTATGGAAAAAAT
The DNA here is from genome assembly GCA_963921925.1 of Sphagnum tenellum. Lineage (NCBI taxonomy): Eukaryota > Viridiplantae > Streptophyta > Sphagnopsida > Sphagnales > Sphagnaceae > Sphagnum > Sphagnum tenellum. The sequence continues at coordinate 22,019,011 of OY998146.1, forward strand.
TGGGGAAAATAATCAAAGGGTTGGGTAAATTGGTTGAGCTATAAACCAAGCGCATGCCCCAAGGCTAAAACATGATAAAATTTGGGCATGATGAGCCTCAAATATCTCATCAAAGAACATGCTAAAAAGGGTATGATGGTGCAAACACTTTGAAATGGAATCTTGAAAATGAACCATTTATTGTTTGATGAATTATTCAAAAGGAAGGAAACATGTTCATAATGGGGGCAATAAAAGATTACATGTTGCTTTGAGGTGTTGTTGGAAAGGGAAGGTGTTGTCGTCGACTCATACTCAGGCAAGAAGGAAGGGACGTTGGTTGACCATGAACCTAGCTACTATGATTGAAGTTACAAAGGCCCGACTTTTTAAATAGGTTGTTAGGGCAATGGTGGATGTTAATATGAGGTTGATGCTACCTAAAGTTATTGGGAAAAAAACTTTTTTACGGGCTGAAAGCTTTCAAAGCTATTAAAAAACCTTGGACCCAAGAGGCATCAAAACATTTAAAGAAAGGAAAAGTCAATAGAAACAAAGGAATTTATGAAAGTGAGAAAAGGTGATGTGCAACGTAAAAGATACAATGGTTGTTGTGCATAACAATGAATTAAAATTCTAAAGGCTGCCTAGACATTGTCCAATTTAGGGAGAACGTCAACATGTTGAACATCCTTTAATAAGGTATCTTTGATGAAGGATGATTTCAATAATGAAGTGTCTGATGGAACCCCAAAAACTTTAAATTTTATGGTGTGTTAAACTGAAATGAGGTGTCAAAGTTAAGGGGCAAGCTAAAAAGGGACCATGCTACACATTTTTTAGGTTGGTTAGAAAGATCTATTCCAGAAACTTCAAGTTGAAAATTTTCATATGCAAAGGATACAATGGAGGGGGGCCAATGATGTGAATGTTATATGAAATGGATGGAAATAGAGAAGAAGGGAAATGGCTAACCATATAATGTAGTGCCCTAAGGTGAACTAAAACAAATCATGCCCCTACCAAATGATCACCTTGATAAGTTCCCATGGCAGATGGGATGATCATGGCATCGCCATCATGGTTATGGTGATTGTAAAACAAGGCAGATTCAAATGCATAAAATGCATAAACAAAGGGGATAAGTTGTATGATGTCCCCACTTACTTTACAAAATTCCTAAAATTTGACCTTTATTAACACCAAATTGAAGGAATTCATAACATCTAATTGGAAAACAACCTAGTCAAGGTGAAGGTGAAGGTCCAAGGTGCATTTGATGCCATGGATTATTGTTTCATATCCACCCTTGGTTGCTATTTCGAATTGGTGTGGGGAAAAATGTATTACAAAGGCGTCACAAAATTGAAGGTATAAAAACATGGCTTGTGAATTGATACAACGTTTCCCTTACTATAAGCAGATGAACCCCACCTAAAAACTTGGTCATGGCTAAAAGGTGGGGTGCCCCAAGGATATGTGCAATTCGACATGGAATGTGACCTTGTGTGATATGAGAGCAAAATTGAAACAAATATGAAAAGCTAATCTCGAAATCTTTTGGGTGAAAACAATCTCGGAAGTGTTCAAAAACCATGCTAGAAAGACCATTTACAAAAACAATTGGCATGCATAGGAATGTTAGCTTGAAGGAATAAAATGAAAGTTCAAGGTCTTAATCTAGTTCATAATTTCTCCAAAAAAATGAAAAAAAATGTCTAATTCAAAATACAAAGTGGTGAAAATTGAGGTGGTCTTGGAATACATGGGTGTAAGAAAAAATGGTGCCAAAACATGTGCTACTCAAGAATAATCTCTTACATGTCCAAGGACTAAATTGTGGAGAAAGTGTTTATGAGTTTGAGGATCATGTTGGGTAGGAAGCATTAAATGCGAACTGGCTATTAAAGTTTGATCGTAAAAAAAATTCCTCCTATAAGTTTTCCTCATCGCTTGCTAGAAAACATTTGAATTAGATCCTCATTTCCCTATGTTCACTAGCCCCTCCTCAAGGGGGCAGAGTAAGACACCACTCGAGTAATAGAAGGAACAAATGCAAAGCTACCACATCATAAAAATTTTGTGCCAACTTATCAAGTGGAAAACGAAATACCACTTGTACATCAAACGTTGCAAAATGGTAGGGGTGCAATTATATAGTTAAGGACGATGAAAACGAAGATAGAAGGACCCAAGGACGTCTAATGCCAAAACCCAAGCCTAGGCTTATGTAAAGGGGTTGGGAGTAAAGGAAGGTATTGGGCCAAGATGGTCATGTATGTTTAAATGAAATGGATTAACAAGAACATTAGTGACAAGTTAACCCTTGAATTGCAAATTGACACCCACAAGTGGGGTAAGAAGCTCTAGGTGGAAGTTGTAAACGTGTTGGGAGGATGGGGGTAGTAAGTTGGGGGGTTTGATTATGGGCAACTATAGGGGCTAACAAAGTGGATGTGCATCCTCTAAGGGGACTAAGAAAATGTTGGGTTGGGGCTCCACATTTACAGAAAGGTTCGGGGTTGGTAGGGAGAACTAGTGGGCATGGTGCAAGGTTTGTCAAAATGGTATGGGGAATTGGTGGGTGATGCATGGTTTGCATAGGATAAGGGATGGAAAATGGGGTTATGGTGGTGTGTGAAAGAACAAATGGGTGGTGTGAACTATGAGGTTCATTGAAACATAATGAATTGAAAGACCTGGGACATTTTGTGCCCATGAGGAAAGAGGTTTATTAGGAATGCAATTACAAATAAGCCCCACTTTTTAAATACTACCTTTTGTGTGGTTGGTTGTATAGGTTTAAGATTGTATTTATGGAAAAGGAAATACCACTTTCAACTTGGCAATCTTAAACTTATAAAACCATCCACACAAAACTAAGGAGATCAAAAGGAAAAATATAAACATTGTCACAAATAAATAAGTTTTATTTCAAAGGATAATTGACCCCTAACTTTGCCATAACTCTAAACATTATCATGTTTACTTTACTATGTTTAACATTTCCTATACACTTTTGAAAACTACTATGCAAAGATTAGGGGCCCAAAAGCTTTTAATCTTTTAACCTTTGGATAGTTACCCAATTAGAGTAACACCCAATTTCAATAATACAGAAACACCCTTGACTTAAATTTTTATTCAAAAGAAAATCCTAGAAAACATATGATTGGTCAGTAACTAGCCATTATGTCACTACTACAAAAGTGGGGTGTAATTCACTAGCCTAAATCATTATGGGACCTTAAAATTGAAATAAGTTCATTGCATTTTACTGATTTCACCCTGTGACAATTATTTCACTTTAATATCACTATGTAAACATCATGTTTCATTATTAGTTAACACAAATCATTATTATAATTTAATGTAGTAAATAGTTTTATCTCTATGTTCTTAAAAATATTTTATACATGCTACTTTATGATATACCTTATATTATTTTAAGCTATTTTGATTATTTTAACTTATACCTTATGTTATTATAGATTATTATAGGCTATTATAAATTATTGTAAATTAAATTATTCAACTAACTTTAGGTTATATTTCAGGTTATTTTATTTTAAATTGATATATGTTATTTCAAGTTATATTTTAAGTTATTCAAGGTCATTCTACTTTATGTTACTATAAATTATCTTCAATATAATAACTTAAAATAATATAATAAAATATAATGACCTAAGATAAAAATATTTTAAAATATTTTACAACATAATAACTACCAATAACCTATGATATTATAACATAAAATATCCAACAATAATTTACAATGGAATGATCATCAATAGTTATAATACAACATATAATAACTAACAATAACTTATAATATAATAACCACCAAAAATCATTAAAAGCCACCAATAGAAATACCATCAATAGCCATCAATATTCAGTAGTAAAATAACCACCAATGGCTTATAATGAAATAACCACCAATAGCCATTAATAAAATAACCACCAATATCCACCAATAAAATATTCACCAATAGCCGTTAATAAAATAACACCAATAACCATTAATACGATAACCAGTAATAACCACCAATAGAATATTCACAATAGCCACTAATACAATAATCATTAATAAGCACCAATATTTATGAATAACCATTAATAGAATAATCACTTATAGTCATTAATAAAATAATCACCAATATTCATTAATAGAATAATAACCAATAGCCATTAATAAAATAACAACCAATACTCATTAATAAAATAACAACCAATAGTCATTAATAAAACAGTAACCAATAGCCATTGATAAAATAACAACCAATAGCCATTAATAGAATAAAGACCAGTAACCATTAATAAAATAATCACTAATAACCACTAATATAATAACTATTAATAAGCACCAATAGGCACCAATAAAATATTTATCAATAACCATTAATAACCAGCAATAGCCCCAATAAAATTACAATGGATATCCATATATTAAAAATGCTTAAAATTACCAAAAAAAATCTAAGGTGAAATAACTTACAATAACCTAGAATTGCCAATAATAACATAAGGTGAAATAGCTTTTAAAAACCTTAAGTAACCAATAATAGCTTCACGTAATAAAAAATAGCCTAAGATGAAATAATTTAAAATAGTCAGAAATAACTTATAATAACTGCAAGTAGCCTAAAATGAAATAATTTATAATAGCCAAAAAAACATATAATAACCAAAAAAATTTATAATAATAAAAAAATAGCCTAACATGAAATAAGCTAGCCAAAAGTAATTAAAAATTGCCATAAATAATGTAGGGTGAAATAATTTAAACTAATGAAAAATAATCATATGATAATTTAAAGTAACTTAACATAGGTAATATTATTATTTTACCAAAAATCTTATCATTTATTTTATTTATTTTTCAAAAAAATGGTCATTGAAATGTTATTGAATTATATTCAACTTTTTTTTTGTTCAAATGATTTTATAATTTCAAAAGGAAATAAATGTACATTATGTACATTATTGATTTTTTTTTAATTCAAATAATTTTATTTGAAGAAAATCTCAATAAAATATGAATTTTCAAAGTTTATGTTTTTTGTAATGTTAAAATTGAAATATTTGATAAATAAAATTTAATGTAACAAATTATCACAACAAGTGTGGTCACGTGATGCTAGGGGTGTTTGCCTCCAATGTAAAGGTCAAGGGATCAAACCTCATAAATGGTGTTGTGTGTGGTCAACAATAGTAAGTTGATTGAATATTCTTTTATTTAATTCCTTAAAATAGGTGCCTAGGTTGATTATGTGGCTTACATATATAGATTAGGTTTTTAACCTAACCTAGGTAATGACACGTGTCAATATATCATACGCTAAAAATAAAGAAAATAACAATAATATTATATATTGAATAATTTAATTTTAATTTATTTCCATGTTGGCTTGGTAAATTTGTACTTCACTTATAAGTAACCTTGTTTCATTAAGTATTAATGAAACAATTCATTGTCCATAACAATTGGTCCCCATTCAATATAGGGTTGAAAAATTTCACTAAGTAACAATGTCCAAATTCACTCAAAATCTAATGAAGCCTAGAACGAACTAGGATGCATTTTGATGTAGTGTGTATTGACACATTCAAAAACTTTCTAGGCTTGACAAAAATGTAACCAACATGTCATTTACATCATCTGACTTTATAACAAATGAGGTGGTAATTGTAATGTTTTCTGTTCAACAATGTATTAATGTGCATTACATGTATTCAGCAATATTGTATCAATATATATGTTTCATTGTGGGTATATAATATTGGTATGAATATTAGGATTGAAAAATGTGTCAATCAAATAGCTTGTGTAAACTTGCTAGTTTATTCATTAACTTGCATTATCACCGTTGTTTTAATTTCATCCCAAAGTTCTCATACACCCTTGCAACTCCAAGTACATGGAACTATATTACAAACAAGTTAGTTAGAACTATTATAAGTCTAACAAATGATTTATGTTTCATGTTTTTGAGTCAAATTTAATTTCAATGTGAAAAGTGGTCAATTAATTTGCATAAATATGCTATTAAAATAGTATGAAACATGTGGTATGATTGTGAATGAATTTAATAAGGATAGAATATCAAAAACATTCATTAATCATTGTAATGCATGTTTTCCAACATTGCGAAGACTTCATTTTTTTGGGGAGATTCTTAAAAAGTGACATATTTTAAGGGAATTTATTTAACATATACAATTATACATAATAGTATAATTAAACATCTTTTGTTAAAGTCACAATCAATTTTTAATGATTTTACACAAATATTTTAAGAAGATTCCTTCTAAAATGCTTATCCAAATGGTATATGTAATTCATATTAACTTGTTTACACTTACTTGGGAACACAGATTTAATTGCATTTTGTTGTAACTATGATAATTAATAAGGTATTCAAAAATGTTGTTTTGAGGATGGGTCATATGAAACCATAAATGGAAGCTTCTTTGAATTAAGTCCTTCAACAAATATAAATAAAGTTAATTCCCTTCATTACCATTAATTTATTTATCACCAATTTGAAGTACAACATTATGCTTTCAATTTATTTATTTTATTTCTTGTTTATAATAATTCCATGTTTTAAATACAATTTCATTTATGTAATTTTAATGCATATTTTATGGTCATTTTTTGGGTTGTCGTGATGTGCAATCTTGATTTAAAATTAAGGTTTTTTTGGTTATAAATCGTCCTAGTTCTTATGCGTCATGGGGATTATTATGATACACCCCTAGGTATGTCAAATGTTATCAAAGGTAAAAAAAGCTTATCAATATCTGAGTTTTACAATGAGATGCAAACCTAAGGTGTGTTTTTTAATTCCCACAAGGCAAAAAGGTGTAAAGGAATTCAAAGTGAAATTGATTTTCACAAACTAACAAATAGGACAATTATTGTAAATTGGAACCAAATTGGTGCATGGATTAAATCACAAGAGACATAAACTCACATGGTTCATCATGATATGAACTTGGGAAAAATCACCACAATGCAAATTTAAGAAAAGTCTCCATGACAAAAACTTCATAATTTCTATATAGGATATTTTATAAACAATGATGGGGATTATAACAAAGTGACAGATTTTCTCTCAAGATTCAAGATGTTTAAATGAAAGTTCTAATTCTTTCAAATTACCAAAATATGAATTTTACTAATTTTCTTGTTCATAATTCGTACATATGGACTCTAATTCAAAAGTTGTTAACAAAAAAGTTATAACCTTTGAATATACCTTTTCAAGAAGTTATTTACATTCTTCAATTATGATTTGACTCTTTTGTTGAACATTATAATGGTTGAGAATCAAACTACCAATTTGATTCCAAACAATTTATTTGGCTATAATTTGTGTTTCAAAATTTCAAATTAAAAAATGTGAGCCCATTTTAAATATCTAAACCACCATAATACATGAATGATTTTGGCATAAACTAAATTATATCTTATTTTTCCAAATGTTTGAAAATATATATTACTTATGTCCAAATTTTGATAATAATTGTTAAATTAAATATCAAAATATTCACATGTTAGGTTTGAATTTCAAACTTGCCAATTCTTGAATTTAAAAATGTGATAGTCTATACACATTTAGATTCACTACTAGGAAAGTGTGGTGTAGTTCACTAGACTATTTCACTGTGGAACCATAAAATTTAATTAAGTTCACTATAATTCACTGCTTTTACCTTCATTGGTGAAAATGGTTCACTATATGGTGTACATGTTTACTTAGGGTGAAGTTTGTTTACTAGGTTTGTTTCTTTAACGTTAGATTGTTTATCACATTTCAAACCCAAAACTTATCTGGTGAAAACATAGCATTATTTCCAAACATGATTAACTGGTCTAGTTCAATTGTGCTGAAATTCAAACTCCAATTGAGCTTCACAATCTGGTTGGTTCAAAGTGGGGTACACGGGCATAGGGAACTTGGAAATCGTTCGCATTAGAACGTAGAGAACGGCCAGCACAAGGAGGGTTTTTCCTACGCACATATGTAGCGGTGGGAATTTCATTAGCTCAGAATGCATCGGGAATGTGGCCTTCATGTTTAGGGCAACAAAAGCAGCGCGCGCAGAGTCCATTTTTCTTCCTCTTCAAGCTCTTTCTGCCACTTCGCTCGTGTTTCATGTTGTATTCTCCGAGAAGTTATGTGTTCTAGGGTTGCGTTCACAGGTTTGTGACTGAATTGTAGTTATTGAAAATTGGAACAAAGCAAACGAACTGAGCAGGAGGAGGAGGTGGAGGAGCAATGGGTCAAGGATAGTCGAGCGAGTTGCCGAGCAAGCAAGGAGGTACAAGGGTTTGGAAAGGCGATGCTAACAATAAGAAGGAGAAGAACTACGAGCCTGCGACACCACCGACCCACGTCGACAAGAAGCAGCGGAAGCAGAAGGGACCCGAAGCAGTCGCTCGCTTGCCCGTGGTTCACGCCTACCACCAAGTGCAAGCTTCGACTTTTGAAGCTGTATCGCGTGAAGGATTACCTGCTGATGGAGGAGGAGTTTGTGGCGGGTCAGGAGCGTTTAAAGTCGCAGGAAGATAAAAACGAAGAGGATCGGTCTAAGGTGGACGACCTGAGGGGATCTCCCATGAGCGTGGGCAATTTGGAGGAAATAATTGATGAGAATCACGCCATTGTGTCCTCGTCGGTGGGGCCTGAATACTATGTCAACGTCCTATCGTTCGTGGACAAGGACCAATTGGAGCCAGGCTGTGCTATTCTGATGCACAACAAGGTATTCTTCTCCTTTTATCTAGTCCAAGTAGCTTTCGAAAAGGAGCAATGGTGGCCTAACATGTTTGCACGCACGTTTTTGTCTCTGCCTTTCTGCTGTTGCAACTGTGTTGGCTCTTGTCCACATGACGGGCAACCTAAGCGCTTGGGCGCTATGGAATCCAGTATATTTGGTGTTATAAGCTCATCTTTTCCTATTGAAGGGGGGGAATTATCTAGGATGTTATTTACTGGAAGCTAGGGGCCAATGGACATTTTAGGGTTCAAACCTAGGGTACTGAATATCCTGGAAGTCAGTCCATTATGTTGCGAGAGTCTCAATAGTAGGGTTTGGCAAGCCAAGAAGGATTTCACCTTGAGTTGCAACTGTGGATGAATTGTTCAAGTTGTACCCTGATATTGAAGTGTGGAGATTAAGCAGTCGCTTGCCCAGGTGAAGCACGAACCCCTCCTCATCCTAGGCTTAGTCAATGAACCTTTGACCTCTGATTGTGGTGGCATTTGATGGCAAGGATCAATGACTGGAAAGTCATTTCTACTCCTTGGTCATACCAATTATTGTTCTTTCCTTCCAATTTTGTTTCTCTGCACATTTTCTGCAGTTCCCCTCTCTCTACTAGAAGCTAATCGAGTGCTGCATATGACCTCCAACCAACCCTCCATAACAATGGTGATAAACCAAACTCTATCTTTGACAGGGAACTAGCAGTTCAGAAGAGGGAAGTGTCAGCATCTTCAGGGCAAAAAGTTCTATGACCTCAGTCTATCACCATGCATATATGTAGCATCGTTTCTTGAGATACATGGTCGAAGCCATCATTAATGGCCAAGTGACACTTAAATAAGTGATTTCTTGTTGTATTCCGGGTGCTGTCAGTGGTAGGACTGTTGCAAGATGAGGTGGACCCCATGGTATCCGTTATGAAGGTGGAGAAGGCCCCTTTGGAGTCATATGCAGATATCAGAGGTCTGGATTTACAGATTCAAGAGATTAAGGAGGCAGTGGAGCTGCCTCTCACACATCTAGAGCTTTATGAGGACATTGGTATCAAGCCTCCTAAGGGTGTTATCCTTTATGGGGAACCTAGGATTGGAAAGACACTGCTTGCCAAGGTGAGCTTTGTGAGTGCAGGACGGACTGCTCAAGATTGAGGGATTTTGTTGTTTTGGGTTGTTATTGGCACCAATGCATGAGGTGCAATCTAAAAGTAAAGACCTGGGGTTGGAATTTGGAACAGGCAGTGGCAAATTCCACATTGGTAACATTTTGCGGGTGGTTGGAAGTGAACTGATACAAAAATATTTGGGGGATGGTCCTTAGTTGGTGCGAGAGCTCTTTTGTGTTGCTGATGAGCTTCCCCCATCCATTGTCTTTATCAACGAAATTGATGCTGTTGGGACAAAGAGGTAGGTTTTCCTCTTGCACAACATTGGATAGAACAATCTAGTTCTTCCTCCACAGGTACACTTCTGATAGTTCAAACTTGAGGGATGTGTTGTAGAATGGGTCTCTAAGGTTCTTGCACTACTTGGCAAATACGATGCAAACTCAGGGGGAGAGCGAGAGATTCAAAGAACTATGTTGGAGTTGTTGAACCAGTTGGATGGATTTGATGCACGTGCTGATGTGAAAGTAATTTTTGCTACCAATCGCATTGAGAGTTTAGATCCAGCTTTGTTGCGGCCCTTAGGGCTTGCATGTTTGTAACATTGGGTTTGGAAATTTGTTCCTAGTGTGGTTTTTTTGCAATGGCAGATGTAGAAGATAAAGATATGGAGCTAACAATCTGGAAAAAGGTTTGGTAGATTTGATTTGGGGGTCGGAGAAGTTTTGCTTCCTAGTAATAGCACTCAAGTGATGGAATCATTGCTTCTAAGAGCCCTTCACCAAATCTGTTCATAAATTTATAGATGTGGTGTGTCTAGGTAGTCTAGGGCAACAAAATGTCATCCAAGGGTACTGATGACTCTTCATTTATATAAATTGTAAGCACGCTAAAAGTTCAAACAAGGACCATCAAACCTTACAAGTTTCTATGCATGTTTCTATACTTGTCATCTTGAGTTCTTAGATGGACACATGGAAATTACAAGATGAAAATACTATGGAGTTAATTACCCATATTTAATGGTTAATAAATGGAAAAGTCTCCCTAAATCAACCAACCATCATTTGTGAAAAAACTCTCTTAAATTAACTAAACGCAATATGAAAAAACAATTTAAATTAATTAATCACAGCAGGTGAAAAAACCTTCTTAATTGACTAGTGTTGTAGGTTGATTTAACTAATAGGTGTAATTTCCACCTGAATTTGGGCATCACTTATTACCATCTTGTTTCACTAGCTTAATTGACCTGTCCGTAGCGACCGGTCCCCGGTCACTAGGGGGTTAACATGTTTTACCATGATTTCCTATAGTGAATCTGTTCTAGTTCACTCAAATCTTAGTGAAATACAAGGTGAACTTGGCCACATCTCCTAGTAGTGACTGTCCCACAAAGACACCAAAATTATGTTCATTATTTGTTATAAACATTACTTGCCAAAATTTCAAGATTAAAAAACCAATTGTCAAAGTTAAGATTTGAGATTTAAACAATTATTCAATAATTTGTTGCCGAATCCATTCAAGTACTATGATATTTAGAACCTTCTGGTGCTCTAAAAAAGGCCCAATTTAGGTTTCAAAAGTTCAAACACCTTAGAACTTTAATTCCCAACATGATTATCACTTTGGGAGTCTTTGGGATTCATTCCTTTACATTTTGCCACACTTATAGTAATGTGACGATGTCTTGAAACACTTGCTTGACTTGCTTCCTTTGTCATGTTTAGTTTTGGTCATGAGTTAAAGGTTAGGATCACAACATTTTGGTTGTGGTAGTTTTTGTGCCCATGACAATTTGAACAAATCCATTGTTAGTCATACATCTATTATTATTGTTTAGGTGCCATGCCTATGTTAAGAAATAGTTGTGTCCATGGAAAAAAATGGTTATTTTTTAACATATGCAACAAGAAAACTAGGCACTTTGTGAATCCATTATTCATCTATAAACAATCAAATTTCAACATCATTATTGTGTGTTTTTACAACATAACCCCAAGCGAAGGACCTAAAAAGGAACAACAAATTAAGGTAACAAGTTTGATGGAACATGTTCAAAGTTTTGAAGAATCAAGAATCAAATATGTTGGTTCATAATACTCCATGGTCATTATTATTTAAATGGACCAGTTTGAAGCCAATTGGTCTTCTTCCATGATTTGCTACCACAGTCAAGCCACGAGTTTTTTTGGGCTTATGTATGCTCAAAGACCCAATAGCAACCCCTTCCAATTTCACAACAACATCCTTGTCCATTGTTGCAATGTGGGCCTCTGTAATTTGAACGCCTTTGAGTCCTTTTTGAACTTTCTCCTCAGCAACCTCCAAACCAAGAGAGGCCATTTTTCTTTGCAATGATGATTATATATAAGTGACATTTCCAAGGGGACCAAAGATATTTGAAATTCCAATTTATGCACATTAAGCAATTTTTTGTTTGTAATGATGATTGTAGTTAAATGATAATTCAAATAAGACCAAATGTATGTCAAAATTTAATTTGGGGAAATTAATCAATTTTTTTGTTTGCAATGATGACTATAAACTAGTGACATGCCATAGAAGCCCAAAGATATACCAATTGCAACTTTTGTAACTTAATTTTTTTGTTTTGCAATGATGATTGTAAACTAGTGACATTCCATAGGAGACCAAAGATATATCAATTGCAACTTTTGAAACTTAATAATGTTTTTGTTTGCAACGATGTTTTTAAACTAGTTACTTTCCATAGGAGACCAAAGATATATATCAATTGAAATTTTGGTAAATTAATCAAATTTTTTTTTGTTTGTAATGATGATTATAAACCAATGACATTCCATAGGAGACTAAAAATATATGAAATTATATTTTTTGCAAGTTAATCTTTTTTTTTGGTTTGCAATTACAATTTTTAACTAATGACATTCCTTAGGAGGCCAAAGATATATATGAAATTGCAATTTTTGTAATGATGATTGTAAATTAGTGACATTTTAAAGTACCAAAAAATATCAAATTCCAATTCGTGTAAATCATTTAACAAAAATTGATTCATTTACATTAATTAAAATTTGATATATCTTTGGTTTTATTTGAATACACGCTTCTTTACAATCATCGTTGTAAACAAATATTTTTTGATTAAGTTACACACATTGGAATTTCATATATGTTTGGTTTTATTTGAATTCCCACTTTTGTACAATCATCATTGCAAACAAAAAAAATGATTAACAAATTGGAATTTCATATATGTTTGGCCTCTTATGAAATGTTATTTATTTACAATCATCATCACAAACAAAAGAATTAATTAATTTCAATAAATTGTAATTTCCTATATATTTGGTCCCTTAGGGAATGTTACTTACTTACAATCATCATTAAAAACAAAGAAAATTGATTAATTTGAACAAATTGAAATTTTTTATATGTTTGGCCTCTAATGGAATGTTACTTATTTACCATCGTCATCGTAAACAAAAAAATTGATTGATTTCAATAAATTGGAATTTCCTATAGGTTTGGTCCCCTATGGAATGTTAATTACTTACAATCATCATCAAAAACAAAGAAAATTGATTAATTTGAACAAATTGAAAATTCATATATGTTTGGCCTCTTATGGAATGTTACTTATTTACTATTGTCATCATAAACAAACAAATTGATCTATTTCAATAAATTGGAATTTTCTATAAATTTGGTCCCCTATGGAATGTTTACTTACTTACAATCATCATCAAACACAAAGAAAATTGTTTAATTTGAACAAATTGAAATTTCATATATGTTTGGCCTCTTATGGAATGTTACTTATTTACTATTGTCATCATAAACAGAAAAATTGATCGATTTCAATAAATTGGAATTTCCTATAGATTTGGTCCCCTGTGGAATGTTATTTACTTACAATCATCATCATAAACAAAAACATTGATTAATTTGAACAAATTGGAATTTCATATTCTTTAGTCCCATGTGGAACGTTATTTATTACAATCATCATTGCAAATAATAAAATTGATTAATTTGAACAAATTGGAATTTCCTATAGATTTGGTCCCCTATGGAATGTTACTTATTTACAATCATGATTGCAATTAAATAATTGCATAATTTATAGAAACTAGAATTGTATATATATCTATGGTCTCCTATGGAACGACTCTTTTTTATAATGATCATTGTAAGAAAAAATATTGCTTAAGTTAAACCCAAATTTGATACATCTTTGGTCTTCTATGGAGTGTGAATTCACATTCAAATATGTCCTTAAAAATTTGGAAGGAATTGTATATGCAATCCACATGCATTGTTTGCAAAATATTTACAATGTTATTTTGACTTTCTTTCCCTTAAAGCAAATTCATTGTGGAATAATTTATGTGTTATGATGAAATTTATGCACAAAGATGGCATGTGATATATTGTTAAATTGGTACCCAAAAAGACGTAAGTGTAAATGCAAGTTACCACCTAAATCATTGGATAATTGACAAAGAATTGAAGTTTAAAATCTTTTTTTAAACAAAAATATGTTATTATGTGATACTTGAATTTTTTTTGTACAAAATTGATCTATCAACTTGATACAAACTTAAAAAAGGAAATGTATACACAAATCACTTGAATATTTATTATTAATCTTTTTTTATAATATATTAAGAACTCGATATTATTTCTTTTCATATTGTACCAAAAATTAGACTATAATATAGTGTATGGAAAATTTATATGTACAAACATGGTTTGACAACTCGAACCCACTTTTCATTAAACCTAAGTAAATCCTTGCTCTTTGCAAAACTATGGAATTTCATATCTGCTCCCATTTTATTTGCATCAAATAACAAAATGGACCTTGTTATGTGCTAATCCAACATATTTTTTCAACTAAACTATACTAGAACTAACATAAAAGAAATAACTATACATGCAAACCACATGCATTTTTACTAATTGAAAAAACTTGCAACACCATGTAGAAACTAGAAACCCACCTTGCGTTCTAGCTTCAATGCCTTGGTAAATTGTTTTTACACATTAATAAAGGGGCCTACACATTCTGCCATGGCTGGTACATGTCCATGTGTTTGGGCTTCACATGAATAGTTGGCAACCATTGAAAACTATCCAAACCCTGGGTAGTTCCAAATCATGGACATGGACAACCTCTTTTATGAACATTATAATCTTCATGATCAATTGGCACTATTACGAACCATGGTTTTTCAAATGGTTCAAGTTGATTAATTGGTCATTTTTTACTAATGGACATGTCCATTTTGATTAGAGGCCCAAAACAAATATTTTTTGACCAATCAAATTGATTAAAATTACTTATTTGACCAATACATCTAGTCAAGTTAAACACCTTAATCAAAATAGCCAATGGGACATTTAGTCAAATTGAACATGAGTAATAAACATCATTAGTCAAAATGACCAATGTACTTTAATCAAATTGGATATCTTAGGCCTAATACATACCTACCTCCTACCTCCCACTTATAATCTTACAACCTACCTACCTATCTACTTACCAACCTACCCACTTGCCCACCTACTTGCATACTACCTACCTACCTACTTACATGTCTATCCACCCACCTATAACCTATTTACATATTAACTACCCACCCACCTACCTAAATGTATTACCTACTTACCTATCCACCTACCTATAACTTACTTACATATTAACTACCTACCTACCTACCTACCTACCTACACACAAACATACTTACATAAATGGATTATGTATTTACATACCGACGCACCCACCCCACCTACTTACCTATTCACCCACCACCTACCTAGCTACCTATTTACCTACTCACCCACCCACCCACCTCCTTACCTATTTGCACACCACCTAATACCTACCTACCTACCTACCCACCCACCTATCTCCTATAACCTACCTACCTTCATACCTCATAGTCTTGTAACAAAATGTCGAAATAAACATGTGAACTTAAAAAATTGACAAAAGTTGAACACCTTTTGATGGTGCTATCCACTGGTTACGAATTTGGTTTATCACTAGGGAGGTCAAGGGTTCAATTCCTAACATTATAATCTATGTACATGTTTAAAGGGCTAAGGTAGGTAAGGTAGGTTAAGTAAAATATACTAACTTAAGTTAAAGTAGGTCAAGTAGGATATGGTAGGCTAGGGTAAGCTATCACCTACCTACCTACCACAATGTTTTTTTCATACGGGCAAAAATTTGGCTAATCAAAATGACCAATCAAATGGTCCATATTCTACTAGTAAAAAAAACCACCCCATTCATGATGGACATGTCGAAATCAACTTATCCAAAATGATAGAGTGGTCTTTTTTACGCTTATTCAAATTGGGTATTTTTTTATCAGATTTGCTAGTCGAAAAGTAACATGTTTTATAATAGAGCGAATTGATAGGTACCCATCAAAGTTATATTCAAGGACTTGTGTATTCCTATTGTAAAACCACAGCCAATTGCTAAATATTCACAACTAGTTATAGATTATTCCAACTACTACTAAGTACATTCCAAGAACCAAAAAGCACTAGAAAAATCGAACCTCAAACTTGCAAGATTCAAAATCATTATAGTTTAAAATGGAATCCATGCTTTACAACTAAATATAATACCTTTATGAACTCCAACTTCTAAATAGTATTTAGCATTCAGCTTTCCCTCCATGGATGGTTTCCATTTTTGAACTACAAAACATTTCTAGGACCATAGTGGGCCTTCTAGTTAAAAGGTTAATCCAAAACAAAGTATAGGTTTGTAATATACTTGGAAGGTCCACTAAAAGGTCAGCTGGAAGGTCAATTTAAAAGAAAACATGTTTATGATTTTAATATATAAAAGATAATGGATTGCACAAAGATTAATGTGGAAACTAACATTTTATTTTCCAAGGAATATTGCACACTCAAAAAAGAAACAATTGAACAAAAAAATAAAAATTCTTGAATGACAATACGGGTTTAGGCTAGTTTGAGAAAACATATTAGCTTCTAGATCAGTAGCCCTTAGATGTGTTTCACAACATCCAAAATTGCCATGAGACTTAAAGGTGTTGAATCTGCCCCTAAACTTTTTTGAACAAAGGTCCTACAACATACGACCCTAAAACATGTTTGGACAAAAAAATTTAAAACACACATTATTTACAAAGGAGACTTTATACTTTAGAATTCCATGTTCTTCAAGATTCTTGTGAATGTACCTACATGTTCCTCTTGATAAATTGTTTTAAAAGAAATTATGAAGACATCTAAACCATAATTCCATAACTAACAAATTCGGTTGTCACCTATGCCATCAAAATTTGAGAAACAACAGTGTTGAGTAACTTAATTCAGTGTTACATGTGTACCACCCCCCTTGTTGAGTTATTTCTGCCCCTCACAATAGAAACTCATACAAGTTTCACACTGGGAGAAACCTAAGCCCTAACTCAGGATATTTCTTGCAGAGTGCTCCCACACATGTCCATCAAAATGTTGTAATATACACTTTCCCTTCTTCATTAGTTTGTTGAGAGTCCACACTATCAAGGATATGAACCCTCCCAGGACGATTCCAAACCCTTCTTTCTAAGCTTCCAAATCTTCACTGTGTCTCTTGGGGCAGCAGGCTAGCAAACATTTGTTTCTTTTTCCATACTGCAATATGATTTCTTTTGCCTCTTCTATGTCTCAAACCACTTTCTTTTTCAGAATTGAAGCATGCATATGTTCCATGACCATCTGTTGCATTATCTAGGTTGCAAATTGGTCAACTCCCTCTTCATGCTCCAACAGCTTGGTCATCTTTAATATCAAATTATATATTTTCAAGGCAAGTATTTCTTCCCATCTAAATCATGTATGTTGAAATTTTATGCTGGACTGAATGCCACAGTGGTATGCAAACAAAACTTTGGGCAATGTATGGTTCTAGTTTCACTTATATTTTAGGGCCATGGCCATAGTTGCCAATCTGTGCTTCCAGGTTTGAATTATACGCTCTACCATTGCATTGCAGATGGGTGCTCATAGTTTTAAGTCAATGTCCACAGTTGCCAACCTGTGCTTCAGGTTTGCATCATATGCTCTGCAGATGCATATACCATGGCATTGCAGATGGGTAGGAGTTGTGTGTTAATGTTCAATCCCATATCTGACAAAAATCTATGAATTCCCCTTCCCATTTGCTTCCATTGTTGGTGGCATAATGTACCATCCCAAACTTACATATATTTCTTGAAATTTTTTGCACCAGATAAAGCTCCATGGTCTCAAACTGCTTTAGCTTAAACCCATTTAGAGGAGATGTCCAAGGCCACTAACCCATACTTTTTACCACTCTTAATTCCTGGTAGAGGACAAGTTGAATCCAACAAAACCCTGAAGAACATACTTTTTGCCACTCTTCATTCCTGGTAGAGAACAAGTTTAATCCAACAGAACCCTGAAGAAAAATCGGCTATCTAGAAGACTATGTAATTTCTCTTCTGCCCATCATCTGCCATTCTCTGCATGCCCTAACCACCTTTTTCCCAGTGTTAGATCTATTATGCCAATTCTATTAGCGTTAATCATTCAACAATTTAATGGCACTTAGAGAATTTCCAAATTTTTTTGCTTTTCAATGAACTTGTACATGCAAAATATTACATAAATAATTAGCAGCTTAGAAGTTTTACTTTCAGGTCATTTTATTGTTGAAAACAACTTTGACCTACAAACTTACATGCGTAAACAGAGTTTTTAAGGTAAGAACTGTTAATAAGAAGCTTTAAAAGAACAAAGTGAAATAGTTTTGAAATGAGCACTAACAAAATCATGTGAAAAAGATCATACTGCAGAAAAAGTAATTGGCAAAGGTTGCCAGCTCTCATATTAATGTACACATTAATTTGGTGTATACAATTTTCTGACAAACACAAAATAGGGAACATTGTTTAGTGTACACATGGTGAAAAATCCATTTGGATTTTGCACCCTAGTGTGAAATTTGTACGGAGCAACTTTAAAATTCAATAGTTGCAAAGTCTAATGATGAATGTCATCATTGGAGTCATGCTACCCACTGCTGTTATTACAGCGCATGAAGTTACTAAACCTCTAGAGGGTAAGTAATTTACTAAAAAGACTCCATCCTAATATACCCACCCTGTTCAAGGATGACAAATTAAGGTGTAGTTGATGATCAATTCTGGTTGAGAGAGGAGGAAGCACACATCACTGTGATGTGCACTGGCTAAATAGGATGCATTACAACATGCGTCATCTGGTACACATCCACACTCCGCACAGTGACAGGGGTTGTGCCGTTGTTGAAGAGATAGAGGTTTGCAAGGTTGTCAACTGCCACTCTTGGATATACCCTTGAAGTGATTGCCATCCGCCCACCTTGCACAAAGCTTTCCACTATTGAACGGTCAACCTGGAGGGAAATGAAGAACAGGTTCCTGTTAGCAGCCATGGAAAAGAGAAGAGAGGAAGAGTATTCCAGATTCAAGGGAATGTTGCAATACTGAAATACACCCCAAAGATTTTTTTTTCAGAAGGTAAATATTCTCATCATGGCTGCAAGCATTTGTTTACTTCTGAGAGAGGGAATTGAGGGAGGGGTAAGAAGCTCACAAGTACACGGACTGACAGAAAATCCTCTGTGGGCAGAACTGTCACATAACTGCCGTAAACTGTGGTGTCAATGTCTTTCAGCAAGGATGATCTGCACAAGACAAATTACAACCAATCAGGTTTCCTTCCTTTCTCTCCATATTCTGTATATTTCCTCCAGGATTGCAGTATGTTTTGCACTGTCATAAACTTCAAGAAGAACAGGAGATTGTGGACATAAATGGTAAAGTGAGTATTTTCTTTGGAACTGAAATTTTACCTGCTCTGGTCACTGCAAAATCTTGTGGTCCATTGACCGTCGTTTGTATGTGCAAGATAGAAAAAGAGAGCGGTTTGTTCCTGGAAATCATTGTCTGTTAAGACAAGCAAACCAAAAGGTCCCAGGACACCACGATGTGCAGATCCACCTTGACTGCAGTCGAAATTGTCATTGAAGTTGGCTTCCTCTACAACACCCACAGCTGATATATTTGGGTACTGAAAAACTACCTCAACATCCAACTGCACATCACCCCATTCAATCAACAAAACAATGAGTGTCAGAGTCTTGAAACCTTGGAAGATTTTGATGGATGTTTGAAAAAGTTACTTACAGTAAGCCTCTTTTGGATTCCTGAAGAAAAATTCATTTTACTGCAATAGAAAATACTGAGATGAGATGTGAGAGAAAGTCCTTTCAATTCTGGAATTTTTTGTGCTCTCACCTGACCACCTGCAGCACTCTCCACTTCCACAACAGCACCTGCATCAAGATGCAAATCTGTCATTGACAGCTTTGCCCCCCTCAGTGCATTCACTTCCTCAATTGGCCACTGTATGAGGCTAACATCCGTCTTGCTGTCTATGGTAACAGTCCTTGGAATTCCCTGCAGAAATTGCAAACAGAGAAGAATTGGTGAGAAAGAAAATCCTTAAAAATTATCAGTGAGAAAACTCTCAAGAATCAGTGAGAAAATGCTCAAGAATCAGTAAGAGATACTAAAAATTTCCTCAAGAACCAGTGAGAGATCCTCAAGAATATGAGTGACAAAACCCTCAAAAATGAGTGAGAAATGATCAAAATTCCTCAAGAATATCAGTGAGAAGTGTTAAAAAACCCTCAAAAATCAGTGAGAGATGATAGAACATCCTCAAGTATCCGTGAGGAATGCTCAGGCATAACATCGAGATACTACACCATTCCTTCAAGTCCATGACAGACAGTTGGGAGGGGAGGCCAATCCTTACCAGAACGGAGGACCATCCCTTGGCGATGTCCATGGCTTCAGTGTCCGATTCGTTCACCCAGGCCCAGACAACATGTCTGTTCTTGACGGGATCATAGAGCGACTTGGAGGCGTAGTACTTGCCGTAGTCGTAGCGGAATCCAGACCCGACATCGCGCTTGGGATCATCGGGAATAAATTTCTGAGCAACTTCATCATACGTGCCAATCGTATAATAGTCATGCTTGTCAGCGACCATGCTTGTTTTGAAGACGTATTTCTGAGTGCCCGATGACACCGTAGAAGGCGTGTCGTAATCTACGGGGAAGAAATCCACGCACTCCCACATCCCCGATTCAGGCAACGTGTGCAACAGAGTGTCTTGCAACTCCCATTTAATCAGATCTTGGCTCTTGTACTGCAACGCCCTGCCACTACTCCCTACAACTGCACCCACTGTGAACACCCAGCTGCCATCTTTCAGTCGCCACGCGGTTGTTGGGTCCCTCATGTCCTGCTCGCCCACATCTTCAGGATGTTTCACTATCGGATTCTGCTTCACTTTGACCCACTTCCTGAGAAGAGGATCCTCGGGGTCAGCGGGCACTGCCATGCTTTGCGTCTGCTCATTCCAGTGACCAGTCTCATTAGATCCCCCTGTCACACAACAACTAATATATTCAGTATCAAAATCTCTCCCCTCTCACGCAAACACAATTTTTGCTGGTAAGATCACTGTAGTAGTTGACATCTCGCAAGGATCTAGTGGGATTTGCGTGTATGATACAACAGAAATTGCTACGATTTCAAAAAACTCAAACTGAGAAGAAGAAGCCCCCCAGGTGGTGGGCAAACAGAGTTGTGTAGGAATCTATAACCAATCCATAGAATATTTTCAAGGAAAACGAAGGGTAAATGTCCACTGTCATAGAGAAACATGTTGCTACTACTGCATATGCCCCTACTCCAGGGTCCTTACCTGTGTAGAGAATGAAGGGGACGCCATCCGGGCCGATGGTAGCTGAGCCTGACCATACTCCCATGGCATCATACCACTGATCAGGCTCCAAAGCATTTTCCAAGTAGAGCCAGTGAATCAGATCTGTGGAGACAGCATGACCCCAAGCGATGTGGCCCCACACTGCTGCATCAGGATTGTACTGGTAGAACAAATGGTAGTATCCCTTGTAGTACATGGGAGCTGCAAACAGAAAAAACACACAGAAGCTCGGTCACTTCACTGAAGAAAATTCCTCAAAACAGCTGTTCGCTGCTGCTGCAACGATACTTTAATGCTCGAACAAGGTTCTTCCACTGATGGCTCTCTTCTAGATTTTGAAGGAAGAATTGCATCTGAATCTCTTAAGAAAATTCAAAACAAAGAAACCCAAGAAAATTCTTCCAGAGAAATATGGGTGCTTACCATTCGGATCTGCAGATCAAGCCATCAGAAGTCCAACCGCGCCACACATGCCACAGCAAACAAGAACCCATTTCATCAGTTTTTTCAATCCAGAGAGAAACTCGCTACAAATCGTTTCCAGTTGATCAAGCACATATATGGCATCATCGTGTCACTCTCTCTCTCTCTCCCCAGACTCAAGATGCGGAAAACACAGGGGATCCGAAGGTCATGGGAAGGGGGGACCAATTCTTTTGGCTTACCGTTCATCCAATTCTTGGCAGGCTGGTAATGGTACGAAGTCCTGTGCGGCTGCTGCTGCAGAGCCTCCTCACCCCGGAGATTCACAGAGCTAAGAGGGGAATTGAAGGAAAACGTCCCAGGCACTGCGCCCTTCGTCACCAGCGCCTCAATGCGCGGGTACAGGCTCACTGCCCCGTACAACGCCGCTAGGAAACAACAGATTGTTATGAAAACAGTCGACGCAATTCGCAACGCTCTTCTCTCCCGATTTATTACTGCTGCTTCTGGCGATTCCGCTAATCCCACGTAATAATCACCACTCCCTCCGGCAACTCTATCCAAAAGGCCGCTCTCTAGATCAGCAATCCGTGTCTTCTCCTCGGATCCCATCTTCTCCGCACTCAACAACAGCTTCGAGTTCGCAACTCCCAATCTCGAGGTGAAAAAAACAGAATAAAAAATCTGCTCTCTGGAACCCAACAAGTCTGTCTCCCCAATCCTGAAACAGCAGAATCAATCCAGCGCTCAACCAGAAGACACACCAAATTGAACGACCAGAGTCCCCCGCAAAATTTCCCCCCGCAAAAATCTCAATCTAGAACCAAAACGCAACAGAACTCCCTGTCCTCTCTCCTCTCCTCAGCGAACTCAGTCACAAATGACACTCTTCTCTGGAAAGAAGCCAATTTAGCCAAAGGTCCAAATTGTAGATTCTCCACTTAGGAACGTCAAAACTGGAAAACTTGCAAGAGAAGCAAAAACGCAAAAGCAACGGAGAAGACAATTAGCAAAGAGGAAAGCCGCCGAAAATGCGTAACAGTGTAACAGAGGCGTCAGCAGCAGCAGCGCAGACGTCTAACAAGGAGAGACTGAAGACCGAGAGAAGAGGGAGAAGAAGAATTGGGAGACTTGGTTGAGAAACTGCACTGACTTGGCTTCCTTTTAAAGCTAATCCTAATTGCTGTGTTTGTGTGGGGACACCACCCACGCACACAAAGAGCCAAAGGTCCCACTCCAGTGAGCGAGTTCAGGAACGGCCCTCCGTTCCTTCGACTACCGTGCCGCCGGAGCTCCCGTCGTAACCGACGAAGCAGTTCGTCACGAACGTCGCCCCTCAGAAGGGACTCAGAAAGAAGAAGAAGAAGTCCCTCCTGCCGGTCGCTCAGCCCCAGCTTCTTACCCATCGGTCAAAAAACCTACTTCTTGCACGCCAGAACTGTTGCCCATAATATCCAAAGTTTGACCGCTGGACTCTGGAGGTGTCGAATGGTAAATTAGTTCTACCAACTAGAAAAAATAAAAATAAAAATCTTGTACATACTAAGTATGGCCAGTGTAATCCAGGGTCCAGCATCCACACTGGATTCTGGTACTTTCCCCTTAGTGAGTGAGGCCTTTTAATGGCTGTATTCAAGTTAGGAAATTTTTGAATTTGGACTCTGAGACCTTTGCTTTAGTCTTTGGCTGGGATATTCACCATGGTTAGAACCAACCTTAAAAATTCAGGAACTTCTTACCGTGGTACAAATGTGGGTGCCGGTTCACCCAAGGCATTTGCTGTGGATGCTGCCTAAATTTGATGATGTAAATTTGGCAATCTTTGTAGTGTAATAAAAACATACAATAAGAGAATGAAAAGAGGCTGAGAGAAAATAAGGACCTATTTACTTATTATGGGACTCTAGATCAAATCTTTGAGAAATTTTTATTAAAAAATTAGATATGAGAATGGCAATGTAGGGACTTCAAAGTTGATTTGAAATCTTGTTTTCTCATTTGGGGTGTTGGTGGTTTTGAGATTTGTTTTTTGTGTGTTGGATCTAAAGAAAGAATGGATTGATTGATGGTTATTTTCTGAATGTGAATCCAACATGACTTTAGGATGTTTCTAAGGATCTTTAAGTAGTTTGTGCTCGAAAGGAAAATGCTTCAAGCTGAATGGCTAGCTAGGTCATATTTCAAAGGTCTTAGAAAAACACAGATGAGAATGAAGACAAATTATATATAAGTATATAGTGTTTGTGTGTTAGCTTTGACTGTCATTTAGTTCTTCGAATTGGAAATAACATGAGTTGGGTCATACATTGGGATCCTTATACTTTTTGGAAGAGAAGCACGAGAAGTTGTCATTTGGTCGGTCGGTCGGTCACACATTAGCTTTGACCTTACAGTTTATGGCCGACTAATCAAAGATCATATTCGAGTTTTTCAAAACTTGGGGCCCAAAGGCAGGGTTAAGGGGTTCAGATTTCCATGCCATGAGTGAGTATTGTGAACAATTCAAGTTTCCAAATTTTGGTATCTCACAAATTTTTCACACACAGGTGTTGAACTGTTGATTCAACTCTTTGTGCGCATAATATGCTCCCTTTCGATCACGTTGTTGCAGAAACTTGAAAACCAAGTTTAACTATTTAATTGAGATTTGTAACTTGGAAACAATTTTCACTAGAAAACCTAATTGTTATTTTCGTTCAGATACTGTAATTTTAACAAAATGTGGGTAAATGAACCAGTGGGGTTTGGGGAGGTAAGACACGACTGTTAATTCAAGTCTTTGTGCACATAACATGCTCACTTTTGATTACTTTGTTGCAGAAACTTGAAAACCAAGCTTAACTATTTTATTGAGATTTACTGTAAAACATGGAAACAATTTTCACTAGAAAAAGTAACAGTTATTTTCGTTCAGATACTGTAAAAAACATTAAATGTGGGTAAATGAACTATTGGGGTTTGGGAGGGTAAGTACTCCAGAACCCAAACCCATAGGTTTATTATTTAACCTGATTTGGATTATTTCACCAATGCCCCACTTCCTCCCTCGGGCGTGGAAAGAAAATCCTCAACGCTCGAAATCATGAACCTCAACAAAGAATGCGGTGGGTAAAGTTGGGTTAGAAAATTTTCTATTAAAAAAAGCCAAGTGTCGGCGTAACTGTCTACTGCACAATATTTAAAAGTTCACTGCACCGCTTCTGGAGGAATTTAAGGCAGTTGGCGGTTGGGATTAGGAGGGTCTGAACAGTCAAAAGTCCCGGGTGACCCGGACATCACCAGCCAGCGTTCGCTCGGGCTGGAACTCATCCCTTGTTGGATAAGACCAGTGACGTGGAAGGGCGGTAGTGGTGGGGGCAGTGGGTGAAGGAGTAAATCCCGCCGTGTGGCTACACCTATCGAGGCTTATGGTGTAGATTGCTTAGCCGGATGTTTTGGCTGGTCCCACCATGCGTACATGTCACTCCCTTGTTGTTGTAGGCTCTTTTTTGCCAGGAAACTTTAGTAATAACTAGTGGGTACCTGTGACCTTGGGACACTGTGAAGTCCCCCGCTTTCTTTAAACCAAGAGGGACACTCAAATGCGCAAAGCAGCCTTTTTTTTTTTTCTCTTTTTAAAAAAAATTTTGTTTCGAAAATTCGTTGAAAAGTCCCCCATGAAAACATACATGGTTAAGTGAGCTTTTTTATTTTTTATTATTATGTGTTTATTTATTTATTTTGTGTTTATTTTTCACTTTTATATTTTTGTTTATTTGGATGTAGTGTAGTTTGGGGACCTGACCCTCAAATTCCCTTCAATCCACAGTGCACCTCCACTCAAACAAAGAAAAGGAAGGAAAAAATTATATCCCCTCCCTTGTTCTCACTAGCGGTGGACTTAGACAAGTGAGAATTTTTTTGCCATTAACATATTAGGTAGCTAACTAAGTGAAACATAAAATGAGCCCCATGAAGTTTAGGAATTATGAGTAGGTACCCAACACTTTTTTCTTTCTTTCCATCTGCAATGCTTACAAGTGGCTCATCCCCCTATTAGCTCTGCCCCTAACCAAACTTTCAACTGTCAAAATAGCAATTATTAGAGGATGAAAGGGGCTACCCCAGTGGCTAAGGCGTGTGGCCATACCAGTCAACTGCCCTGGTGGTTAGGGTTGAGGCTGTGTCACAAGAGTTATCAATAAAAAATATATAAAAAGCATATGTAACGAACTCGCAGTTCTCAGCGACACCTGGTGAAACATTCCTCACAATGAGGTATCAAGTGTAAACGACGCCATTCTGTTCCAGATCCTCTCCAACAAAGCTCAGTTGGTTATACGTGGCCATTGAGGTTAACAGGGCAGGGCGCTAAACACCCCCTATCGAGCTCTGTAGGGCGCTGGTTTCGGGCCTGACAGTGCAAGCCCTGCGGAGAACTGCGTTGTTCCGCCGCAGGGTTTGACTTTTTGACTGTGGGAGTTATTAAATAGAAAACAAATCGTACTTCCCTCAGCGCCTGGGTCTATGCCAGTGGTTAGTACCAAGTTCTATGCTTGGGAGATCCGAATTTCTAATTTACTTCATCCCAGCAGAGCATAAAAGTAATTCGTGCAGAACTACAATGGTATCAATTATTCTTTTGCTGAATAAAAGAACATGTAGAACCACGCATGTAAAACCATGCTGCGTGGTTTTATGCAAAACCATGAAGGGCCGAAAAACATGTGCAAGAAGTACAGAACACATGCTCTCGACAGAGCTCGTTACGGGGTGTTTAGGGCCCCACATTAACAGGTGTTGAGCACTACATGGTGGTTTTCATTGCATTCACAAAAAAAGTGCACGTACTAGTATGAACCACCAAAAAAGACATGAGATGTCATACTTGGCCATTGAGTTGGCACGTGTCAAGCACTATAGGGTGGTTTTTATTGTATTAACAAAAGAGGTCCAGCAAGTAGTATGAACCACAAAAGGATATGAGAAGTCATACTTGACCATTGAGTTTGACACATGTCGAGCACAATAAGGTGGTTTTTATTGTGTAATATGATTACATGCCAAAATGCAGTTTAAAAAAAAAAAAACCCCTGTACGGAAACAGAAACAAACAAAAACTAGGTGATTCGCTGATGACAATTCCATTTATTCTAAGGCCTGGTATGCACATTAGGTACTTATAACATGGTTACTGCTTATAGAAGCCCCAAACTGCATGACTCAAATGCAGTAATTTACTCATATAGCAGTGATCTGTCACTAATGACAAAATATTGTGTGGATTTCCATAACCCCAAAGGAAAGGCTTTCCTAGTCATGAATGAATGGGATGATGGTGTTTATTTTACACCCTTAGTTGGGTTAGTCATATTAATAAAACTACTGGCAATACTGTGCATAAGAAAAGAAATTATTGCCTCTATATGAACCCTGACCAAAATTATACATGTTTCAACTTATTAGATGAAGAAGTTGGAAGCAAGGTGTCCCATCTTGACCCAAATGCTATACATATTTAAAAATTACATGCGATTAGAGCCAATTTGGATGAGGTTTCAAATTGGCGTTTAAACTTTCACTCTCTCTGCCAATACATGGGATAATGAAATTGGGTTTGCTTGGGTGCTACCCTAAAGCACTTGGAAAAATATCCTAAATCTATTTAGAGGGCACCTTGTTTCTTGAGTAACCCTGTAGAAAAGAGGAGCCATATTATGGCGTTATCCTAGGTCCCTTATGTTGGGAATGTCCCCAACCATGAGCCTTGCCCAACACATAACCTGTTACTACAAGAACCTCGAAGTGCAGATTACCCAAGATCCCCAAACAGGAATTTTGAGGTCCTCACTTACTGGATAGTGGGGGCCAAATCCTAGCTTCCTCAGGTGGCACTGCATACTTAGGTCAATAGTATTTAGGATGTGATCCTGAGATAGTGGAAATTCATGAATACTTATTGGTTTTATAAACAAAGGTTAGTCCATTTTCTGTTTAAATGCTCCATGTCTTAATAAACACACCGGTCCTCACTTTTGTAATTACATGTTAGCTTTCTTACACAAATGTTTCAACCCTTTAGTTTTTCTTAACCAATTAAAGTAGTTACACATGGTTTCTGCTCCATTGGACTTCACCCTTCTGCACTTTGGAGTGCCACCCAAGTTGCAAGTTCCAAGTGCAATCCCCACTGGCCAACCTACTTAAACCAACCCAAAACAAAATTCAATTCTTTGTTAAATTGTGCCCATATATGAAACTTGGGTCAAAATGACATTAATGATCTTTCACCATTCATGTTCAATTACATAGAACTTTGTGGGTAAGGTGGGAGGACATTGGGAAGATGGGCACATGGAATACAAACATTCTTCTTCTTATGGTGAGGGCTTATCCAAGTGGCCAAGAATGTTGCCTGAAACACTTTTGGTCCACAAAGCTTTATTGAATCTATGTCAAGCTTCTAGGAATGTAAGCTCTTTGCACTGGATTTCGTTGGACGGACTTTTTGGGTACATAAGTCTAAACATGCTTTTTCAGTTCCAGCAGATTAACAAACCTTTGAAAATTATTTTGCACTTCTTTATGAAACCGCGTGAAACAAGTTGGTGAAGTTTTGTAAATTTCCTCAATTTTTTTGCTTAGCTTGCTTTCTGCAAAACACTTGTGACATGCGCTCCTCATATTGTCGTCATGCATGCATATTTCACTCATGCACATGTCACTGACTGGCGGCACTCTGCTCTTTTGCAGGACTTATCCCAACCCAGACCCAGATGTAAATTTTATTAACGCACAGGGCAGGAAAGCGACGTAGAACTTGACCACGTAGAGGAGGACGAGGGATAAAAAAATCCCCAAAGCAAAAGAGAGTTAGCAGCTGTCACAATGGGTTCTCATGTGTCAAGTTTCAACTCCAAACTTGCCACACATTACATGTGTCACATAATGCACACAACAATTACACGAGGGCTGAACAACAGCATTATGTGGAATATGTACTGTTGTTATTTCACGGATGATAACCATAATGCAACCGTGGCAAGCCTAGCAAGTAAATGGATGATAACCATAATGCAATCGTGGCCACCCTAGTAAGTAAATGATGTGATTTGCATTTTTAAGCCTCCTTAAACCCTTAATCTCATATTCAATTTTGCCATATGTATATCTGAATGACTCTGATCAAGGCACATGAAGGTGGCTTATCGTTTCGGACATGAAAATTCTATTTCCAAAATGGTTTGTCACCATTTCAACCTGGACTAATGCCCCCATTATAAATTGGGAGTGATTGATACATTTGGTTATTTTCTACACATGTAAATGCATGTCAATGAATTTTTGACATGTGGCAAGGAAAAAGGCTACCACTTACAAGTCAGTTAGAAATGCATTTTCCAGAATGTCCACGTAAAGGTGACACAATTATACTAAGCATGACCTAACCCTAGACCAAGCCAATTCTAAACAAATTTCTATACAACCAATGAGGTGGGGCAGCGGGGAGGTGGCAGGGAGGCAGCATGCACCCAAGAGCCCCAGGTTTTTCCCTTGGGGAGGAGTTTGGATTTTGGTGTTCTCAATGTGTTCCATAGGGTTCCCAAAAAGGGAAATACTTCGATCATTTAATATTGGGAATCTCCAAAGTGTAATTTTGAATAGCAACTCTGGTGATGAGCCAATCAAAGATGCCAGTACCCAAAACACAAATTTGAACTTTGGGTGTTCCCACAAAACCAATTAATATGAATCACAGGCATTTCTTTCCTTTTTACATTTTCCTCAAATATTTGAATACCATTTTGTTTTTATGCGAGTTCTTTCCGTGGATGATGTAGGTTGAAAAGTATCCAGAGACTTGCATTTTCGAGTTGATTGTTATTGTGCTAGGTGTAGATTTATTGGAAACTCCGTATTGTTAGATATTTCACATACTCAAGGGAATGTGAAAGAGCTTGCAGACTAAGGAGGAAAAAAAGGGGGAAAGACTCAAATGTTGCCCATGTCTGTCCCCATTGGCTGGATTCATGCACGACGTGCTCTGACAAAACTGTATGGACATCGCCACATGCCCACAGAAAGGGGATTTTTCTGCTGATTCCAGAGAAAGTTTTGATTGGGGGATTCAATAACGTCCTGCTCTAATAATATTATTGCACCTATTCTTCCTCTTTTTCATCAACTTTATATGAGCAGTGGCCACACAAGATTTGGATAACAAGGTATAAATGAAAATTTGGCTGACCCCACAAAAGATTTGGATAACTTCGGTATAAATGAAAATCTGTCTTTTCCTAAAGGGTGTCAATTAAATGGTGTACACATGGCATACATTTATTGTGACCCCTCAATGGCTTTCTATTTTACTCTATCCGAAACTTATGGCTACGTTTCATAGAAGAAGCATCCAATATGATCGATCAAAAACCTACTGACCTACGAAGGAGTTTGGTTTCACCTCCTTGGGTAAATCAGCACCTACGCTGGTACCATGGTAACAATATATTTACCATGGTAACCATGGTAAATATTGTAAACATCATCCCCGGTTTAGACTAAATCAGGGTCTTTGAGTCCAGATTTAACATAGCTTGGGTTTAATGCGGCCACAAAGAGGCCTCAGTCAAGGCCTTGTGTGAACCAGTCAGTACCTAGGGTGGTACCATGGTAAAAATACCAAAATCCATTTAAATTGGCTTTATAAATATCACAAATATCCCATGTTTAGACTAAATCACGGTCTCTCAATTCAAATCTAACATATTTTGGCCTTAAGTCTAAAAGGTAAAGGTACCAACTACCAACTAGGTGCTGGTTCACCCTGGCCTCACTTCACTGGGATAGAAAGTTGACCATATTATGAACTTGGCACCAGAATATGCAATATTCCTATGTTCAACACAGCCTTTTTTTTAAACGAAATCAAAATTTTAAAAAAATGGAAATGAAGTGATTTTGGAGGTTTTAAATCTCCAAAAATGAGAAAAAATATTTTAATATTGGCTTTTGTATATGTAGCCAAAAGTATGAAAGGATGATGAAAGAATTGTATTTCATATATGGTTTGTAGCCAAATTTGGCTAAATCTCCTAAGGATGGTTGCCACTTTTTCTACATCTTCCTATGGATGATCACTATTTTTTCTTTTTTTTAAAAATTGTAAGTCCAATCGCCTGCTTTTTGGAGAATTCAAAAAATTCCTAAGAAATTCCTTTTGGGGGTCACAACCCAAAAAACAAAATTACACTTTGGCAAAATTTAGGGGAAAAAAAACCATTCCCATGGAAGTCGATTGGATGAGCAATCATCGCTAAAGTTGTTAGTAGGTTGTAATCATTGTCCAAGAAGATGCTGAGGCAAACTTGTCATTCCTTTATAGGTTGTATTGGGGTGCTACTATTTAACACCCATTTTTGCTGTACTTGTATTTTAGGCCGGTTTTCTCTTCCTTTTTTAATGCGTTCAATAGGTTCATCGACACGTGAGCAGCAAGGCAAGTCACCAAGATGTTTGTTTTGTTGGAGGGGGTGCACAATTTCACAGAATCGATTACAAAAAGAGAGATGAACACACAACACATCAACACAAAGGCTTTCTTTTGAATGCAGTGGGTAACAAATTGTCCTTTTCTTGGAGGAAAAGCAAGAATCCAATGTCAAAGAATGCTCAAGTCCAGGAGTCATAACACACAGGGGCCACATCAATTTTCTATTTACCTTTCAGCCAGAAGCATGGTTCTTCTGACTACGTACCCCAACAGGAGTACTGATTGAACTGTAAAGTGCTAGGTACGGTTGATTTTCTTCTTTTTCTGAGGACGATTTTTTCCTTCATCTTATGTCCTTTCATATTTCCTTGATCTTTGGTACATCGTACAGTGCATGCATAGCATATGGCTTGTTTATTTCCTATAGGGAGATCATTTGATTATATGTATTATGAGCCTTACCACATTGTCTGCATCCTATGATACCGTACTAACCACGACTGATGTTCGGAACAAAATAATTCTAAAAGGTGTGGCTGAAAAAATTTAAAATTTTATAATTGATTTTTTTGAAAAGAAATTGTCCCAACCACAAGGTTTCTATTTATAAATACACAAAACAAAGTGTACTTTTCATATGTAAAGCATTGTTGTATTTTCTTTTGTTTATATTTTGATCATTCATTGGGTCGCAGAAATCTTAATTATTGATGTTATAATGATGTCGCAGGAACAATAACTTACACAATTCGAAAGATACTCTCCAATTTGTCAGAATACCTTCTACCAATTGAAAATTATTCACCAACCTCTCCCTCCTCACTTTCAACATGTCTTTTACTATCCCTGTCATTGCAACATTGTCCTTGAATGTCGAAAAAGGGTCTGTCAGCAGCAGACCCTTCTAGATTTCCGACCCCTCCTGGGTCAATCTCAAATTCGAAAGAGCCTCCTGATAGACCTTTCTCCTATACTTTATTCATCAAATGTTGAAAATTTAAAAACATCAATTTGAAACTGTAGAACCTTGTTTTCGTAAATAAATAAAATAGCCAACAAAGAAGTGCCAATTGTCAATCACTGTACAGTAGTATCACCACATCCCCTTGGAGGGGTGTTTCATTAGGAAGAGAGTGGTATTGAATTTTTAGTCCTTACGTTTGTGTCAGTCTGGTCACTTGATTGCATAGATTTTGTGATAGGATGGAGCTCATCAATGACAGTGGAAATCTCAACATTTGAGCCGGAGGATCTAGACAAAGAGAATGAAAATGGAAACATCAACACATAGAACAATTGTGTTTTCTTTTTGGTCTTTATATTATTATACGTTATATTTAAATTCTACAATAAGAGTAAATGTCCCCCTTTCACCTTGGTCACCTAAACCAGTATTTTCCCCTTCTTGATCAGCCAGGCCTCTTAGTGGCAATACTCGACCTGCAACTCAGAGACTCTTATTTTGATATTTGTACTGCAGAGAAGCAACACAAACGATTTTGGGGCTTTCATATTTAACCGACGAAAATATAAAAAATTGTACTTGGAGACCCTTACTTAGTCTTAGGATGGGATACCCTCCTACCAATAAGCTTCAACACTAATTATCTTATTTGCAGAAATGCTGAATTTTCCCATTTTTTCAAATAAAAAATGTGTGAAAGAAAACATTGGATAGATTCAAGGATATTTTATTTGTCTGAATGAAATTTTCAGTATTGATTGATTTTATGACAGACATGTGTCAAAGCTGCCAAGGTAATATGAATTCATAATGTTTGAACCAACCCAAAAATTTTGGGGATATTTCCTAATGTTCACCATATATACTGAAAATTCTATTTATCAACATGCATAAATGTTAGATATGCATAATGTATATCCTGATTTTGGCCCTTTTCCCATATTTTGTGATATAGATAATTGATAGACTTAGGACCTATCAATATCCTTATGTGTATATGTATATTTGCCGTCATTGACAACTTGCAACATGCATATGTGTTGCTAAACTTTTATGGGATCTTGGATATGTATATCCTACCCTATGCATTTTCTTTATTTAGTGTTTATGGAATCTGGACATGCACATGTATATGCATATATGAGTTAAGATTTAGGGATACCCAAGTTTTTCCATTATGAACTACTAGGGTTTACAATTTAGAAGGATTCTCACTTAGGAGCTACAAACAAGCTTTCTATCACAAAGCACTTTGATGAAAAGGATTTTGATTAGTGTTGTGTAGGTATATAGGGTGCAACCTAGTTATATAATATTGATATGAATATTGGTATTGAAAAACATATTAGTTGAATATGATTTCAGGTGCCATTAGCATTTTACTAATTCAAAACTAGTATGAAAGTTTTTTTTACATGCTCAATACCAATATTTGGCAAGTATGAAAAAAAAATCAAATATGAAGACTAGTTAGTATGTTCAAAAGTTAATACCTACACAACATTGGTCTAAACTTTCATAAGAGGTTGGAACCTCTACATAATGGATGCAAAAAGACAATGTCATCATCCTTGAGAATGTCAATGGGTTTGATGGACCACTTGCAATTGAAAATGTGACCTCAAACATGACATGCGAAGCATTTTGGATGTAAAAAACATGTTTTTGGAATATGATAGCTTGATGAAAATTGAAGGATTGCAACTTGCACTTCTATACAACCTTAAATTGTAGTTTGGAAACCACACATTTAAATTTTTATTTTTTATTTTTTATTTTGTTATGAATGAAGATTTTCTTGTAAACCTTGTAAAACTTAGAAATGTTACAACTTACTATTTGCAAATAAGAAGAAGCATTTAATAATGTCAAATGTCCCAAAGATCAAATTTGAAGAAATGGCTTAATAAGTATAATAAGATCAATGGGATTACTCTTATGAAAAGGCATGTTAATTGTGTGCACCTCAAGTTATCTACTTAGGGAAAGTTGTAGTTCATCTAATAGGCAACTAATTGCATATTTTGAGTCCACAAAAACCTTTTTTTTAAAACAAGGCACAACAAGCATTTCTCACATATCTATTTCTCTACATTTGCAAGGGTTCAAAGGTGTTTTTCATTAAAAAAAACATTTAGCTAAGAAAGTGTTACGTCAATGCCTTCAAGTTTGGTTTTTTTAATAAATAAATTGCTTCTTACAATGATAAAAAAAATCATGGACTTTTAGGTACTCCCAAAGTTTTCATTTGCAATTATTGCTCCTACAAGTTTTGATCTTTAGATGTCTAAAAGTAATGTGAATTCATTTACTTTGGTGACAAACTTATTGAGTGGATGTTTGACCCCTTTGCATGTTATTATGGGTTTATTTGAAGTCAATGAAACAATTGGGCATAACATGATTATGCAACAAATGGGTAATTGTTTTCAAGATTTGAGTTGATTTGCATTGTGTGATTGCATTAGTGAAAAACAATTTTTAGCATGATAGCCATTTCATCAACATTGCATCCATCATTGATTATGAACGTCTAAAGGTTTTCAAGGTTTATGAAAGTATTTGTTTTTGTCATGTGATGTATAGGGCATGCTAATAACTACAAATCATGAAAATGTTTTTAAAATTCAAAAGTCACAAACAACAACACAATTTTTGTACATCTAACATGTGAGTGTGAAAAATGCACAAGCTACTTTACAAAACACAATTACATGGACAAAGATATCTTTAAAAAAGGAATAAAAAATGGGAGAAAGCTTGCAATGATAGTAGGATGTGGTATTCGAAATGTAAAACCCTTATCAAAACCCTATTTCAATCCAAAGTCATTATGGTTGAAAAGACCTTGGAATTCAAGCATTTAGCATCATCATGTCTTACAAAAAAAGAAGATGTCATTTTATTTTTAAAAATACATAAAGCTCATGTGTGGGTTATTTGATAGGTGACACATCATGCTTAAACCCTATTGTCCCAACTTTTGTGATGAATCAATTTTAGAGGCTGTTACTTAATGCCTTAACTACTACAATCACTTTAACAATCAAGTTGGAAGTTGAAATGGTGCAAGTATCAAATGGGTAAAAGGTTTAGACGAATTTGTTTTCTTCCAAAAGAACATGTGGCAAGAAGTTATGCAAGTTTTAAAACCTTTTCTTTAGTTTATGACTTTTTTTTATTTGGACCAAGTTCATAACATGTTTGCCATAGTATTGTATCTTTGATTCAAATCATTGTGAGTTGCAAAATATTGTGTGAGACATGGGCATGCAATTTATCTTACTTCTTAATTAGCTTTGAAATTTGTCATTCCTTTTATCATGACATGTTTTGATTGCTTAAACCTTATTGTTAAAGCATAAAAACATGGGCACTCACACTTGTTAGACTTAATGATGACCTTTGAAGATGACAGTATAATGTTTAGGGTTTGAACATCCATTGAGGATTCTTCATGAACACTTGTCACTAAAGAGCTGTCGTTATTCAAGAGATTATTCGTACTCCAAGTCACATGTGAAGACCTTTTTGCTTAATAGTATCACCATGAAAAATAATGGCCAAACATATTCTTGGCTTTCCAAGATGATAGATAAAAACAAAAAAAATGTTTAATCTTGCTTGGGTACTGACAATTTTGCAACAATGTTGTTTACAAATAAAAACCTTAATCAAATCATCACAATTGTTATAAATTGGCCCAATGTGTATCGTGATTACACACATAATACATGTATAAAGGATTGTTTGAAAGTTAAAAGATTTTTGGTTGATGATAACTATGATCTGATTGAAGAACCATAATATATCAAGGAGCTGCATGTATACATTAATTAAAGGATGCATAAGTATTCAACTTTCCTATTCAACTTTACATTTTGCTTTCATCAACAAAGTATTCAATCATTTATTGTTTTTTTCATTTTGATGTCATTAACATATGGTTTTTACAACATGTATTTTTAGAGAGATTGAAAGGACTTGATTTATAGGAATTAAATATGGATCAAGTAATTGCAAAGGTGTGGGTTTTTGTGTGTGGTAATTAGTTGGTTTTGAATGGGGTGTAGTTGGACTAGACAATTTATGTTATAGTGGGGAAAATTACATTTAATTCAATTCCTTCACAAGGTGTTTTAGTTTAAAACTAGATAAATGCATGTTTTTATGTGATTGGAAAAAAATGGTGTTCATCCAAATTTTGAATATGCATAACATTTGTATGTATTTATAGAAAGTTTGAATTTTAAATTCAAAACATATCCATTTGTTAATGTTTTTACAAAGTATGCCTTAGGGATGGTTTACACTAGAAGGCTTAGGCTTGAGACCACCCAAATCTAAAATTTGTCATTGGTCCAAACTATGAAGGGTGGTTAGTTTGAGTTTACATTAAAATAGTTTACGGCCCAAGCCTAAGAAAATCACTTTGGATGAAAAAACTTGTTGGAAATCTACATGGATAGTTGTGGATAATGCAACGTAGGCCCTTGGGGTATTTTCTAGGCCTACCTTTAAAAGGAGGGCCTAATGAAAATAGCAAAGGCCCATTGGTTCCAATTTTATTTTAGCTCATGATTTATGATATTTTATTAATATATATTTTTTGAAATATCAAATTGAAAGGAATTTTTGGTGGCTTTTCAAAACAAAAATCCATTTAAAGCTTTTTAAGAAAAACTAAAATTTGTTTAAATAATAAAATTGAAAGGAATTTTTAATGGCCCCCCTCCCCTTGTCCCTTCCCAACAATTTTTTTCCCTCATAATTTAAACACATTTATTAAAAATCATTTTTCTCTTCATTAAAAAAAATGAAAGTGGGAAAAGTTTTGGAATTCCCCTGTAACAAATTGTTGCCCGTTAATTTTTCTAATTTTTTAATAAAGAAAAAAGTGGAGGATGTTTTGGTGGCTACCCCCACAAAATTGCTACCCCTCAAGGCTTAAATATCAGGAACAAAATTGTCTTTCCTTAAATTACTACTCTTTAAACCCTAATCACCATAATAAGAAAAGGATCATGTTTTTTATGTTCTTCAAGTTATTGATGTTTGTTACATTAAAGTTGTTTGTGTCCAATGCAATGGAGTGCGTCCACATAGCAAGAGCCATGAGATGCGGAACTAGTGCTTAGTTTTTTATGTTTAAAAAAAAAACATCAATGTTTCAAAAATTATAATAATGTTGGAAATTTTTTATTTGTGTACATGACAATGGTCTCATCTACTATAGAAAACATGTGTTATAATTTGAAATGAAATCAACGAAGATAGAATATTCAAAAGCATTCATTAACATTGTAACCATTTTTATTTTTAGGGAGATTCTTTAAACATAACATATTTTGAGAGAGCTTTTTTAGAACAAATATTTTCATAATAACAAATTGCAACATTTTATTAGGTTAGATTTGATTTTTTCCGACTTTCAAATGAAAGATTCCTAAGATATTTTAGGAATATCATGTGTAAGTAATCATTCAAATGGGCAAGCATGACTCCTATTAGTGTGGAAGCACCATTTTTTGTTAAATGTTTTTCACATTTTTGTTGACCCATGGATCATAAAAATTACTGACAATCACAAAGGTGAAATCAAAAATTCCAAAAGATGTTGAAGCTGCCTCTTTCAACCATGGACCATTTTTGATAATGTCTAATTGTAGTACATTTTAATCAATAGGAAGGAATTCCCAACCTTCACACAAAAGGATCCCTTGTAATGAAAAGCATTTATAATGTTT
This sequence comes from Sphagnum tenellum, assembly GCA_963921925.1. Lineage (NCBI taxonomy): Eukaryota > Viridiplantae > Streptophyta > Sphagnopsida > Sphagnales > Sphagnaceae > Sphagnum > Sphagnum tenellum. Next base: position 22,057,308 of record OY998146.1, read on the forward strand.
TGGAGTGCATGCCCCTATTTTGTTTTCACAATGTTCAAATTTTGTGGACAAATCAAGAAGAATCAAGGAGATCAAGGAGGAAGAATTCAGCTAACCTGCATAAAAAAAAAGAGTCAACCAACCAATGTGAATGGCAAAGGAAAGAAACAAGGGTGACTACTAAGAAGGAAGATTTTTTTTTCATCTGATGAAGAAAAAAACAATGGTGTGAAAAGAAAAGGAAAGATCTTGAGGTGGACATTTTGATTGCGATTCAAGGAGAAATGGATGCAAAGTTTTCCAAGAGAGCCAAAAAACAAGGTATGTTTCTGATTTTGTTGTGACTTAGCAAAAGTACAATTACAATTGAGGCCTTTAAAAGGCCTTGGAATTAGCCGGTGCTAGCGTTGGTGTCCCCCCCATTCTCATTCATTAGTAGAATTGAACCTCAATTTTTGTGGAAAGAAGAGAAGCCTACACCAATGGCCCTTGTAACCACAAATTGAAAAAATAGAAAGCTTTTTAAAAAAATTATCAACTTCCTTCTTGTTGGAATTTTTTCCCACTTTCTATTCTGAAGATTATTTTATTTCCACCAACTCTTTACTTGCTGGATTTTTTTTCCCAATTTTATTTTCAAGTTTTAAGGGTCTCTTTCTCTAAGCTATCACAAATAAAGCATATCAAATTTTTTGCTATAATTTGATAAATGATTCTTGATGTTTTATTTGATTTTTGTGATAGGTCAAAATTCATGGAACTTGAAGTTCATGGCTTCAACTGTTCTTGGCTTTCTTGCAAGAAAAAACACAAGACCGTTTTCACAATATATAAAGATGAAAAGAGAATGCATGAAATTTTAGAACATGGTAGGTTGCTTGAATGTAAATGGTTTCATCAAATGGATATGTGGTATAGATTAAAGGCAAGTGTTAGAAATCAAACTCCCACAAGTTCAACAAAAAAGGATGAGATCAATTTGTCTTTTGGAAAACCTAGTAAATTGATATCAAAACCTCCCAAGCAAAACAAGAAAACAATCTTAACAAAGATCAACAAATTGGAAGCATTCTTGGAGCAAGTCATCACCAATCTCAAAAAGTTAATGGCAACCTTTCAAGCAACTTCAACTTTATTGAAGAACATGGATGAACATATGGTAGCATTTGTATAGAAGTTAAAACTTTTAAATCATTCATGCTTTTAATTTTAACATCAATTTCAGAATTTTAAAAGACCAAAATAGATTAATATTTCAATCGTAATTCCAAGGTGCTTTGGCCAAGACTATATGTCTATTTGTGGTAATATATCTTCATATACTTCATCTTTTTTAATCAAGAATCTTTGAACATTGGTATAGTAGAACCTCTATAAACTGATCCCCCCAAATTTAATAACCTCTCAAATTTTATCACCCTGGCCCAGTCCATCAATGGGACCATGCAAAAATTTTATATTCTTATAACTTATCACTTTTCCTCTTTCCCGAAAATTTTATAATTTTGTAATTTGTTTATTTGTCGATCAGTTATGGTGGAAATAGCTAGTGATAGGCCTCTGTTTAAGACTATTTTGGTGGAGATGGCGTACTCCGTCATTCATCTTCACAATTGAGTCAACAAAAGCAAGATAGTTGTCTTTTAGGGTTTAGTGTGAAGTGCGCTGGAGAGTGTAGAGTGTAGCTCAGATCTGTACCGTGTATATCTAGTTTAGTGCAAAGTGTGAACTGCACTAGAGGGACAATACTTCGGTTACAAGAAGGTTCCAAAAAAAAGTGATGGACTTCAGATGTTTTTCACCTTTTTTCTTTGCCAAAGACGGGTTGCCTTGATGATCAAAAATGCAAAGAAAATGGGAAAAAAGAGCAGGTTGCCGCTTTTGAACCATGCGCCTCACAGTTCCAAACTCTCCCATAACTTATAACCTCTCAAACTTTATCACTAACTGCCGCTCCCTAGGTGATAAAATTATAGAGGTTCTACTGTATATTCACATCCTTCTACATGAGGCACACTATTGCACGAGCTTAAAGTTTGAGCTCAAAGTTTAGATTTGGAACTTGGGATAGTAAAATGTTTTTTCCTTTGTACACATGCAAGTAAAACCCAAAAAATTATTCACAAAATGAATGTTGTACTAATAAACCTAGAAACAAACATGGGGATGAATGTAAACATCTTCATCATGGATGAATGATTTTTTCATTCATTTAATGTATGGATGAAAAAATTGTTTGCATTTAGTAAATTTTTTTAATAAATAGAATTTCCATTAGAATTATGAATGAATATTTTAATTTATCATTAAATTTTTATGGATTTTTTTGTTTCCATAATTTTAATTAACTTGAGCTTCACGAAAAGTAATTTAATTATATATGATATAACATTTGTTGAATAATAATCTAAATTTCATTATAGATGTACTTCATGGCCTTGGTTTTAAATATCTTAACTATATCACCATAATTATGCTAACATCCACCCCATGGTCATTGTTGTTTTTTGAATAAAAAATAAAAACTAGTTTTTTATTTTATTTTATTTTCCTTGGGCAAACTAACAAATAATGTCATTGACGACAATAGGTTCTTTCCTCCCCCTCCTCCAAAGGTGCCACAACTTCTTCAAACCTACCTATAATAGTTGTTGACAACAATAGGATTTTTTTTTCATTATTCATCAAGGGTGCCATGACTTTCTTCAAATTTAACCAATGTTGTTAACAACAATTCGATTTGAATATTTATAGATTACATAATGTCATTAGTAATAATGGGTTTTTGAAATAAAATTTAATTTAATTTTAGGCACCTTAATTAGTTTTTTTCAAACAACTTACCACCATAGATGACAATGGGTTTTTTAAGTAATTATTTATTTTCAAGGCACCCAATTTTCCACAAAGTAAACATATAATGTTGTTGACAACAATTGGGTAGGGGGGGGGGCGGGGGGGGGCTTGACAATATATTTTGAATTGCTTCACATTGTTCATGAAAATGATTTCTTCAACAAAAAAAGTTTAATCATTTTGGTCCGACCCTTCTGCGTTTAAAATTGCCATATGTAGGCATGATTCCATTATGCCCCTAACTTTTGTGAAAAACACTTTCACCATGTAATTCAAATCCTTCTCTCAACTCACCTTGAGTTAATCAATTTTGTAACTCTTCCTTGGCCTTTTCAATTCAACTCCTATCAAAAACATCCATTAACAAAAACACATATATTATGCAAAATTATGCATTTAAAAACAACATCCACGATAGAACATAATGAACAATCCATATGTTTCATGATTATTTTCCACCTCCACTTTAAAATATCAAACGTTCATTGAACAAACATTTGTGTTAATGATTGAATAAAATTACAATTTGCTTTGTATTCTTCCAACATTAAATCACTTGCTCCCTTGAATGGACAATAAATCCACATCCTCACCAATTTGTTACATCACAATCAACTTGCATGGTATAAACTTGCCTTGAATACACATCTCCCCAACTTTTGTAAGATGGAAAACCATCCAATCATACATGCTACCAACCCAGCCAAATTCATAATCCCATAACACACGTTTTGTATCAACAATTCCTTGTGATAGTGTAGAATGAAATGACTTCCTACAATAGTAGTCTTCTCCTCCTATGAAAGGTGCTAGAATGGGATGTGTGAAATTCCATGTAAAGTTTCAAAGTCTTTTAACAAAACTTTAAATTGATATTCACTTGAAAATTGCATAAATAATTTTCAAAGATGCAACCTTATCATGTGACAAAACTCTTTCACAATCACTGAAATAGTACCTTTGGTTACTCCAAATAAATCGCCCAAAACCATTCCCACTTCCTAACCATATTAAAGACATTGCAACCCTACCTTCCATTGAAGTTGGATTTCTAATAGATGTATGTTGTTTTCTCAAATAGGAACCCAATTTTTCACAAAAGTATCGAAATGTAGTATGAGAAACTTTAATCCTTTTCTTGAACATGTTTTTAGTGCAAGAACCAAGCAAAAACTGATCTCTAAATCCACTTTGCATTGCAAGAGCCCAAACGATTTGTTTTTTCCTCCACATGAATTCACACATGACTACAAACAATGCATATTTCTCCATTTCATACCCTACAATTAGAGATGCAATGAAGAAATATGCATTTCATACCCTATGCATGTGTAATCATCACAAATATTCATATTTTTCTCTATAAATGGCATGTGATTGTTAATGAAAGGTACAAAATATGAGGAAGGAAAACCAAAAACCAAAAAGGAAATGAGGGAAAAAAAGAAGAAGATATAGGAGATGAATAAAAAGTTAGGACAACCACATTTTCAAACTTTTTTTAATCAAAATTTATCTTATTAAAAAATGCATGTGATCCAAATTAGGTTTACGCTGTGAAGAAAGGCCCTTGAGGCATGGCCCATGGGTCGTCCCAAGGTCTCATCCAAAAAGTGAGGTACCATGAGGTTCTGTAGGCCATGGCCAACGGCCTCTAGTGCAAACAGCCCCTTATTGGTATCCCGGAGTGAGCCTTGAAATGCGATATCCGGCCAACACTCATTTTGACGATTGTACCAGTGTACATGCTGGTTCACCTTAACCCTACGGTAAGATACGTGCCAGTTTTCGCATCTAACCAATGGGAAGCCAGTTTGGAATCAGGAGAGATCTGACTGGCTCATTTTTTGTTGCACCATTATCTAGTCTTCAAACATCCCAATTTTGGGGCATCTGCTACTTTTGGGCCTATTTTTGGGGGCTTCTGCTTGTGGGTTTCCTCAAACATCCCAGTTTTATTCTTTCTTTATGGTCCCAATATTATCTAGTCTTTGGTGTCAAACATATCCCCACAAGCTAAGTTGGAATTATGTGTCCAAACTCACATGGACCACAACTTGTAACATCCAATAGTTTACATAAGCACAGAGTACCAACCTCGAAGAAGACAAAGAAAGCCCAAAGAAAATGTCACTAAGAACTAGGCAACTGAAAAACAGCAACTGCAACCAAAAAACTGTGCACCGATTTGATTCGTTGGTAACTGACCTGACATAACCTATCTACTAACTACATCTGGCTGTGAATTAGAAGAGAGACCTTTGTGGCTAATTGCCTGGTCACTGAATCACCGATCCAATCTTGGCCTACCTATTGTCTTTTTGTGTTAGCTTTTCATAACGACCTTTCCATGAGTGTATCTATTGTTAGTGGTATTGATTAGTTGTGGGGACGAGTTCAAAGTGTGACTTTATAAATTTTTTAAAAAGTCTATGGGCCTCTTTTAATTGGCTGTAAACATAAAAAACATTCACACTATGAGCATTCCCTGAAAAGAGTACCCTCAAAATAGCCTTTCATCTGGTTAAGCTATTTCATATATGAGGGTAAATATGTGAGCAAAAGATGGGATACAGTGTGGTGCCATGGGGAACAGATTGGGCAACACATGGAAACTTGAAGAGCACATGGGAGGCATCATTGGGAACCTTGTGGGAACACCAGAATCCAAAAAAGACCTCAAGAACAATAAACAATCCCAACAAACTTTGTAGGTGTCAGTGCATTTTGATGTACATCACTCTGTTCATGGACTCTATGTCAACACTTGTCCTTTGAGGACAATAAAATTGACCTAAACATTTCTGCAACTCCTCATCCAGTTTGAACATATTGCAACCAGAGGTGGAGACGGACACATTACTAATAGTAGCCTTGTTTGAAGGAACAGTGTCAAATTCATTTGATCTATTATTGAGCACTAAAATGATGAAACCCTGTCAATCATAAATAAATCAAAGCACCCAAAAAGGGGGGAATATAAAGACCAAAAGGAAAGGACCCACGTTCAAGAAGACAAAAGAACCACCTAAGAAGGCGAACCACAAAGGGAACATCAAGTTCCGGAATACCCTCCTGTCATGAGAAGCATATCAAATAAGGAAAGGGGAGGAACATTGGGGAAGGGGGAGTTGCACCCAATTTTTCTGTTATTTATTTATTTTTTGAAAGAGTCACTTTGATAAACTCATTATAATTTTCTTTTGAAACATTGTGCACTCCCCAAAATAAAAGCACAAAGGTGCTTACCTTTTCATTTTCCCTTTGTTCAATGAGAACTTTTGGGAATTATTTTGTGCTGAACATCAGTCATAGGTAACTTATATTCCAGCCACATAGAAACCATCAGCTTGGTCTGGATTGGGCCCCCTTCACCGTTTTCTTAGAATCAGTCCAGTCCGTCTTCTTGTCGTTCTTTATACCCTTATTTTTCCAAAAGGCAACTGTGATCAGAATTGCATAACAACAACAACCATAATGTGGAGTGCGACAGCATTCCCATGATCTTGGAGGGAAGAAATTGGCCTCATTTTCTCATGGAATGAGACAAGAAAAATCAGGTAAGTATGTAGTTTCATCAGGATGAGCCTGCTTAAGTAAATCCAGTTGTAACTAACCATGGCAGCGTCGAAGCAGAGCATCCCCCCACCCAAACCTGACTCATTCATGTATGTGCAAACATTTTTAGGACTCTTTTTAAGTTTTTAGCATCCCTTGTTAGAGACCATTACCTACAAGGCTTCTGGCCAGTTGGAAGCTTGTCTGGTGGAAGAATCCAACAGTGAATATTCTTGTTTACTACTTAGCCAGACCATGCTTGGGCCCTCCATAAAACCATATTGGTCTATTTTAATATTTTTTGCCCAGCATTTATAGATCACCCTCTTTCATCATGGTCACTTAGAGAGAGGAAATCAATTTTTGAAGTCAAGTTGTTAAGGTAGCCTAAACTTACTTTACCTTATGGTGAGTTTTGTCATTGTATTGGACAGTACAAGAGTGAACAAGTCATTCTTGAACTTTTTCATTCAGATAATTCTTTTGTGATTGGGGAAGTTTACATAAATATATGTGGTACCATTGTGGCACACAGTAACTATCTACTACAACTCTGGTTCAAGGAAAATGTTTGCCTCAATGAACTCACCATTGGAAGCTCTGCTCTATTCATACTAACAGAAGGCCATAGGCTAAGTGATGCTTACCCAAGTTTCCGAGCAAAAGCAAGGATAAATCCTCCTAGACAAAGATCAACATGCACACAGATTCCAAATTGCAGGGCCAGTGCAGCTATTTCTTACACATCCCATCCGCCCCTCAGTTGTTCTTCATAATAAGAACATATTCTGCACTCAAGCTATCTATGTTCCCCAAGCTCCACTTCTGGATTGAGCACATACAAATTAAAATAACAGTTTAGACAGATGGGTCCTGACATTTTATTCCTGAATCCATTTGCAGAGGAATCACCAAGGACACAACCTTGTATTTCTCAAATAACAGTTATTTCAATTCCCTCGCAAGAGACTGTGACCATCTTTCAACTTTAATCATGATCATCAATGGTCTCTTGCCTCTTACTAACATACATGTCATTCAAACTGTGTGGTTTCCATTAACCCACTGAAAGCCAACAGAATGACAGCTCCAAATGGGAACCCACTGCATACTCAAACTTGGATAGAAGATTAATCTTTAAAATATTGAAACGGGGCAAAATAAGGAACAGGGTGTTGAAAACCATCGTAATTATCACAAGCTACAACCTGAATAATTTCACCCCTCATATGACAATATCATTGTAGATCATGAAAAATCAATAACTTCAATTTTATAAAAACGAATTAGTTTTTGAAAAAGAAAAAAGAAAAATTCGTCTTATTGATGGGAAACTGACCTTAGGCTATGGTATGTCTTATCACCTGTTTCCCTGATCTCTTTTTGGGTCCTACAAATTCTTAAGATCACAAATTCTTAAGATGGCAAATCTTCCAAGTTAGGTTACATGAAACACAGTTACCTTCATAGCGGCATTTGAAGGTTCTTCATTTTGAACAATAGGAATGTGATTGGCACTTACAGTCCAATTTAGCTTTCTTTCGCTATTTGTGGGCATTTAAACTTTTTGATGTGATGTGATTTGAATTGATTGATTACCAAGCAATAGTTGTTGTGTCTTGGATTGTTACTAACAGAACAGTAAAAAATCACCACACTTATTTACTTCCACCTCTTCTTGATCCATCTATTATGCTAGTCCAAGTGAACTTTAGCTACAGCGCTTTAAATTATTTGATTGGTGTATTAACCCATAATTGACATTTGACCAACTCTTCCCAGAGGAGGGAAGGGGGAGATTTACATTATTGTAACGACTCCGCACTCATGAAAAAGTCACTTTAGAGAAAAGTAGAATCCTTTGAGTTGTAGTGAACTCAAAGCTAAAACTTCGACCTAAGGAAAAAACTTGGTATCTTGGTGGTAGGCCAGTGGTAATAAAATTGAGAATCTTCTAAATTCTTAGATTTCAATTAAATCCAAATGTTTGTTAGCACCTCAAAAAGGGTTGTTTTAATTCAATGTTATGTAAAACCATACACGTTCGAAATGAAAAAACCAAGGTTCTAATGTTCCTATTGGTCCTTATATTTCCCAACAAGTCATCAATCTCTTTTTGCAGCCAGCATTATCTCCCACCTCAGCTCTTCATTTGTTCTTTGGCTCATCAGTTCCATTGCAACATCTTCACAATGAGCTGTATGTGCCATCTCTAGCATTGCAACAAACCTCTATTGCTACAAACTATCATTGAAGACATCGTTGATGCTAATGATCCAATTGACCATGGATTCAACGATTCAATGTTCAAGTACAGTGAGGGATTGGAGTGATCAGAGGAGAGTAAGGCGTAATCCTTGAATCCAGAGTAGTAGAGTAATTGAAGCCATGAGTGAGCAGTTCAAGAGCAGCGAAGCATATGGAGAGAGCACATTGTGTAGATTCCAAAGATGCTTAGAAATGGAGCAACAAATTGTGCTGAGGAAGACAAATTTTAGTAGTAGGAGAAGTTGATATGTGTCACTTGATGCTGTGAAGATGGTCCCAAAAAAAAGCCACGAGCTACCACCACACAAAAAAAATATTAAATGTGTGAATCATAAATGTTCATGTTGGATAACTTCGAAAAAAATGTAGGAATGGTAATTGTGTGTGAATCCAACTGCCCATGCTACTAAAAATGATGAGTTGTGAGGTGGTACGTAGTATTTTAAAACCGGCTAATTGAGTGTTAGTGGCCCTGATAGAAAAGGATGGCATATGACAAGTTTGGGGGCCAATTTTGGGTCTGGGTCTGGGTCTGGTTTTTACAAAGGCCAACTCTCCAGTTTGGGTCCAACCAAGTACATGCTTGGTTTGAAGTTTGGGTCCAAATTGGCAAGCATTAAACATGCGAAACGAATTAAATGTGGCAAATGGGTTCAGGTCCAACCAAGTACATGCTTGGTTTGAAGTTTGGGTCCAAATCGGTAAGCATTCAACATGCGAAACGAATTAAATGTGGCAAATCGGTTCAGGTCCAACCAAGTACATGCTTGGTTTGAAGTTTGGGTCCAATCGGTAAACATTAAACATGCGAAACCAATTAAATGTGACAAATGGGTTCAACGCATCTACAGTATCAATAGGGAAAAAGAAATCAGATTAATTTTACTGTACCTGCACAATGACTCATGCACAATGATTCATGTTGTAATTATCTTTCTTACACAATAGTTTTTTTTAAAAAAACCATAGATGTACCGGTTAGAATCTTCTTTTCAACCCAAGGTTCAAGGTTCAATCTTTTTTTCAATTATTTTTTTCAACAAATGAAATCGATGGAAAAATCTGTAGAACATTTAAATAGTTTTTTTTAAGTTAGTTGCTTTTAAAAAGCAACTTATTCCAAATAACCCAAAAGAAAGACAACCTAGATGAGACCAACCTTGGACAGATATATCAATGGAACCCTAATACAGAGGGTAATTTGTTTATACTAATAATGTGAGGTACACGTAATAAAGTATAGGATGTTTGCAACCAAGGACGAGTGTAGATTTACGAGGGATATTTTTAAATAAATTTCTTTTACGACAAAGCTAGACTAAATGGATTGAAATGTCACACAATTCAAAAGGTGAAACTTGTATGTCTTTGAATTGGGATTATTCATGCACCTAAAACTTTGTCTTTATGTGAGGTACATTCAAAGAGGAGCTCATCACACTCCTTAAAAGCTCACTTTATGATAAACACTCATCAAACTCTAGTAATTTTTTCCTTATGATTGCATTCAAAATCCCAACAATGTATGAATTTGTTGTATCATAGGTTTGTCAAACACAAAGTCCTATTATGATGTTTTAAAACAATAAATCAGCAATGTAAAAATATGAAAATGAAGAATGATCTCAAAATTTCACCCACAACCCCTCATGAAGGAAGAATTCATGAATCATTCACCCCTTTCATATTGATCTAATAAAATTTATTATTTAATCATTTGAGACCAATAATATTATGCCAGCTACTAATCTTTGTAAACACTCATCCTTTTCGTGAATTAACTTTCATATCATTTGAAAGCTCTTCCCTTAGAATATAATGTTTTGTCCCAATTCAATAATACATTTCCACACTTTGACCAATGAATGGAAGGATAGGAAGTCGATGCCAGAAAAAACATTTAACCCAAAAAATGTTTTTTCTCTTAATTTTTTAAAAGTCTCTAAACACAAAGTTGACCATGGAGTTCATGTGGAAGGATAGCATCATGAGTCAAAAGCTGCCACGATAAGATCAGAAATTCTTAGTTTTTTTTTGTTGATAGGACAGATTCGGATAAGGATATAGGCAACAGCATCAATCTTACCAGACGGTGAAGTCACAGCTAGCATCGGGCCTCTTGGCTGCTTGTGCAGAGAGCTTTCTTGTTTGCTTTTTGCACTTTGGAACATAGAGAGAAGGTACAGCACAAGTTCCATTGGTGGAATGAACTCTGGTTTCAGAGACTCCACCAATGGGTGACTTGTTCTGATCCAATACCCCCTGGAATCTTGTTTGTTAAAGAGTCTGCCTTCTCATAGGTCGAATGATCAAATCCTCAACAACTGAAACGATGGGAGCACTTTTAGCTCCCGCCCCCCACGTCTTTTCTGTTTCCCTTTGTCTTTGACAGTGTTTTTGCTTTCTTCCAGCCACAGTGACCTAGCACCCATCAGCACCATGAAGGATGGATGCTGAGTGGTCAGGAAACAGTTTTCTGGTCGGTTCCAGCTCGGTAGCTAACCATTGTGGTTGGCTCAGTTGCTTTTTTTTGGAGGTTGTTAGAAGTTAGGTAGGATAAACAGCCCTTACATATGTATAAACCATCTACTTACCTGGTAGTTGCCTATTTTCCTACCTATCTACCTATAATATGAGACATCTTTTTTAGAGAATTAGTTACCAAGGTGAAACCAAATAGTAACTTAGTCAAGGTTTATCCACAACTGAGTAATAATGGACATCCAGTGGAGGGTGCATCTGGTGGCTGCTGGTTCACTGTGCCCTTTCTTCCAGGGTCAATTTTTTGGGTTTCGGGTGCTCTACCCAATTGACCTGCTTCTCCCTGGTTTTTTTAAACTAGCCAATTAGTTGAATAGTGTTCAAGTTCCAGATTCTTCTTCTAATGAAAGTACTTACCATCTTTTCCCAACAACGGGGGTGATATTCATCCAGCGCCACCACTTCCCTGGCCCTTCCAAATCATTCCATATTGTGAACTTTTTTTCCTTTCATTTTCTTTTGACACAAATGAAAAAGAACTAATTTGTTTCACCAATAAAGCTGCACAGCTAGTGTTGGGTCCCGCACCCCATCTCACCCCCCCCCCCCCCCCCCCCAACCTTGGAGAACTTGAGAGGTAGGTTCGTGTATTTTTTGTGTGAAAGTATTTTGGCCCAGTTGGGCCCTCCCTAGGAACTGGTGTTATTGAAAGAACAAAATCAAAGAAACATGCACCTTTTCTTAAGGTGAAAGAGGTGGGGTTGGACCACAGATCATTTGGAAAACTAGACCCTGTCCCCACAATTCAGGCCCTTATCAGTGGCAAAGGCCAAAAATGGTGAGGAACAAAGTGAGAAAGAGAAAGTCTCCTCAGCCAATAAGGAGAGCTAGTATTAGTTCAAAAAGTTTATGCTTTTCAGGATAATGGGGTTTCATTTTTGGTGATGGGTTTAGGGTTTATCATCACCAAACCTATTTGGGGCGGAGGGGATGTAGCATGGCAAACATACTGATAACAAGCCGGTTAGAGCTAAGTGAATTGGAGGAACTAGAGTTTTTTGAATAATTTGTTGTTGTGATGGTTGCATGGACCAATTCAAAGTTTGCATTTTGATCTTTACTATTGAGAATGTGGAAATGTTGGCTTTTTCTCAAATTTTATCAATTTTGACAACATGTTTTTATTCAACTGTCCTTGATTGGTAAGTAGTTCCATCCACTTCTTTCCATGTGATTGGTATATGTTCATGCATCTTGAATGATTTTTTCAACCATTTTGTAAATGTATCATGTATCTTGCATTGTGACCAGCCACATAGTATCTTAAATTTTGAAAATAGTTATGCATATGATCAAAGTAAAAATTGTGAGGTCTTGACAATATTCAAATTTGATATGTGTAGACAGATACTTTGCATGCCATTTATCATAATGGATCCATAATTTTTGACAAAATTGGTTAATAATATTTTTGGATGCGGAAAATATGTTGAGTGATGTTTATTATAGAGGAAAAAACCAGTCTATCACACATTGAACAACTCATTAAAGCTCGTGGTTGCAAATCAATGTGGTTGGTATTTATGCTTACAAATAAGGCCAAAATTAAATATATGATTGCAATCACAATAAATGGAGCCACTACCTAATGACAAGGTCAAAGTCATTACCAAGGACTATAATGTACATGTGGACTTCATGTATTGATTTATTAAACGCATAAAAATATTTTTAAAATATAGTCTTTTATAATATATATTTAGATTTAATATAATATTGACACCAAATATGACCCATATTATAATTTCAAATTTTAAAATTTACATCAAGCCCTACATTATAATCAAATTTACAAATTTTCTTTTGACCATGATCATAATTTTAAAACTTTTATAATAATTAAGGACATTTGAAATCAGAATTAGCAACATCCTTGGACATGCACCTAAAAGGATCGACATGTGTGGCCCTTCTTTATGAAGTATGTTAGAACTCACAATAAATTTGAAAACTTTTAATGTTTATTTGAATAACAAATAACACATTCAATTTTAAAGGTGTTGAGAAGAACTATGTCAACACAAGTTTGGTGTATGACAAAGGACCTTAATAACACGACAACATGATTTCACATTCATGGGTTTTCAACTTCACAAGCGAACAAACACAATTCCAAAGGATGGATAATGATTCCATTAAATACAATAAATGATTTTTTAAATAAATAATATAGGTATGGTTTTCATTCCAATCAACAATTGTATTTGGCTTCTTTCATTGTAATTACACCCATATGATAAACATTTAATAGCTTATGGAATTTAATATGTTCATTTGAAATATTCACAAATTTACATGTAATCATTTATTGCATCAAGTTTGTTGCAATGGGCTTCTTTAGGTGGTCATAACAATTCCAAGAGGCAAATAAATGCCTTGAAACAAAAAGACATATTGCATGCTCACTTTGGATTACATCATTGAAGAGTCAAACATTATCATGGAGTTTAGCCATGGTATTAATAAATCCAATTGTTCAAGCATTTAGTATTTATCTAAAACAAATTTTGAAAACATTTTATTATGTGATAGGGTGAAATTGCACAATTAGTTAAAAAACATTTGATCCTTGTTAGCCTAAATGGAAATAACATTGATACATTAAATTTTTAAATATTATTTATGACGCACTCCCAAGTCCCGGGGTGAACCCACTTGAGGGTTCACCAAAGTGTAGTTGTGGAAAGTTGGGACTTGAAGGCGCTCCCGGCTTCCAACTCTAGAAAGGGGTAGGGGGTCGAGTTGGGAGCCCAGGGATTAGACTAGGAAGAGGGTTTAGTAGATCAAGCTTGAATCTGCATCCAAACAAACCACAAAGTGGTTAGTTCACATTTCCGGGACACCCTTGGGTGTTGGGACAAGCCACGGGCACTTTGGACCACAAGACACACCACGGCTCGGACTCGGAGGAAGCCACCACCTTCCCCCATATAGTATTCTCTGCAACGCCCCACCAAGACTACATCCAAATGGCTATTTTTCCCGGGACTCCCAAGTTGGAGTCCCGAAATTGTCCCAAAATGGTCCCGGTTGGAGTCCCAAGACTTTGGGAGCTCATAACTCCCAACTGCAAAGTCTGATCGTAACAAAGTTTAAACTAAACTTGTAGCCCTTGTCGAGATATTTCCAACGACATCTTGCACATTTGATTCGGAGGTCGAGAAGAGGTCAATTCCAGACTTTTAGTGGTCGGGAGTCAAACTGCCAGTTTGACTCCCAGCCCTTCTTTTGCCCATAACTTGGGCGACAGATGTCTAAATGGCCAATGCGAGGCCATTTTCGATATCTAAGCTTCAAGACCTTTCGAATGACACCAAGAAAACCCCAATGCGAGGTGTTTTGGGTCCTGCTGTCGAGCTCTAAACATTCAAGAATCCCGGAGGACTCCAAATCCTCACTTTTTCCAAGTGTTGGGCTTCACCTTCACACTTGGCCAAAGTAGGGTTGCGACAATTTATTTCAATGATCATTTTAAAAATATAATAATGATATAATAATTTTTCATGTTCAATGTGCATTGAAATAGCTTCTTATATTTTCTAATAAAGACAAGTTAGTGAAATAGTAGATGTTTCTAATTTTATGATTAATGTTTAAATAAAATGTATTTCATGTACATTCACCTTTTTCATATTATGGTCATAATATATCAAACTTGGGTACATTCAAGCTAAAAAAAATCCAAGAGTGCCCCTTTACCAACTACTAAACTAATTGTTTATTCTAAAATATTTTCAAAGATATCCTAGGAATGTTTCATTTATAAATTGAGAAAAGAAAATAGAATTTCTTTATTTCCCAAGAAGACGTTGCATTATACTATTACATAAAAATGTGTTGAAAAAAAATCCTCAAAAATATTTCATTTTCAAAAATTGGGAATTATTTAAGATTCCATTAAACAAATAGAAAAATTAGACCTACAATGTTTTGGGAATGTTTTTGAATTTTTTATCTTCATTATATTCATTTCAAATCATTTCACATGTTTCCATAATATTTGAAATGTTGTTATATGGAAAAAAAAAATTATAACATTAATATAATTCTAAAAATAAAAGCATGAAAAACCAAGCATCGATTACACGTCTATTGTCTCTTTTTAGTTGGAATATACCCACTTATAAGGTAAAATAATTTTTGAACATTTTATGCACCAACTAATTTCAAAAAAAATTGATACCTACTTGTATGATTCTAAAGGTTTTCATATTGGAAGGCATGATGGTTTGACAATGATTGAAAAAGTTTTGACTTTACTTTCTTGCATTTGTGTTAAACAATGTATGATTGCATAAAAACTTGTTGAAAATTACTTTTTTTGTGTAATTGATTATGCTTTCACTAAATGTGAATTTCTTGAAATAAACACAAAACCATTAATCATCTTATTGCCAATTTAAAAAGCTATGAAAATGATCCAAAAACAAAAACAAAATGAATTCAACTTTCCAAAATGTTAGAGTGGTTGTAAAAGTTAATAAGGTGTTGGACTTTAAGGAAATGAATTTTCTTTTTGGTCAAGACAAAAAATTAAGCAAAAGCTTGGAACTATTTGGTTCATGTTTGTAACAGAAGTTGATCACATTATAAAACAATCATTTGCCATAGAGATATTTCACAAGAGAAGACATCAAAGAATGGTGCAAAGGTTTTATGCTTGTGTTGACATGATGGGTATGTTGAGAGATCAAAGTGTAAAAAGTTCAATCCAATGGCCCAATGTTTTGTTGGAGATGGGTAAGAGAATACATAAGGTGAATCTAAATTTGTATTAGCAAAGTTATTTTGAATTTGAATTATGTAAATATGTAACATTTATTTTTTAATGTAAAGTTCTAGTTTCAATATATTCAAATTGTTGTGATGTTAATACAAGTGCACAATTTCACTACTACATAATGTGGATGTAATTATCTGGTCCTTGTTCAATGGACTAGTGAATGCTTTGTACCCACTGAATGGGGATTAATGGATTCACTCAAAATGCAATGAAATCACATAATGAACATGGACACATTTTGCTGTAATGTTTATCATGCATTACAAGATTGGCACCCAACATTGTTACAACGAACAAAATCATACACATGAAAACATGCACACACAAATCAAAAGAACTCACTTGCACATTGAGGGAGCATGATGGTTGTTTTGTGATTCTATTGTGTGTTTTTAAAACACAGGATACATTAATTACAAGGTTTAAATGTGTTGAAATGCATGTGCCAACATGGTTGCATTTGAAGTGGCCATGTGTGTTCATCGACATGTCATTCAAAGTGGTTTGGAATTAGATGCCTTTGTGGGCAATAGATTGGTGGACATGTATGCAAAATGTAGAAACCTTGAGGACGTTTGGAATTGTCAACAAGATGCCATCTCAAGATGTGGTCACATGGAAAACCATGATATTGGGACTTGTGAAATGTGGCAAAGGTGGAAAGCACTAGAATCATTTCAACAAATGCAAGAAGAGGGTAAAAACACAATCAGAGGAGCCATCCAAGCAAGTGGACACTCTTTAAAACTACATTTTTGTATGTTTGAAAGATCACAAATAAAGCATAATAGTTTGGATTGTCATAAATTTTTTTGAAATATTTTCCATCAATTGCAAATTTTACATGCTGAAAGTTTGACACAAATAAAAAATGTTTTTGCATGTCCAAAACATTCAAACCTTGAAAGTGGATAAATTTTTATTTTTTTCAAACAACCTTTTTTTACCAAATGTAAACCATTCTTTTTAGAAATTGGAAAGGATTTGAACATTGATAATTAGAAAGGCAACATGATTTGAACTAATGAACATTGCTTTTATAATTGATTTGAACACATTTGCTTCAAAAGGGCTTTTGACTTGGAAAATTATGAATTTTGACAATGTGTTTTTAACAAAAGTTGTTCATGTTTGTATGATAGAAGGCATGAATGCATAATATACATGATATAAAGTCAATTTTTAATCAAAATATATTTATATCTAAAATGTAGTGTTAAAGGGATTACCCAAAATACAAGATTATAAACTATAAACCAAAACAAAAATGACACATGCCATGTGTAGTCCTTGAAAAAAACTTTTGCCTTGGTGCCCTTGGCTCCTTCGAATGTGTTTTCACCCAAGAAGGTATGTGGCTAGATTTTGTTATTTTTTGGGGGGTGTTGAATGCATGTGCTAATATGGCTACACTTGAAAAAACCACCCCATTCATCACCAAATCATTCAAAGTGATTTGGAATCATATGTCTTTGTGGGGAATAGTTTGATGGACATGTATGCAAAATGTAGGAACATGGAGGATGCTTGGGTGTATTCGACAAGATGTCATCTCAAGATGCAATCATTTGGATTGCCATGACATGTGAAATGGGGTCAAGGGTAAAAGTCATTGCAATTTTTTTGACAAACTCTAGGAATGGTGAAATATCGTTATTTTTGTGAGGGTGTTAATTGAATGTGCCAATATTGTTGCCCTTGAAGAGGGCAAGTGTGCCCATGTGCAAATTGTTGAAAGTGGATGGGATTCATATGCCTTTGTGGGGAGTAGTTTGGTGGACATGTATGCAAAATGTGGGAGCAAGGAGGATGCCCATGCTCCCACATAGTGTTCAACAAGATGCCATCTTGAAGTGTGGTCAATTGGTATGCCATACTTGGAAGATGTGCCATACATGGGCATGGTAAGAAAGATTTTAGACATTTTGGATAGATGTGTGAAGAAGGTGTATAACTAGATGATATCACTTTATTTTGTTGCCTGTCAGCTTGTAGCCATTCAGGTTTGGTGGATGAAGGGATGCACGATTGTGTTTCCATGAGCACAATTTACATGATTTTTGCAAAATTGGAACATGACACCTGCTGGCTGACCTTCTTGGCCATGGTGGCCATTTACATGAGGTAGAACTTTTTATCATGACAATGCTTTATAAAGTCTTTACATGGAAGACTTTGCTCCATGATTGCAAAATTCATGGTAAGTGGAGATAGGAGAATATGTTGCAAAACAGTTCTGGAACTGGAGCCCAAAAATTCTACAAATTATGTAATGTTATCAAGCATTTATGCTGCCATTGGCAATAGGCACCTCTATGAAAATGTTGAATAGCAAAAGAAGGTAAAAGGTATGAAAAAACAGTTGGGTCACACCCGAATGGAAGTGAATAATGAAGTGCATACATTTGTACTACACGATCAAGACCACCCCCAAATGATTGAAATCCATGCAAAATTGTAGAGATTGTCAAGGATCATTCATGATGTGGGGTTTGTGCCTTGTACAAAATTTGTTTTGAATGATGTGAAAGAAGAAGAAAAGGTGTTTTTCTTTTTTGTGTCACCATAGCGAGCTACTGGTTATTGCATTTGGGCTCCATCAACACATCTTCTGTACTCCTCTCCAAATAAGAAAGAATCTGCGAGTTTGTGAAGATTGCCAGACTTCCACAAAGTTAATTTCAAAAGTAGTTGGGAAATCAATCACAATGAGGGATGTGGATCAAATCCATGGAATTGCAGATGGTGTTTGTTCTTGCATGGACTATTGGTGATGCCAGTAGTCTCTCTTGTCAACCACTATCTCAATCTCGTTCTCTTTACAGTACAACATCTAGTGGTATTGTAACATGGTCAAAGTGCAACACTGTTATCAGTTGTGGTACCACTGGAAAGGTAGCCATCATGGAGCGTCCCGTTAGTTTTGGTTTCATGCTCTGCCATTTGTAGGACTTAGGTCTGGTGCCTCTTTGTTCTTATGTATGTACAGGAGTTGTTTTGGAAATGCAATGGCGGTTGAGACTAATGAAATTGATGCCCCAGTTTTAACACTTTTTCTTTTGCAGCTAGAACCACTGTTTCTTCAAGGATCTGGGAAGTGTCCTTGGTGGCTACAGTGCACCTCAGCTGGCAGATCGAGTGGGTAAAAAGTTAGAACAGCCTTTGGATGATCCAACACCTACACTGGTAGTCTGGTCCAATGATAAAAACAACAATTTTTTTCTGGTTGTCTACACGTTATGCAAATACAGGGCTACTTTGAAATCAGGGTCTCTGAGTTAAAATTTAACATTTTCCAGGTTAAATATAGCCACTACTAAGAGGCTCCCCTGAGGGAGGTGAAGGCACCATTAGTGTTTCCAAATGAATTTTGTTTTGTAGCTTTAAGTGGCATCATCTATTTGTTTTGTTTTGTTTTGTATTATTTTGTAGTGATGAGATCCACCAAACCAGATGCTTCAGATCATGTTCTTGGTGTCTTTGGAAAGCTCTTCACAAGAAGGGGTGCATGGGCTTGGTTCCATGACGTTTGGACTTCTGGTGCAAAAGTTCTTGAATATTGAAGTATTTTTTCACTGACAATTAAATTAAATCGTAGCTGAAAATTTCGGAGAAATTAGAATGTGCCTGTGGTGTTGTTGGAAAGATCTTGATGAGGAGGATTTAATGGAATTTATTTGCTAAGATTTGGATTCAGAATGTGGGAGATATTGATTTAGAAGTGATTTCTGGCGTTGAAAATTCAAATAAATTCCAAAAAACCAGGTTTTGGAAGGAAAAATCAGTTGAGGCCGTGGTAACACTTGGGCCAACGGTACAGGCCACACTAGTTTATATAAAAATGAGGAAAAAATGGCAATCGTCACTAGAAAGATTTAGCTAGATCTGGCTATATGAAGTACAAATGTTTCATCAACCTTCTATGTTTATGACTACATACTGAAAACGGTTTTCTCATTTACTTTTTTTTTCTCACTTCTGGCTACTAAACCTCTCCTAAATCACTTCACTCTAGAATTTTTGAATGTTTTATTTTGCTTTTAGGTGAAATTTTGCCAATAAAAGAAAGTATGGGCACCATCTAAGGTGATGGTTCACCCTAGCCTATAAAAGCACATTCCAGGACACATGTACAGGTGGCTGGCTACACGCACAAAGCAGTGTTACAATATGTGGACCTACCACAAGCCAGCTTGGCGATGCCATGACACCTGTACATGGCTATACACACAAAATAATTTTACAATATATGGCCCTCCCATGAGGCAGCCTCTTCTCTAGGCACGGGGCTGTGGCAAATCAAAAAAGTCAAGTTTGGTGTTTAATGGCCACCATACCCAGAAGATGCAAGATTTCAACAATAAAACATGCACCAACCAAAACCCAACTTTTGTTT
Organism: Sphagnum tenellum; assembly: GCA_963921925.1. Classification (NCBI taxonomy): domain Eukaryota; kingdom Viridiplantae; phylum Streptophyta; class Sphagnopsida; order Sphagnales; family Sphagnaceae; genus Sphagnum; species Sphagnum tenellum. The sequence goes on from OY998146.1 coordinate 22,077,689, forward strand.
TTGCATGATGCCAGGCAAATTTTTGATTTTGAATTAGCTGGTATCTGAGAAGTGTTATGAGGTTTTAACTCATCAAAATTCAGGATGTCCAAAAACTACCTAATGTTCAATTTGTAACAATATATTCTTTAACAATGCAAGGTGCAAATTTTGACTTTATGGAATCTTTGAATTCCAAGGAGGAGCATCAAACAAATTTACAACCCTTGATCACTTTATCAATCTATGAACATAATGTGGAAAAATTATAAGGTCCATGTATTATTAAGAGGGAAATCTAAGTAATATTTCATGTAAACTAGGAAAAAGATATATGCATGCAATGCAGAATGTATTAATATAATCAAAGGATGAAAAAAATGGAAGAATTGACTTTCGACAATATGTTGATCATATCAAATAAATGACAAGCTAGATTATTAGTTTCATTGTGAAATTTTCAAATTGGCTTCCACAAATTTCATTTAATTTCTGTTGTCGTTGTGGGAATTCTAATTTAACTAATGAAATAATCTAATAAAATACTAAAACTTGGGCACAATTTGTAAAATATTAAAAAGTAAACCATAAGGCCTTAATACACAGGATTTCAAACCTCGAAATGCATGCAACACGTTTATTTAGCCAGACAAATACATTCCCAGTATCAATTTCTTTACCAAAATGTAATATTTATCCTTGTTGGCAGGTTCAGGGTCCTGGGTCAATTCTTTGGACGATTCTTAAGGAGGAAGACTTATAGAAAATTATAGAAACTAGTGGGTGCCCGTGGCCGAAGGCCACTGTGAAGTCCCCCGTGGGTGCCCGTGACCTTAGGCCACTCTGAAGTTTTATAAGTTTTATTTTTTCTTATCTTTTATTCTTTATTTGGCCCCTGCCCTGCCCTGCCCCCCCCTGCCCTGCCATGACGTGTGAAACGGGATCCCAATGTCAAAACCCGCCGTATTGTGTGAAACGGACCCGAATGTGCAAAGCAAACCGGCCATGTCATATCAAAAAAGACCTAGAGATCAGAACCCGCTCGTGTTGTGTGAAACCGCACCCCAATATCAAAACGGGCCCGTGTTGTGTAAAACGGGTTTCAGTGATAAAGACGTCGTTGTGTTGTGTGACAACGGACAGGGGCCATTTTGGAGGACCATGAGCGGAATTATAATATAGATTGTTTTCACAATTACACTAGATGTTTTATCAAACAAAGGGAGAAGTTCAAAGCTGAAGGTCCTCATAGAAATCAAGAACTGGAAAACATAGGTACAGACTAGTGTTGTGTGTGTAAATGTCAATAGCCTTATATATGGTGTGTAAATCCAGTGCAAGTGTAAATCATTTACATTTACATGTCCAAATATTTTACATTTACACTTATCCTGTTGTAGTGTATATTTTATATATAGATTCATTACGTTTGCGCGTCTGTCTGTGACGAAGCTCGGGTTTGTCACATACAGCCGACCACGTCCGGCTTGACAAAAACGAGATTCGGATGGAAAGTTACAATGTCTGTCTGTCTGTTATTACATTTTCGAAGTTACTTTCTTTTACTTAATTTACTTAAGTTACTTTCTACTAAGCAGACAGACACTGTTGAAAATGTAACTGCTGTTCCCGGGGGCGGGGGGGGGGCCAGCACGGGTGGACGGGCGAGGAAGGACTGGGGAATTTTAATTAATGAAAGGACAAATTTAAAATTCTCAAGAATTGTCACTTTGATTTTCCAAGCCCTAGACACCTACGGTCATGTTTTTTGTTTTTACTTTAGTCCATGGACCTTTTCGGTTTAAAGAAATCGGAGGACTTCCCAGTGGCCAAAGGTCATGGGTACCCATTAGTATATATATATATATTTACAGTTACACAAGGCCAATGTAAATATTTGTCAAATACACTTACATGATTCTATGTAAATGTTTTGGGGCATGTAAATGTAATATTAAAATTATTTGTAAAGTCATCCTGTCTTTGGGCCTCCTTTCTCCCCACACCCTTCTTTCAAGGGTATCCATAAATTAAGGAAATTTTATTAAATCTAGGAATGAAATGCTGAAAATCAGCATTTAATGGACAATGTTCAACACTAATTATAGTGGCTTTACAAGTAAGAGCAGTGAAAATATATGTAGCAACAATGGAGGCGCTAAAAAACAAAGGAAAAACAGGGTGAAACTCAGTTCATCACAAAAACTGAGGTCCCCCCACCCTTGAATGCTAATGTTTTTTATTTTTTTGAATCTTGCCCTATATATGATCAAACTCAGGGTTCTAGTGTTGTTTTCCTTACTTTATACGTTAATTTATTATATGTTTTTAATGACCAGACCTTCTTGCAAAGTCATATTAATTAGTTGTGGGTTTTCTATATTCTGATGGTTTTTTTTTTGGCAATGGGCCATTTAGTTAGCTTATCTTTTTAAAAATTATGAAATCTCCCCCCCCTCAAGTTACATTTACATTGTTATATATTTACATTTTTTTACATAGCCATGTAAGATCATATAATTTTATTTTTTTTTACATTTACATTGTTTTATTGGACTGTCTAAAACTATATAAATTTATTTATTTTTACACTTACACTTGCACAAAGTGTAAATAAATTTCATTATGAGATTTACATTTACAAGGAGTGTAAGTCCCACACCATTTACACGCACAACACTGGCAGAGACCTCATTAATGGAAGTGATCCACAAGCATTGGCAAATTGTATGTGCTCCACTTCAAGCCAACAAGCATCAAACCAGAAGCTTAATAATGGCAATGTTCATAGCCAAGTCATCGTAAATGATCATCAGTTCATGCCTCAATAGGTATCCTAGGTTTGTTTATTATTGGGATCTAGTGTTCATGAATTGAGTGTTAGTCACTTTGAAGAATAACTTGCATAAAATGTCTTTGCTTCATGATTGTTTAAAGGACAAAGCCATACCCTCATGAAAATGATGATTTTTGCTCAATTTAGGGTTATCATTAGATAACTAATGATAGGAGCATTGCTCATAAATTTCAGATTTTTGGAACAAAGTTTGCAATGTTGACCTTTAATTGTTCTTTCTTGTATATGGTTTCATTGGTTGATAGTGATGTGGTAAAGGTTGGTGTAGTGCAATGCAATTCCCAATTAGAGATTTGGAGAGAAGGAAAAAGTGGTAGATATGAAATATGTTAATCATATTTTCCCATCCCCATTTTCATTTTTGCAATGTGAACATGGGGTTGGGAAAACAATGTGGGATTCATCATGTGTGTAAGAGAGAGTTGACATGCCTTTCAAAGCAAGGCAATGTCGAGAACTCCTCGGCAGGGGCACACCAAGGCCATGTGGAGGTTGAGCCTAAGGTGAAGCCAAGGATGTCTCACCCTGATGCCATTAATGTTAGCCAAAAGCATACCTAAATAATTCAAGCCCATATTAAAAAGGGCCTAAGGCATTATGAAATCTTCATTGAATTGGCCAAGGTAAGGGCCAATGCAAAGGAATGGATGGGAAAGTGCCTTGTTAAATTAATGTTGGCCCAAGAAAGGCCTAGAGCATTGAGTTGGTGCCAAAGGTTTCGCAAAAAGAGCTTGTTGCCTTTAAAGCACCAAATTAATATGCATGGCTTAAGTGTCTAACAACATCACATGGCAAATGAGTGTTGGTGTTGAGGTGATGCCAAGGTCTTGGGGGTTTGCATAAAGAACATGACCTTTGACTTTCTTCAAAAAATTAATGTGATTTGGTTATGTGACAAGATCAAGGGGATTTCGGGTGATTAAGGACCATGGACATGTGTGGAAGTCTACATCAATTCAATTTTATATTTGCTAAAATTATTACATCACAAACTTATCATCTCATGTCTTAGTATCAAAAATCGTGCAAAATTTGTTCATTCATAATGCATACAATTTATGCTTTGATATTTTGCATTGAAAGCACATTTAACACATATTTATAAGAAAATGCAAAATTTGTTTAACATTTATTCATTCATAAATTTCTATTTCATTTATCAACACATTTGTTTGTGTGTTAAACATTTTCAACATATGATATTCATTTGTAAAATGTATAAACCTATGGATGAACAAACTTTGCACAATTTTCATTATTAATTCGTCAAATGTTAAATTTATGATGTAAAGTCTTATATTTTAGTTTGTGTTAGCTAAAAAATGTGTTAAATTAATGATTATATGTTGTGGGATGTGTAGGCTAAATAGTTTAAAGAGCATTATGCTTGGAGCATCAAATAAATGGGGTAGGAACTTGGAAAAAAAAAACATGATTAATATCAAAGCTAATCTTTTATAAAGGTGGTGAAAGGTGTGGATAGGAGGCATCAAACAAGCCATGTCTAGATGAAATCACACTATGGGGGGGCCAAAATTGTTGTCACATTTTATTGTTTTTTAAAGTACCCATGTGTAAACTTTAATCATGTCATTATTAAAAAAGAATTTTTATAATGTTTTTGCATATTATGGTAGGTCTGAACACAAAGAAGTCAATTGCCCAAAAAAATAGATTTTTTATTTCATTTGTTGTGATGTTATAATATATTCATCACAAACTTCATGGACCATGATTTGGCAATAATAGCCGTACGACATTTGTTTTTCCATATATTTGTATGGAATAAACATACATGTCATTCATCTAATTTATATTGTTTGAACATTGATGTTGTGTGCATTGTTTAAACATGAATGTTATATGCACATTTGTATTGTTTAGACAAAGATGTTGTATGAACTTATTTGTGTTGTTTACACACGAAAGTCATGCACATGACTTCTATGTTTAAATAATGCACAACATTTGTGTTTAAAAGATATGGACCTATGAAATAACATATTTGGCATGGATTTGGAATAAACCCATGAAACTTATAAATTTGTGAAGTTAGCGCAAAAAATTGTATGCCACAATTTACAAAAAATGCAAATATATTCAAAAGATGATTGAAATGATTTTTCATCTTTATGAAATTTATAATGTCTACTAAACAAAGTTGTGATTCAATAGGATTAGAATAGGATTATGAACATGTGAACAATTTGATAACTATCATATCATAAATGAATCGTTTTTAAGGTGATAACCATAATTATGTCGTAAATTCAATTTTTTGCAAACTATCATTTTCAAATGGAAAATGCTAAGAAATGTGAAGTGGTTTTCCATTTCAAACATTTTATGGTTGATAAACCAAAAACTAATGCACGACCTAAAATAAGAAATGGGTTATGTTATATTATATACACCATAAATATACTGATTATGAATTTGTTGTTCAATTTTTTTCATTTTTTCAAATAATATTAAATGGCATTAACTTTGTGAAAATCCAAATATAAAGCCCAAACACCAAAAGTGAAACCCAAAATTCATTATGAAAAAATAGGTTTTTTTACAACTAAACTTACAACTGCAATAAACCTTAAACCTTGTGCTCACCGAAAAAGGGCAAATGAAAGTCCATTTTTATGGTCCAAATTTAATGGTTTTTCAAAAAAAACATTTAAATGATGTTGAGGTTCACATTTTTCCATTTCCAAGTTCATACCACCATAATTTAAACCATTTTAAAACCTATAAAAATATGGGCCTTGAAAAAAATCAATTTAGATATTGAAATGGATTAGATGAATTTGAAATTTTCATTTTAAATGTTAAATTATGTGAAAGACTTTTTCTTGCTTGATTTTTTCATCTTAAGTGTTATGGTACTTCAATGTGTGATGGTAAAAAATTAAAAAATTACTTTTCGACTCCACTAAAAAGAAAAAAATCCATAATGATAACTTTTTGGGGGTAGTTTGGATTGTGACATTAAATGTACCATCCTTTGTAAAGTCCACCTTGATTTGAGCATTTATCCTTCTAGTAAAACAAAAATTGGGTTTGAAAGATTAGAATGTAGGTTTCAAATTTTCATATCATTTTTGCCAAAATTTTCAAATAGATTTGAATACAATGCAACAATACTTGACTCACTCAGAAAAAACTACCATTGTGTCTTCCAAAAAAGTCCATTGTAATGTGCTTTTACCTTGCACTATAATGACCATTTACAACTCAACATATTTCTATAGCTTAATTGTTGCAAATTGCAAAAGTTGCGACAACATAATTCATTATGTATAAAAGTATATACATATGCAACTCATTGTAACTAAATCAATATAATTATTTTCTCATTATGTTGTACATCAAAAATTTAACATGCAACAAATTAATAATTAAAATCGTGCAAAATTTGTTCATAGGTTTGTACATTTTACATAGAAATATCATGTGCTAAAAACACATTGACACACGAATAAATGTGTTGATGAATGAAATATAAACCTATGAATGAATGAATGTCACATAAATTTTGCATCTTTGTATAAATATATATGTCAAATGTGTTTTCAATGCATGATATTACTGTGTGAAACGTATAAATTATGAATGAATAAATTTTACACAATTTCCATTACTAAGTCACGAGATGTTAAATGATGTGTTCCCAACTCCTTGAGGGACTAAAATGTGAGTCCCAAACAAAAAATAGTGGAAGAGCAAGAAGTCGGGAACACGCTCCTTGGTTCGTAGCACTGTGGAGGGGTAGAGGGGCGTGCTAGAGCTCCGGGATGAGATTAGGAATAATTGACAAGCTTCACTTACTCACATGGGCTTGCACAAATCCAACACATGGTGGTTAGTGCATAGTTGGAACACATTTGGTGCTAGGACGAGCCATGGGCAACTTGAACTCACAAGACTCACCATAGCCTAGACTTGGAAGAAGCCACCACCTTCCCCCTTATAATATACTTTACGTCTTTCCACGAAGCCCACATCCAAATGGCATTTTGTCCCAGGACTCCCAAGTGAGAATGCAATTGTCAAAGTTGGGACTCCCACAACTTTGGGGGCCCATAACTTCACACACACACATTGTCGCAACCCTACTTTGGCCAAGTGTGAGGGTGAAGCCCAACATTCGGAAAAAGTGAGGATTTGGAGTCGTTCGGAACTCCCAAATGTTCAGAGCTCAATAGCAAGGCCCAAAACACCTTGCATTGAAGTGTTCTTGGTGTCATTGGAAAGGTCTTAAAGCGTAGATGTCGAAAATGGCCTTGCATTGGTCATTTGGACATATGTAGCCCAAGTTATGGGCAAAAGAAGGGCTAGGAGTCAAATTGGCAATTTGACTCCCGACCACTAAAAGTCGGGAATCAACCTCTTCTTGACCTCCGAATTGAAAGTGCGATACGTCGTTGGAAAGATCTTGACGAGGCTATAAGTTTGGTTTAAACCTCGTTGCAATCAGACTTTGCAGTCAAGAGTTATGAGCCCCCAAAGTCCCGGGACTTCAACCGGGACAATTTCGAGACAGTTACAAGACTCCAACTTGGGAGTCCCGGGAAAAAGAGCCATTTGGATGTAGGCTCGGCGAGGCGTCGCAGAGAATATTATATGGGGGAAGGTGGTGGCTTCCCCCGAGTCCGGGCCGTGGTGTGTTTTGTGGTCCAAAGTGCCCGTGGCTTGTCCCAACACCCAAGGGTGTCCCGGAAATGTGAACTAACCACTTTGTGGTTTGTTTTGATGCAAATTCAAGCTTGATCTACTAAACCTTCTTCCTAGTCTAACCCTAGGCTCCCAACTCGACCTTCTACTTCTTTCTAGAATTGGAAGCCGGGAGCACCTTCCGAGTCCCAACTTTCCGCAACTACACTTTGGTGAACCCCTAAGTGGGTTCACCTCGGGACTTGGGAGTGCGTCACATGTTCAATTAAAATGAAGTATTTACTTCACCTCAATTTACCTTAGTTTTCGTTACTTTACCCTTGTTTCCTTTTCTTTGTGTTCCCCCCTATTACCTCGTATTTAGTTGTTTTATTGTTCATATTTTCCTTTTTGCCCATAATACCCAACATTAACTTACTTTCCTCAAATTCCCTTTCACCCATTTTTGCCCACTTTAACCCAATTATGTCAATTTACTTCACCATGATTTTATTTATCCCTGTGTAAGGTGCTTCCGTTAAATTTAGAAAGCTTAATGTTATTACTTAGAAATATCCATACTTGTTATTTTTTATTGATGAAGTTATTAACATTTTAATTAGACATGAGGTTTATACATTTTTAGATGGTTTTTTGGATACTATCACATTTCCATAACACCAAAGGACCATTACAAAACTACACAAAAAATTGTGTAGGACAATATGTTCTAAACATTTTAGTAAAGCAAAACCCTAGCCCTAAAATATCCATCACATATCAAATAGGAAACCACTTTTCAAGTTCATCATTAACTTTGTTTACTTCTTCAAAACATTGTATTTGAATATTATTAATGGTTTGTTATAAGATAACATGAATCACATGTACATGAAGTGATGTCTCAAGACAATGAAAATGCATCATGATGAAATTGTCAACAATTTTGAAACTCAAGTTCTCCAAATTAATTTTCACATGATTTGCTAATTCATGCACCACCATGTCCTATTTAGCAAGTTCCAATATTCATTTAAAATGTCATTGATGTAGACATTATTGGGGGTCAATGTATTGGTAGTAAATAGATACTTAGCACAACTTGATTTTTGTGAGAAAATCACATACAAAACAATGTTGGGATTAAAAGAATATAATCAACTCATTCAACCCTTCAAGGATGGGCATGATACAAAAGAGCCACACCATTACATCAAAGTTGCAAAATAATTCCAAATTATGGGTGAATTGGGTGATAATGTTGACATCCCGATGCATCTTCAAAACCATGGCACGATATTTAGATATAACTTTCTTAGCTAGGAACAACTTTGAAATCCAACAAGTTTTGACATTCTTCAAAATCCATCAACCCCATGTTTCCATGATGTTGGCTAGTTACAACAAACTTTTAAATTTTCTTTGGACTATGAAAGAAATATGCATACAAGTTTTGCAACAATCCTCAAATTTTGCCACAATGCCCAACTTGGAAAAAACTTTAGACCACCAAATTGGCACAATGGTTCATACATGAATGCACATTGATCATGAATGGTGTGCATTCTAATCTTTCAACTAGATTGTCACATTGGTTTTAATGTGTTGAAAAACATTCACCCCATTAACTCCAGATGTGATCAATTTGGATGTAATTATATCTTGATTCAAATCACCAAAAAACACCATGGTATCCACAAAATGCACTTCAAATTATTGAAAGTGGCCCCATCAACCATTTACTGCAAGGATAACAACAATGGAACCAATCTTCAACAATGTAGGCATGAAATATGGAAACTTGTGATTGTTGACTAGAGTTTGCCATTTCATCACAAGAAAGGGAAATGAACCTAGCACTTTCAACCAAAGAATTGGTTTTGTTGACAACCAATTCATGCATGCAAAATGCCATCACCCAATTGTTTATGTTTGATTAATAGGTTTTTGTAAAGTTCTTAACATCAAGGAAATGTAGCAATATGCTCATAATTTCATAATCCATCATAGTTTGTCTACCTTAAAATAACATGTGGAAACAAAGAGAAAATTGCACCAATTTCTTGTTCTTTCTCCAAAAGTAGCATGACATGTTTGCTTGAGAACTATATCATTCCTAGCTACTACATACCATCTTTCATTCTTTGCACGGACAAAACATTCGTTCATGAGGTACTCACCAACATTGCAAACTCTTCGGATCGTAATTAAAGCATTCCTCCTCCTACCATGTTTTCAAAGGTTGTCCAATTTAGGGGCTAAAAACTTTTCCTTGCCTTCTATTTTGGTATAGACCTTGCATCCTTGCCTTTTATTTTGATACAAACCTTTCATTTTACTTGATGCGCCTTCCCTTGTACATTCACCACATATTCAACTTATGGAGGTTTAGAGCTCCAAACATCCTAAAACGCCTTGTTTTGCTTGCACTCCTTTTTCTTCTTAGTTCTTTTAATAAAAATCCAAAGACTTGCATGAAAAACAAGTTCAATAAAAGGGATGAGGTTTGGGGTTTGGTTGTTACTAAAGGATGTTCCATTATTGAACTTAGTTTGAAAAAAAAACCTATGGAATTTAGAGTTTTGAGGAGGTTACAAAGGAGCCATGTTCAATGAAAAGGATTGAAAGCAAGGGACAACAAGAGCAAAGGATCACAAAACCTAACCCCTAAACTTGACATTCAATTGAATGCTTAACATTTGACAGAATGCAAATTGACTAAATGCAACAATGTTTGACTCACCTAAATATAACAACATTTGACTCACCTAAATGCAATGAAAAACAAGGAATTGTAAAAGTCCTAAAAAATTAACTTTGCATCTACTGCTTTATAAAACCCTTGAGCCTCGTCAACAATTTGTAAGTTGTGACACCACCCGCCATCCCAAATCCATGAACTCTAGCATTAGATGTAGAAATAAGCATCCTAAGTTATAACTACACAACTTTGTGATGGTGATCTCAATTGCATAGTTGGAGATGGTGGGAACATCAATTCTGTATACATCAAGCAGTGAGCCCTATGTAATGATTGTTATTTTTTGGGCAAATGATGACAACTACATGTAAGTATTGACAATAATGGATGGTGCGGGAGCCATTTGGTGTTTAGGCATTTTTCAAGCCTGCCAAGTGTAATGAATAGGCATTAGGGTTTAGGAGAAACTATAGGTGAAACACATTCACAGGTATGTAGCCTTTAAGATAATTCCACCCTAATTTTTAGGCATAGAGGTAGAAGAGGTAGATTCCAAGTTAAAATCTGGTGAGACTTTGGTGCTATTCAATTCATAGTCTGCTGGACCTTTTTGAAGTCTCAGTTTCAGTTTTATGGGCAGGGTTCCTGCCTCCTCCAACTCTTCCTTTATTTTTTAGTCATCACACAAATTGTGAGCAACAGAATACAGCTTTTCATTTTACTGTTTGGTTTGTGCTCCCTGGACATTAGATGCCTCCATCAATGAAATCATTCTTCAAGATGGTTTTCACTTCTTTTTGGACTGCTCACCCCGCTCAATCAAATGTTTCTTGACTTTATTCAAACTGAGAAATCGGTCCTTCATGGACATTTAAGTCAAAGCAGGTCCTTGAAGTTGTGATTTTGAACTTGTCTACAGCAAAAGAATGCCTTACCTTGGCCCTATAACAGCAAGAAGCAGAGTTCTTGAGAAAAAGGTAACAACAGAAAGAAGAAATAAGGTTAGGTATGATACTTAAGATATGTACCACAATTCTGGAAGAATTGAACATTCACAGCTAAGGGCTGTGAAAGCTATGCAAAGGCCTGCTTCAAAAACACAACTTGTATGATGCCTGAAAGAGATCAGGGAAGACTTATAGTCACCAGAGACCAATGTGAGCCAGCTGGCACCAACAGTGGGCTGTAATAAACCTTGAAAGCAAATTGAATACCATTCATCCACTTCCTACCAATTGTGTTAATGATATCACAGAGCAGATGCCACCCTAATCCTTGAGGGATGTACTTGGTTATGTCAACCATATCACTGTACGGGGGATCCACCTTACATTACTCTTCCAAAGGATTGGATTAAAAGTTATTGGCAATCAGAAATCCTCCACTGTTTCAAACCCACAGAAGCCATTCATAATTTTAACACAACTGTACAATGACAACTTCTAAGCAAACAGAAATCCTTCACCACCTCAGGACCAGCTTTGATTCACACTGCTGCACTCTTTGATGTTCAGTTATGGCAGTGTAGTAATACCATTAGATGTGCTCCACACCAAATGAAATCAATCTAGTTTTTGACAAGACAGACTACTGGCATTACCAATAGTCCATGCAAGAACAAACACCATCCTGAAAGTGATGAAAGCGATTGGCATCCCTCACCATGATTGTTCTCCCAACTAATTTTGAGATGAACTTTGTGGAAGTGTGGCAATCTTCACAAACTCGCAGATTCTTCATTATTCGGAGTGGAGTACCAGGATCTGTGTTGATGAGCCCAAATGCAATGGCCAATTTCTCACTATGGTGACACAAATGAAAGACCTTTGATTCTTCCTCCACATCGTGCAGCACAAATTCTGTGACTGGCACATACCCTGCATCATGCATCAGCCCTGACAATCTCTTCAGTTGTGCATGGATTTGACTAATCTGAGGGTGTTCCTGATCATCCACTACAAATGTATGCACCTCATTATTCACTTCAATCCAGGTGCGACCCAGCTGTTTCTTCACACCTCTTTCCTTTCTCTGCCGTTCAACATTCTTACAGAGATCCCTTTTGCCAGCAGCTGCATATATGTTTGATAGCAGCACATAACCCAAAGCATTTTCAGGCTCCAGTTCAAGAACTCGTTTAGCAATGCGTTCTCCCATCTCCACATTCGCATGAATTCTGCAAGCACCAAGTAAAGCCATCCACAAAGCCCCATCTGGTCTAAAGGGCAATGCCTGGATCATGTTCTCTGCCTCCTGTAGACGGCCAGAACGGCCGAGAAGGTCCACCATGCAGGTGTAGTGTTCTAATTTTGCAGAAATCTTATAAACTGTGCTCATTGAAGTAAAGCAGCGCAGGCCTTCATCCACCAAACCTGCATGGCCGCAAGCTGACAGAAGACAAACAAAAGTGATATCATTTGGCTTTACACCTTCTTCACACATCAGTTCAAAATGTCTAAGAGCTTCCTTGCCATGCCCATGCATGGCACATCCTCCAAGTATGGCATTCCAAGAGACCACATCATGTAATGGCATGTTGTTGAACACTCTCTGGGCATCCTCCATGCTCCCACACTTTCCATACATGTCAACCAAGCTATTCCGCACAAAGATATTTGAGTGCCATTCGCTTTGAAGGATCTGCTCATGAGCACACCTGCCCTCTTCAAGTGCAGCTACACTGGCACATGCATTCAGCAACCCCACAAATGTAACAGAGTTTGGTTGCACACCTTCCTTTTGCATTTGTCGAAATAGTTCCAGTGCCTCTTGCCCTTGCCCACATTTCAAATGTCCAAGCATCATAGTGGTCCAAGTGACTACATCTCGAGAAGGCATCTTGTTGAAAACTCTCCAAGCATCTTCAATGCTCCCACATTTTGCATACATATCAACCAAGCTATATTGCCCACACGGACATCTAAATCCCATCCACTTTGAATGATCTGCTCATGGGCGCACCTGCCCTCTTCAAGTGCAACCACACTGGCACATGCGTTCAGCACCCCCACAAAAGTAACAGAATTTGGCTGCACACCTTCATGTTGCATTTGTTGAAATAGTTCCAGTGCCTTCTGGCCTTGCTGACATTTTACAAATCCAAATATCATGGCAGTCCAAGTGACCACATCTCGAGATGGAATCTTGTTGAACACCCTCTGCGCATCCTCCATGCTCCCACATTTCACATACATATCAACCAGGCTACTCCGCACAAAGATATCTGAATCCAACCCCCTTTCAATTATCTGCTCATGGGCAGACCTGCCATCTTGAAGTGCAACTTCACTGGCACATGCATTCAGTACCCCCACAAAAGTAACAGAGTCTGGCTCCACACCTTGCTCTCGCATCTGTCGAAATAGATCCAGTGCCTTCTGGCCTTGCCCACATTTCACATGTCCCAATATCATAGCAGTCCAAGTGACCACATCTCGTGATGGCATCTTGAGGAACACTCTCTGTGGTCCTCCATGCTTCCACATTTTGCATACATATTAACCAAGCTATTCCCCACACTCACATCTGAATCCCATCCCCTTGCAATGATCCACTCATGAGCACACCTGCCCTCTTCAAGTGCAGCTTCACTAGCACATGCATTCAGCACCCCCAAAGAGGTAACAGAGTCTGGCTGTACACCTTCCTGCAGCATTTGTTGAAATAATTCTAGTGCCTTCCGCCCTTGCCCACATTTCACATGCCCCAATATCATTGTGTTCCACGCGACCACATCTCGAGATGACATATTCTTGAACACTCTCCAAGCATCCTGCATGTGCCGACATTTGGCATACATGTCAACCAGGCTACACCCCACAAAGACATCAGCCTCACAACCGCTTCGAATTATCTGTTCATGGACCTGCCTGCCCTCTTGAAGTGCTCCTAAACTAGCACATGCATTGAGAACTGGAACAAAGGTGAAGCTATTAGGACTTATGTTTTTTTGTCGCATTTCTGGGAAAAGCTGAATTGTCTTCTCATGTTGCCCAGCCTTGACATATCTTGCAAGCCTTCTATTCCAGGAAAAGACGTTCACCTGTACAGTCTCTGGTGCCATTTCAGCAAGCTTTGCTTCTACCCACAGGGGGTTTCGTCGGTCCCGAAGCCAAAGAGCGTCCTGCATCTTCTTGTGCTTAAAATCTGGATACCTTTCATTCAGCTTCTCGGACCTACAGTCCCACCACTGCGCAGGATCTGAAAAGAATTGCCGCCAAAGTTTATCTCTCTGGGCCGCTGGTGTTGGTCCAACCTTTCCACCCGCTGACATCGCTCTGTGGCCATAAGTCACCGTCTGTCCGGAGAGTCGATGGCGCAGTGCCATCACCGAAGAATTGATGCAGCGACTGAATTGAAGCACTTCAAGTTCGCCGATGCCACCACAACGGCACTAGTATTGCAACCAAAAACAGCTTAGCAGATGAGACAATCGAGAGTTTTTGGTGCAAAAAAGACACATAGATTCGTAACCGCAGACTTGCAGCAAACTGGAGAGATGTTGAAATACTAAACCCTACTGGTTTGGAGGTTTGGACCGGTATTGTACTGGTATTGGATTTTTAACATATCCATCTGGTATGGGTATTTGACCTTTTTTGAAATTCATATACCATGGTAGTACGGGTATTGGGGCGAAAATACTCGAACTCATATCAGGTGGTATCAATATGTCTGAAGTTTACAATTTTCACAGAATGCTATTGAAACGTGTGATGCCACAAACAAGTGCAACTTTTTTGAATAAGGTGAAAGGAAAAAATCTTTGATGAACCCTAAAAAAAAACTAGCAAAACACTGGTCACAACAAAATTGATTTGCACATGTCCCAAAATCATTACAAATGCATAATTGATCAAAGTCTAAGGCTACTGAGTTGGAAAAAATTAATATTGTCATAAGCATAAAATTAATAAAATTCATCTACACATGTAGATCCCAAGTTGGAAAAAGAACCATCACTTGATAAGTCATATATAATAACTAGCAAAAATTACTATGACAACTTTGATTTGAAGAGGTCTTATATTCATCACTAATGCATCATTAATAAGAAGTAGAGGTTGTCAAGCATAAAATTAATAAAATTAATCTATGCAAATAGGTCCCAAGTTGGAAAAGAAACACTTATTTGATAAATCATGTAAAATAACCAACAATTGAAATTACAACAAATTTGATTTGAAGAGGTCTTAAATTCATCATTAACACATCATTAATCAAAGGCTAATGCTAGGTCAAGCATAATCAAACACAAATATTAATCTACAAAATATTAATCTACAAGTTTACAAGTCCCAAGTTGAAAAAAAATCATCACTTCATGACACATAAAACATGGTACTAAATACCAACTACAACACTGCAAATTATTTTGATCTACAAAGGTTCCAAAATTATCACAATTGCATGAAACATCATATCAAAGCTTCAATGTGGTACGAATTTGGAAAAAAAAAAGTGGTCACTTAATGAATCAAGTAAGTTAACCAACTAGAACATCGATAAAAATTTGATCAACAAAGGTCCAAAAACCTACAACAATGTAAATCATTGACCAAAGGTTCATGGGGCCAAACATAATCATAATTTTTTTAAAAACATAGCCAAGTCCCTTAAGATGGAAAAAGAATCAGCAATTGACGAAAAAAGGAAGTTACAAGTAACCAACAAAAGCATTAAAAAAGGATTTCCAACTTGAATGAACATGAAATCACAAAGTTTTTTACTTGTCCTCAAAATAGCCATTTTCATCAAGTAATTTGTCTTTTGCACCCAAAAAAACTCAACAATGCCTTCTCAATGACTTTGTAATTCATCTATGCATTGTGTCGCAACTTTAACCTTGGACTCGCAACCAAAGCAAGGGCTTAAAAAGGTGCAAGCCAAATGTGAAGTGTAGGAGTGACATTTCACGCTCTCGGGAGTGTAGGGGAATGTGAGGGAATGAACCCCTACACTCTCAAGTGAGCTCCCACTTTGGGAGTTAAAGTCCCAATGGACTCTCGAATTTTCGATAGGCAATTGTAAGGGTTTAAATTCGTTGGATTGAAAAGTTCATTATATCATTGGAAATCTCTTGCAATGTAGATGTTTAAAATGAACTCACATGACACATTTGGATATTTAAAACATAAATTATGGTCAAAAGAAGGGCTAAGAGTCAAATTACCAATTTGATTATCGACCACTGAAAGTCAGGAAACTTCTTGATTTACTTGTGTGTAGGGGGCATGACATATAACATTGGAAAGCTCTCAAAAAGGGCTACAACTTTGCTTTAGACCTCACCTCAATCAAAGGTCAGCACAAGAAATTATGGGCCTCCAAAGTTGTGAAAGTCCCAATTTCAAGAATTTCTAGACTCCCAACTTGGGAGTTCCGAAACAACATGACATTTAGGTGCTAGCCTCGTGGCCAGGAATAGAAAATATTATAAAGGGGAAGGTGGTGGCTTCCCCCAAATCTAAGTTATGGTGAGTTTTGTGAATATGTGTTTGCTTGTGGCTTATTTGTGCACCAAAAGTGCTCCAACTATGCATTAATCAACTTGTTGTTTGATTTATGCAAGTCCGTGTGAATAATTGATTCGCTTGTCATTTGTCCTAGTCCCCATCCTAGAGCTTCAACACTCCCTTTTACCCTTGAAATGGTACGAGCTAAGGAGCGTTCTCAACTCCTTATCCTTCCGTTATTTTCAACTTAGACTCACATTTGAATCTATCAAGGAGCTTGGGAGTGTGTCACATCGTCAGGCCAATTTTTTTAAATCATCATCAAGGCATCCAAATTATCAAGACCCAATTGGCAATGTTGTAAATTAGTTAAAACATCGACACTGTTAAAAATGCGTTTAATTTTGATTTGGCTTCTTAAAATTGCAAGGATTTGTTTTGCCAAAAATCCAACATTTGGGAATTGGGATTCATGTGTCTTCCACCAAGCAAGAGGACTTTTCAAGTCGTTTTGTGAAACCATTATTCAACAAAATAAAAACAATTCATATTTTAGCAAACCCTCATTGCTTTCTTTTATGGATGTTGATTCACCAAACAACGTGTCATTAACAACAATTGGATTTGGCTAGGATTAAAGGACTTGAAGACCACAACTAAAAGTGGAACCAATTTTATTTTTTGTATTCCTCCACTAAAACCTGAGTTTTATCCTTCCTAGTTAGGTTTGCCACACATTTTAAACCTTTATATCTAGGGTCTAAAATGAGCATCATCATGTTATGGGTCATGGTTGCATCAAATTGAATGCAAAATGCAAAAAAAGGTTACAAGACACGTAAAGATTATAATACCATCTTAGGATACAAGATTTATAGTTATGCATCAAACTTTCCACAAGTCATAAGAGGAAAAATAACACCTTAAAATTGTACTCAACTTGAAGTTTAATGGTAATGGAAATTATAACATAGAAAGCATCAAACAACAACCAATAACCTCTAGTTTGGTTGAAAACACACACTAGTAGAAATCAACCAAAATGTAACCAGTCCATTTACGACTACATGCGACTTGTAGTCATTTGCGACTAGATTTGTGAATATTGCAACTACAAGATCAAATTTCAATTATTTTGGTCATTCTCACAACTATGATGCAACTATTAAAAATTTCATCATTTTGGTTAGATTGATTTTACATTTATTTTTATCCATTAATAGGTTGATATGTCCCATTAGTCGTAATAGTCACCAAATTAGTTACATCCTAAAGGTATTCTACAAAAACATAGGGGTGTATTTTAATGTATGTAATAAAATTATATATAATATGCATACGTATGTATACTATTCATATAATGAATCCCAAAATTAATATTTGACCTTTGAATTTTTTATTCAAATCTGAAAATTTTTATTTCAATTGTTTAGAACATTATTTGAATTTTGGATTTTGGATTTGAACATGAATTTTTTATTTAAATTTAAAAAGGCTTTTTGATCTAAATCTTGATATTTGAATTCTACATTAATATTTTCAAATCCAAAAATTAGTATTTCAATTCAAAAAATTATAATTGATTATAAAAATGGACATTTTAATTTTGAATATTCTAATATAAATATTAAAATCTATATTTCAACTCTGAATTTTTTTCATTTAAATTTTTAAATAATCATTTGATTTGAACCTAAAATTTTAATTCTAAATTATTATTTTGGATTCTCAGAATTAATACTTCCAGTCTGAAAATTATTAATTGAGTCTAAAAATGGACATTTCAATTTTGAATATTTTTATTTGATTCTGAAAATTGATAGTTCAATTCTGGAAATTTTTATTAAATTCAAAAAACTTTTTAATCTAAAAATTAATATTTGATTTCTACATTATTATTTTCAAATCTAAAAATCAGTATTTCAATTCAAAAAACAATATTGAGTCTAAAAATCGACATTTTGATTTTAAATATTTTTATTTGAACTTGAAATTTGATAGTTGAATTCTGAAGTTCTAAATTTAAATTTTAAGAAATTATTTGACTTGAAAAGTGAAAATTGAATTCCAAATTATTATTTTAGATTATTGAAATTAATATTTCAATTCACAAAATTATTAATTGAATCTTAATATGGACATTTTAATTTTGAATATTATTATTTTAATTTGAAAATTGACATTTCGATTCTGAAATTTATTATTTAACTTCAAAAAACTTATTTGATCTAGTGTAACCTAAAAGGGAGTGTGAAACTAAAAACAATCACCCTGACAAGTTGCTGGATCTACACGAAATTTAAGTCTATGAGATTCTGAAACAAACCATGACCCTTGTTCTTTCCTTCTTAAGCTTCTTACAAGAATTCGCCTGCATATACACACAAATCTTCACACATACACACCTTGTAGTCATAAAACATTCACAGCTCTGATCATAAAACTTAGAACTTGCATCTTCATTCACAAAATGTACATGGACTGCATGCTTTTGTTCTTAGTAGATCTGCCACCGATCGGACATCTAACAAAGCTTGGCCTTTCAGATCAGGAACTCTCGGTATACTCTCGATCTATTAAACCTCCGATCTGGTTCCTCACAAAATGCAACAAATGCAACTTCACAACGCTCTTCTTGACTGAAGACTTGTGTGTTATAAGCTCGCAAGTCCAGATATATATAGGAACCTCTGATACAGAGTCAGCTGAACTCAATCCTACCAGTGCCCCTCAAAGAAACTAGCTCTCATGTAAACACAATGAGCGGACTTCTGGTCTCGAATCCCATTCTATCACTCACACAGCTAATGCTTCCATGATATCAATGGCAACTACTTGGCTGAGCTATTGGCGCAGTGGAAAGTTTATAACTAGCCAAAAACTTTATCAATAATCAGATCTCCTCTCCTATCTACGCATCTCTAAGTTCATCTACCACAATCTACATTGATCTTCCATCTACTGCATACTCTACAAACTCAAGGACTTCCTTTCAAGCTATACTCTTCTTGCCAAAATTCTTCCCTCCCAAGCCTTCACCTTAGCTTTCTAAATTTTCACACCTCCTCAGCCACCATCGTCCCAGTCACATCAGCTCATAAATGTAGCTCCACTCCTCACCATAATTCGCACCGCCTCATTCATGCGTGATCAGCCTCCACGATCCTTTAGAAGCAACCGCCATGCATTCCCTGTAGTAATGGAGAGTAATGTGCAGCCAAAACTAATGACGATCGCAAAAATCAAACTCAAACAACAGGTAGAGTTCACACTATGCGGTGACCCATTCTTCGGTCACACTAGAATTTGATATTTGAATTCTGAATTACTATTTTATCTTAAATTTATATTATAATTCAAAAAATTATTGATTGAGCTTTAAGGATTTTTTCTAGTAGTGTTATCCATAGTATATATCACTTTTATAAATTATTATAAATTATTATTTTTATTAAACCTTAGTTACACATAATAATAATTGTTGTAACATAGATTTATATATTTTCTAAATATATAATTTTTATATTAGAAGAAAATAATTAATGTATTTAATGTGACATTACTTTAAAATCATTGCAATTATTTCATATAAGAATTAATTAATATGTGCATAATTATTTTATAAATGAACATAATTATTCACATTCTGTAATTTATAACTTCAAACCTGAATTAAAAATTTGGAAAACCTATAGTGTAGTTAAAATAATTATTTTACTGATTTTAATTTCATGTAATATATATATAATTTTTTAATTATATGATTAATCATCTATGATAAGTATTTTATAGTAAAAGTAATTATGAAAATTAACAGTATGTTTGGCAAATTATTTTATTTATAGTTAATAATTAGCAAAAGAAAAAAATTACTTGACCTATAATTTTTTTTACAAACTAAATGTAATTATATAATAAGTAATGTAATTAATTGAATAAATTTTTTAAAAAATTCGTGTAAAAAAGTTACTTTCTAATAGTAATTGTTAATCCATTACTTATAATTTTAACATATATATTCAAAATATTTATTTTTAAAATTAAAATTAATAAATTATTATTATTACATTAATTATATTATATATAATTTGAATAGATTCTAAAAAGTAATAAAATATTTTTTAATATCTTAAATATTTAATTATTTATGAGTTATGTATTAATAATTTGTGAGTTACTAGATAGTTAATTTGTTAAATATTAAGAACTTATTGCTTATTTAAGTAATTAATACTAAATAATGAATATTTTTAGTGTGTAATTTATAATTTAAATTCATGTAAATTGAATCATTATTAATTAAATGATTATCTAATTATCTAGCACTTGAATTGTTGAAAATATTTAATCATTTTCGGCGTATCTATCGATTAAAAACTAAGAAAGTAAGGCATGAAGAAAGTTTTGGAATTACAACTTGGTTTATGAGGAAGTTGGAATTTCAAAACTTATCCCATATTGTTTATTCTTCATTCTTATTTTGAACACTATATAAACAAGGGGTGTGGTCATCCAATTTCACATTAAGAAATTTGTGCACATGGGATGAACTAATAAAAAAGGTCAACCCAAAAATAAAATAAAATTATGCACATTTTTAAAGTGCATGCCTTCCCAACCTATTTATTTACCTAGTTAGGTAAGTACTTAGTTTGACCTACCCATCTAGGTTGACCTATGTACCTACCTACCTACTTAAGTACCTACCTATGTGAGTAGGTATTTAACCTAGGAAAGTAGAACCTACCTATTTATTTTTTTAACCTAAATAGGTAGGTTGGTATGTAACCTAGGTTTATAGGCACATTTTTGTGTACCTACCTAGGTACTTACCAACTTAATATTAATATTTTAATATTTTTCTTCTTAATGCCACATGGCATACTTACATTGGGCCACATGTCATAATATAAAATCGTCCAAGTATTAGAATTGAACGTCCTAGATTATTTCAAAATAATATTAATAATATTTTAATAATCAAATATTAAAACACGTGGCAACACATCATTTGCCCTTAATTGTTACTAAAATAGTTGCATCTTAGTTGCATGTGACAATACATATACAATGTAGTCAAAAGATGAAATGTATTTGTTGACTTTTTTTTCATACAATACCTTTTGTCATTTGTGATTAATTTATCACATGCGACTTGTCTTAGGCGACTACATAGATTTTAGTTGCAAAATGTCTCTTGTGACTAAAATTTAATTACAAACATTAGTCGAAAATACATAATTTTCTTCTAGTGACATTGTTTAATAATCGAGTTCAAGATTTCAATCATTGTCCTTGTAATAGCCCAAGTCGAACCAAACAAAACACATGCTTGTAAATGCAAAGATTAATGACTATAACAAATCATGATGGCATGGGCATACTCCAATGTTTCCTAGAAAAGTACAACTTTTGAAGCAAACTTGGTTTTCACAAGGGTCTTCAACTTTCTTAAATGCAAACTTTCTTAAGGCAAACTTACTTCTTGGCAAGCAAATTCCCATTCTTGCCTCCCTTTGCCTAATTTTTTAAATTTAGGTGATGGATTTTTGTAATGTAGATGGAGCATTTTTTCAAAGAAACCTCCTTCATGCCTTGACAAACCTTTTTTTCATTTGTAACATACTTGTAGACCTTCGACATCACATGTCTAAAACATGTGTTAGAAAAGGGCTTTTATAATTGAAGAAAATCACAAGACAAAATAGTGGAGAAGGCAAAATTCAAGGTGGTTAGATTCTTGCCTTTGTCCTTCACACAAACCAATACCTTGTTGGTCAATTATAATTCAACCAAAAGAGGCTTCACAAGCTCTACCGATATAATTCCATTAGTTATCTATAGCCTCAAATAAACCGATAATGACATAGCAAGGTACCTAATACCAATCCAAGAAGTTCAAAACGAACACAAAGGTGTCAAATCCAATTTGATTCATCCATAAATCGAATGTGATAGAAATTGTATCACATTGTGCCAACATAGGTATAACATAATGATCCATGCACTTAGCAAGCACAAAAGGTATGTGTCTTTTGACAAGTTATTTATGAATAGGGAAATGAACTTTACCATTTTGCCACATGAACAAGTGTCATAAGTAAGAAGACTCCATTGCATATAATGGCACGTATCCCTTTGCAATGAATAGAACTAGGTCTTCAATGAAAACTAGCTAAGGGGGATCAGGACTTTTGTAAGGTTGAGTGTTGGAAAAAAGAATCAATTATTGCAAAAGGCATAGTTCATTTGCGATTCTTGATTTTATTCACAACCTAGATTGGAAACTTCATTTTCATGGAGTTTCTTACAATGCAAAGCATATTTGGCAACAATGGCCTTATGTTCATTGTTAATGTGTTTCCCCATGGAGGTGATGCCATGCATTGGATTATAGGTGAGAAGGCCTTTGCACCCATGAATGGTGTTGTTTGAACTTTGAACTTGTTTAATGACATGGCAAATAATGCACCTCATGGTTTGTAGTGCCCCCAACAAAACTTTTTCAAGAGGTTTGTTTAAAACAAAAAAGCCCACATTATGGTAATGTGATGGTTTGTGAACCATAATTTCATGCTTGCCTCTAACTACTGTAGTTGCATTCTCCAATTGTTTTTTCCTCGACAAATAGGACCTCCACTCAAGTCTTTGAAATTTGAAATGTGGAGTCTTTTGTAAGTCAAGTGTCTAACCCCTTAGCATCACAAAATTCATTAGTTGTGATGAACTCCCATGTAGGATCCATGTTACCATGTACCCAAACTTGACTTGTGAACATTGCTCTTGAAAACTAAAACCTAAAAACTTATGCACAAATCTTGAAACTAGTTGATGACTTACCACTTAGGCACCATCATTGCCAACATCACTAAAACAATGAATGAACACCATTTTATCAAAAATATTAGTCTAATTTTACTAGAAGGAATATATATATAGTTACATGTCCAAAGTATCGGATGAAATTTTGTGTCTGATTTTTTATTAAACAATAACATTCAAATATATATATATATAAATGATTTGAAAATTTGGGTGTCCATATATTACAAATGTGTAGATTTATGAAAAATCTTGAATTTGAAATTTTATTCGTTTCATTTGAACAAAATATGAAAAAGAAATCACATTTCAAAGTTGATGATTTTTAGCACCAATTGATACAATGTCAAATAAGTTTAATATTTGACTTTGTATGTAATAACTTGAAAGTGGTGGTTGGGTTGTAAAGTTGTTGGTGTGCCACTTAAGAGACCAAAGTCCAAACCTTGATCCCAACATTCAAGTGTTGATTGCCCGTTAACCATTCAACAGACTTTGTTGAGTGATGTTGATTTTAAAATTGGCGTTGACTAGTCAAAATATGTATAAATACATATATATGGAAATATATAATAATAATAATAATAATAATTATTATTATTATTGTTGAATTTTAATTAATGAAACTATTCAATTTGACTAATAGTCAAATAGTCATGAGTCAAAATGAGCAGTCAAAAACATCACCCTACAACTAGTTAAAAAAACCATCCTCGTTATGTTAGACATGTCCAAAATGATTGAATGACCTTTTTGGTGGCTGTTCAAAATAGGCTTTTTTATTGATTTTTCTAGTCAAATAAATTGTGAATTCTAGTAGTGAAATTTGACAAATATGAAAATTACAATAATTAAAATTAAAGCTTTTGTAACTCCTTTTTATATTTTTGGCAACCTACCATAACTTAATGTAGAAATTGGAGATATCTTAAAAAATTTGTGAAAATGTTGTCAAACTTTGGTGACTTAAAAATCCAAAAACACCTATATTTCACCATTTTGAAAAAAATCACAAACAAAAAATCAATGCTTTTAAATATTGACATATTCCACATTTTGGTGTTGTTGGCTCATAATGGCTTGTCACATTGTCATGTGTAACAAAATTATTTTAGCTTTTTGTGCCAATAATCAAATGATTTGCAACCTCCAAACAAGATATTGTTGTTTGATGGGGATGTTAATTGTGAACGGTTCAAAATTCTTGGACCAATAATACCCAAAAAACAATGTTCAATTTTCAAATTGTAAATAATGTGCATCCTTTCTAAATGGGGTGCCTTCACTATACCCCCATGTACTTGTTCTATTTTCTTTACAATGGATTTCATCCATTTGTTTCCAAAATCGAAAGAAAGGTAAAACTTTAGTAGGAAATAAATCAGAATCACCTTACTTCTACAAAATCCATATCAATGTATAGGTCAAATTGTGATACATTATTTGGGGTTTTCTCATGGTTTTTTGGTTTCTATTCGGTGGGAAGGTATGGACACAAAATAGAACCCTCAACAAAGGAATGCCCATTTTTGGGACTAGTGTTTTTGCAAGTCGAAAAATTGGGCATCCTTGCTCATTATTTCAAAGATTTATGTTTTTTGCCTTAATAATCAAAATATTTTGTAATAATAACTCCAATATTAATGATCTATCAATTTGATGGGACAATAATTGTGAACGGTTCTGAATCGTTTTAAAAAATATTTAGACTTAAATGTGGATTGTAGATATACTTACAATAATATGATGTAGCATGACAATTGGGCCACAAAAACCTATATCATTTAATAGATGACACTATAATTTTTGGCAATTTTGACAATTTTGTGAAAAATATTTTGGAGAATCTTATGTTGCAAATTCCCTGATTTTTCAAAAATAATTAAAGAACAAAAGAAAATAAAATGTGAAAAGATGTTTAGTATTTTCCTACTTGAACAAATTTTAATGTTGCCAAATTTTGCTAAATAGTCTTTTGGATGATTGCCACTTGAGCAACATCACAAAATTGAAGAAAAACAATTGGGTTAGAAATTGCATTTTCAAACAAAATTTGATGAGGATTGAGAATGAAATGTATTATTTCATTAATAATCTCAATATCAATGGCAAAACAATATTTTGAATTTGTTCCAAATCCTAGAATATTGTAATATTTCTTTTTTTTTTAAACCTCTAAATTCAATGCAATTTTTTTGCAATATTTTTAGCCAAAAAAAAATATTTTGATTTCTTTACTATTGATCAAAATGGTTTGTAGCCTCCAAACAAGGTATGGCTACTTTGATGGGGACATTTGAGTATGGATGGTTCTAGATTCTTGTTAACAACACTACAAAACAAATGCGCACAAAAGTGCTTGGTTTTTGGACTTGCATTATGACAAGTAAAAAAATGTGCACCCTTTTTAAATAGGGGGAGTGCGTTCATTGTATCTTAATGTACTTATTTTCTTTCTTCGCAATGGGTTTCATCCATTTGTTTCAAAACCCGAAAAAACAAAAACAAGCATCCTTACATATTGGTTTTCATGATCATATAACTTTAATGGGAGATGAAAGGGAGAAGTCACACTGCTTAAAAAATTCCAAATTAATATAATTCAAATTATATTTGGGGTTTTGTCATGTTTCTTGGTTTTTGTGGGGGTCAGAGGGTATGGATATAAAAGAAAACCCACATCTAATAGCCACTTTACAGTAGGAGTTAGGGTTGACATTCAACCCAAATTAGCATTCATATTGGTGCAAAAGTCAAAATCAGCCCCAAGGGCTTTACGCTAGGAGTATGTTTACTGTTTATTATTTACAATTTTACGTCCGTTTGGGACCAGAAAGTCCATTAGACGAAAGGTAGATCATGGAGGACAAATTGTCCTTTGGTACTGGCAGCATGCCACAAATTTGGCCAAGGTGACCATGTTCGTAGTCTGCATGAGTTCGGCAAGAGTGCTTGTGTGGGTGAGGGGTAGGGTCGAACAAAAGCGTTCCCTAACTTTATGTGTATTTGGATAGATAAGGAGCAAGTGCTCTTCATCCTCTACCTTCCCTAAGTCGCAGCCTCGACAAAGCCTCTCTGCATATGGCATGCCCTTCCACGCACCTAACACTACTTCAAGCTACGTGTTGCCACATCAAAACCAAGCAAGAGCTTTTCGTAGCTAGACACAATTGATGTCACACAAGTATCTTTCACTTTCGTACGACATACCTTTGAAGCGCAAGTATCTTGTTTGCACGCTGGTCCCAATCTCGCGGTTAGTAAAGAGCTTTTCAATGAAAGCCAGTCGCATATTATCCTTCACCCTTTTTACATTCAACATTATGTGGGGGAAACCTGGAGGGGGTGGGATCCCAACCTCCTGGTTGATCGGGCCTCTCGTCATAAATCTACCGCCAACTGGCTGCACTAGCTTTGCTAAACAGGTCGGATGTATGTGCATTGACCCAAGAACTATTCCCAGCGGTAGTTCAGCAGTCCCCGTTGGGAGCGCACGGGTCGCTGCAAGTTGAAGTGTTGTGTCCAACGGTGATTGAGCCAAAGGCAGAAAACTTGCCACCTCTTGGGGCTGATTTTGGAGTAGCCATTTTTTCACGGATCCGGCCCAACATTTCTTTCCCGCAACAAGCATAGCAAGCTGGGCTTCCCATGCCTTTCCTAAGATGCGGTCTTTAGTGATCGTGCTCACACAATTATAGTACAACAATGCTTGTCCCCATACAAAATGTTCAAAGGGGATTTTGCCAAATTTTGCTAGCATGATGGACGTGCTGGTTGTTTTTCGCAACCCGAGTAGGGACTTGAGGAACCCTCGGTACACTACTTCAATAGCCTCTATTTTCTTGGAGTCCACCCAAATTTCACAGGCGTAACTTGTTGTAGAACATACCAACGTGTTGAAGAGGTCACAACGTAACTTAACGTCCATAATACGTATGACGCGCTCCTAAGTCCCTTGATGGACCCACTTGAAGGTCCAACTTTGTAAAGTTACGGAAAGTTGGGACTTGAGGGCCGCTCCCGACTTCCAGCACTAAAAGGGGGTAGAGGGGTGTGCTAGAAGTCTCGGGATTAGACTAGGAAGAGGGACTAGATTATCAAGCTTGAATCTGCATCCAAAACCAACCATAAGAGGGTTAGATCACATTCGGGAACACCCTTGGGTGTTGGGACAAGCCACGGGCACTTTGACACATAAGACTCACCACATCCCGAACTTGGGGGAAGCCACCACCTTCCCCCATATAGTATTCTTTGCGTTACTCCGCGGGGAGGAAGAATAGAAGCCGCCCCATCCATGAGGAAAATTTCCGATCATTCCCCCCTCGTCATAACGATCTGGGGACGCCCCTCCTCTACGCCCATTGCTATCAAGTACTTTGACACAACCCTATTAAGGGAGGACAGGAGCAGAGCTACCATCCTAGATGCTTGGAGAGGCACCCAACCTCCACCCAGCCTAGATGCAGATTGGCCCGGCTGGTTGGAGGCAGCCACCAGGAGGGTACTTGCTTGCAATGGCAGATTAGCGAGAGAAAAGAGGAGGGCAAAAGGAGCCCGAATTAGAGAACTACAACACAAAATCCGCCTGGCAGAGATCCAGTTGCAGAGTAACCCGGAAGACGAACCAGTCCGGGACATCCTCTCGGTGGCACAAGGCCACCTGACGGACTCCTTGCAAGAGTAAGTGGTTCGAAACCACCAGCTCAACGCTGCCACCTGGTTCAGGTATGGTGACACGTGCTCAAAGCGCTTTTTTGACTTCCACCGAATAGGAAGAAAAAGAACACTCCTTAAGGAGCTGTCAACCGAAGACGGAGACGTCACAGGCCAGGAGGACCTGGCCCATTACGTGCGCTCCTTCTACACGCACCTTTACACCTCGGAGGCAAATGCCCCTGGCACCCACGAAGCCCGAGAGGCCTGTTGGACCAGCACTCCGACTCGGGTCTTAAACAAAACAAACAAGGAGCTGACTCAAGAGCTCACCCTGAAGGAGATCCAGGAGGCCATCCTGGCGATGCCGAAGGACAAAGCGCCAGGATGCGACGGCATCCCGACGGAATTTTTTCAGGAATTCTTTAGCGAAGTCTCTCCAACCTTACTTCAAGCGTTCTCAGCGATGCTGAGAAACGAGGAGACCTCAGAATCGTTTAACAAAGGACTCATCATTCTCATCCCCAAATCGGAGATCATGCCAGAATTGGAAACTGGCGCCCAATCATTCTGCTAGGCAGCTTATACAAGATCCTGGCCAAAACACTGGCGAGACGACTTCAGACCTTCCTCCCGAGTATAATAAGGCCCAGTCAGACTGGTTTTGTCGAGGGGAGGTGTATTCTCGACAACACCTTCCTGGCACAAGAAGCTCAGGACTGGGTAGAGGAGAGTAACCAAGATTTAGTCCTCCTATTCCTAGACTTCGAGAAGGCCTTCAATAGGATTG
Organism: Sphagnum tenellum; assembly: GCA_963921925.1. Classification (NCBI taxonomy): domain Eukaryota; kingdom Viridiplantae; phylum Streptophyta; class Sphagnopsida; order Sphagnales; family Sphagnaceae; genus Sphagnum; species Sphagnum tenellum. Next base: position 22,106,596 of record OY998146.1, read on the forward strand.
AGTGGAGCTTTCTCTTTGAGGCCCTGGCAAAACTCAGATTCTGCTCACAATGGATCCGGTGGGTGAGCTCGCTATACAAGTCAGCCTTTTCGGCTATCAAGCTAAATGGAGTGGAGGGGAGCACCTTCCCACTCGGCAAATCAGTGAGGCAGGGGTGTCCGCTCTCACCTTATCTGTTCATCCTAGCAACGGACATTCTTGGGCACATGCTCGATGACCACCGTTTCGGAGTAAAAGGTATGGCCCTCCCGGGAGGAGGGAAAATAATAGACCAGACTTTTGCGGACGACATTGCGTTCTACTTGCAAGGAACGTGCAACAATATGGAAAGGACGCAAAAAGTCCTAGACACCTTCTGTAGAGCGTCGGGAGCAAAAATAAACTGGCACAAAACGGCCGCGATCTGGGCCAGTAAAAAAAATAGGGATTGGGAGTGGGGCCAGGAAGTGGGACTCCAGTGGATCCCAGAAGGCAAAGGGGTGAGATATTTGGGAATCTAGGTGGGATTCCATCTCCCCCCTGAAGCCAACTTCGATAAGATGATGTCAGCCCTCAAGGGCAAGCTAATCAATTGGAGTACCTGCCGCCTCTCACTGGCCGGGAGGATTCTGGTTGCAAACCAGGTACTCTTCGCCTCCATGTGGTACCTGGCAACCTCCTGGAACCCGAACCCCAGGATGTGCTGCCAGGTTCGAGGTGTAGTGAGGAATTTTATTTGGAGTGGAAAAGCCACTAACGCGAGGGCCAAAGTCAAGTGGGAGACTCTCATCCTCCCGACCTCACAGGGAGGTATCAGGATCATCGACCTAAAAACTCAGTCCGAGGCTCTCCTAGCGAAGCTCCTCATCAGGGGTCTTGAACCGGGAGGAGAGCCCTGGAAAGAACTCCTGAGGCATAAGGCCAACCAGGTCATGCTTCCGGTGCACGGGCTGGGCCCAGCCACGCAAGACATCAACTGGCTGTTTGCAGCCAAGAAGCTCAAGAGACCTCCGACCTCTCTGTGGAAGAGCATCCTCAGTGCTTGGATGAATGTCAGACCGGGTTTAAGCAAGATGGAGCCAACCAATGCTGCCGAAGTGCTCAGACAACCGGTCTTTGGCAATCCTCTCATAACAAACCAGGACAGCAAACCCCTAGGGCTTAGTGGCAAGAATGAGGGCAATGCTCTCGTGAACCCTGGCCACTCCAGAGTTGGAGACTTCTGGGACCCAGAGACGAACTTTTGGAAAAATCTCTCAGCTCTCGGAATGAGCTCCCACACGAGCAATAAACAAAACAGGGACCTCATAGTTGCCAGCATTCCCTGGAACCCGGCCACCTATAGCAGCAAACCATTCGTAGGAGACTGGGTCAGCAAGAAGGAAGCTGACCAGACCGCCCCACCGGAGTGGGTGTACCAGATCACCGACACAAACCTTACCACCGCCAGCGCTAAGGAGTTCAGGAAATTGTCCAGCGCTGGCCGAGTTCAAGCTACTAGCTCACACTATACCACCATTCCCTTTGAGGGTTACGAACCTGTCAGAGTTCTCGCCCAAGACGGTCATGGAACCACGCTCAGGCTCACCAAGGATTTGCTCCCGCCAGGTAAGAAACCTTCGATCTACTGGATCTTTGAATCTGGATTCATTTCTGGTCTCCCGTGGGATCCGGGGGACTAGCTATGGCAGTCGACGCGCAACTTGGATGACGTTCCTTTCTTTGGATACTCCTCCAAGAGAGGGTACCAGAATGCCAGGAAAATACACCACCCCCCCCAGCATCATCACCTTCATCCAGGGCCTGGGTTTGCACAACTCGACGGTTGCCCAGATCGTTGCCAGAATGTGGCACAATGCGCGTCCCCGTAAAGTTGGAGTGCTCACCTGGCTGACCCTCAACAACGGGCTGCTGGTGGGCACCTGGCTTCAAACCATGGGAATTCAGGCCCCCTGCAAAGGCTGCGACGAGGGGCTCTAGGAGTCTGCCCGACACTGCCTCATGGAATGCACCCCGGCCCAGAAGGCTTGGAGTGCTTTCCTCAGGGTCTGGGGCGAATGGGAGGTGCCCAATCGCCTCTCCATTACCTGGCCCTTCGTTTTTCTTGGGGAGTCCGTGTTCGAAGAAGAGGACGACCCCCTAGACCTTCATCGCTACCACCCGGGAGGCTTCTCCTACCGGAGACAACCCCTCGACATTCTTAAGAGCTTTCTGCTCTATTATTTATGGTCCGAAAGATGCCGAAGGCACTTTGATGGCCAGTTCTCCCTCAAAAGGGTCCTGCTCCAATCTTGGGAGGCTACGGCGGAGGTGGGCATGGCCACCTGGAAGGCCATTAGATCCTCTAGCCAGGATAAGACCCATGACAATTAGAATTGCATTGAGTATGCCTTTAGGACTGAGTGGCTTCATGGCCGCATCTTTGGGGAGGGCGAGGCTGCCATTTCTTGGCGCCTGCTCCCCCCCTTGTACTTTCTCAATTTTTCTAATGATTGATGGGGCTGTTGCCTCCCTCCCCGTAAGGGGTTCACCCTGCGTTACTCCGCAGAGGCTACATCCAAATGGCTCTTTTTCTCGAGACTCCCAAGTTGGAGTCTCGAAACTGTCCTAGGTTGGAGTCCCAGAACTTTGGGAGCTCATATCTCCCGACTATAGAGTCTGATTAAGATGAGGTCTAAACCAATGTTGTAGCTCTTTTTGAGAGCTTTCCAACGCCATGTTGCACTCTAGAATCAGATGTCAGGAAGAGGTCGATTCCTGACTTTTAGTGGTCGGGAGTCAAATTGCCAATTTGACTCCTGGCCCTTCTTTTGCCCATAAGTTAGGCTGCAGATGTCCAAATGACCAATGCGAGGCCATTTTGGACATCTACGCTTCAAGAACTTTCCACTGACACCAAGAACACCCCAATGTGAGGTGGTTTGGCTTATGTTGTTGAACTCTAAACATTCGGGAGTCTCAGAGGACTCCAAATCCCCAACTTTGGGAGTGTGAGTTTCATCCTCACACTTAGCCCAAAGTGGGGTTGCGACAACGTAGTTCTGCACAGTGGCGGTTCAGTGCGAATAGCAAACGTGTATTGGTAGCTGCTAGATGTTCCACTGCACCATCCAAGTTCGGGGTGGTTTCGAGTAAGATCCCCAAGTAATTGAAGGTCTGCACACGTTTAATAATGTCACCTTCAAACACAAACTTTTGGCATTGGTCAACAAAATTGAACACCATGACTTTTGTTTTTTTCACGTTCATTGTAAGTCCACGTTCAGCACATAATTGCTAGAGTGCGTTTAACTGTTGTTGTAGTCCCACCTTTGACTTCGATGTTAAAACAAGATCATCTGCAAAAAGTAACAACCATACGTGCACATCTGCCAAGGTCGGTGCATCGCATTCTCTGCCGTTTAAACACCCCTCTAAGGCATTCAAATATAACCCAAACAATAAGGGGCTGAGAGGACAACCTTGTTTCACACCTTGTTAGCACCTGAAGCTGGAGGTGACACCTTCATTTCCCTCTCGAAGACTTGTTGCTAAAAGTAGACTTTGCTGTAGCACCCCTGCATTGCTACAGTAGGTCAGCTAATTCGTCTGCCCCTAGATGCCCAATCGAGTCAGCAACCCACATGTTTCCAAGACTCACTGTTAGGGCAAGTTGGTACTTTTAACTTTTTATTTATCATAGTTGAACTTAGGCAAAAAGATTTTTTTTGTTATCACTGTATGTTGTGGTTCAACAACGCTGCAATCAATGTTCAATGGTAGCCACAACGGCCTGTGGTTAGAGTTGCCCCCCCATCGCGCGATAGCGGGTGTCATCGATTATCACCTCGAGGTGTGTAACAACTTGCCAAACTGTAGGTGAGCCAACAATATAATCGACAGTGCTACGCCCCCCATTTGCTAAACAAATGAACTCCCCTGATTGGTCGCCAGGTGTCCGGCCATTAAGGATGAGCAACCCAATGTCACAACATAGGTCTAGGAGCTCACAACCCCAGTCGCCAACAGTAACATCACGGTTTTGTCGCGTAGTCACAACGCTTGGTTGCTTAATGTCAACGAGCTCAGGCGCTTGTAACAATTCACAAAGGTCACTAGTGTCAAGGGTATTTGGTAATGCTGTAGTACGCACATTAAAATCCCCTCCGAATAGTACTATGCCCCCTAAAGTTTGAACTTCAGCAATATCTGCTACCAGGTTTTGGAACAGGGATTCATTCTCGTGTTTGGAGCCAATACGGGCAATGACGCGCTCCCAAGTCACGGGGGTGAAACCCACTTGAGGGTCTCACAAAGTCAAGTTGCGGAATTGAGACTTGGTAGCACGCTCCCGGCTTCCAACTCTAAAAAGGGGTAGAGGGTCGAGTTGGGAGCCCCGGGATTAGACTAGGAAGAGATCAAGCTTTTAGATCACACGAACCTGCATCACAAACCAACACGAGTTGGTTAGAATCCATTTACACTCTTTTGGTGTTGGGACAAGCCACGGGGACCCGGACTCACTTGGACTCACCACATCCTTGGCTCGGGAGTATGCCACCACCATTCTCCCTATAGTATACTCTGCGCCACGTTGTGGGGACTACACCCAAATGACACAAATTCCCGGGACTCCCGAAATGGAGTCCTGAAGTTGTCCCGAAATCGTCCCGGCGGGACTCCCGGAGCTTGGAACGGCCATAACTCCCGACTGCGGATTCTGATCGCGACGAGGTCTAAACCAAAGTTATAGCCCTCGTCGAGATCTTTCCAACGACGTATCGCACTCTCAATTCGGACTTCGGAAAGAGGTCGATTCCCGACTTTTAGTGGTCGGGAGTCAAACTGTCAGTTTGATTCCCGGCCCTTCTTTTGCCCATAACTTGGGCGACAAATATTCAAATGGCCAATGCGAGGCCATTTTTGATATCTACGCTTCAAGACCTTTCCAATGACACCAAGACTACCCCAATGCGAGGTGTTTTGGGTCTTGCTGTTGAGTTCTAAACATTCGGGAGTCCCGGAGGACCCCAAATCCCACTTTTTTCCAAGTGTTGGGCTTCACCCCCACACTTGGCCAAAGTAGGGTTGCGACAGGCAACGTACACCACGCACACAAACAAGTCAGGGGTAGCACCCTTGTTGACCCGTAGCCATAGATAAGAATCGTGGCTTCCTTCTTTCCACTGTGATAGGTTTGGCCTAAGGTGGCTACTAAAGTAAGCAACAACCCCCCGCTATGTTTTGTTGCTTTTGTATTACCCAGCTGCATAGTGCGTGCTACCGCAAGTGAGTCAAACCCTTCAACATGTGGCAAATGTTGGCCTGGGAAGTGCCAAGTTTCAGTTAATAAGACGAGGTCAACACCTTGAAACAACTCTAATATTTCCACCCCCGTTTTCCAATTTATTTACACCACCCCCGTGCATGTTCCATAATACCACGCATAGGTCTCTCTGGCCCCCGCAAAGGTCACTAAAGTCAAGGCTAAATTGTTTTTCAAAATTCAATCTACCCCAAGTACTAATAAATGCTGAACTTTCTGGCCTTGTATTGGCCCCAAGGTTGAAAAAACGATACCATCAAATTTGGGAGGCCAGTTTGTAACCCTTGGAGCCAATATTTCAGCAATTATTAATATCCTGACATCCATGTTCTAGCATTTATTAATAACTTGGGTCAATTTACAACCCAAATATGTTCAAAGTTGGCCCCAAGTTGTTTTGACCTTGATTCCTAGTGTTAAGCAAGCCTAAGAAATGCCCACCTTTGGCACTTGTGATAGCGCAAGTCCAAAAAAAGGGCATCTTCACATATTATTTTAATGATTATTATTCATTGTCCTTGTCAATATTCCCACGATTTTTCCTTCTTGTGCTAACAATCATTTAACAGTACTTATAGTAATGTCATGTAGCATTACAACTGGGCCATGAAAACCATAATCATTTAATAAGAGTGGGTGGGAGATCTTGCCTCCAACCCTAAATGAATTGGTGTTTGGACTCAAATGTCCTATTTCAAATTAACAATTGAATAGGGTGATATTTATATTTGATTTCAATCCTGTAATATTGTAATTTCCATTTTAAAAAACAAGTTCCTTTAATTTTGATGTAGTTTTTTGGCAATATATAATTAGCAAGATTTTATTTTATTTACAGATATTACTTGCTTATAACTATCAGATTGAAAGAGGCTGATACCTCATAAAATGTGCGTGCTCTGACCTTAGACTGCATTGCACACCATTTCTTGAAATTCACTCCTGGTCAAGAATGTGGATCAAGAACTAGAGTCAGTACACAATAAAGAGGTGCATAGCAAACTGCAGGAGTACAGAAGGAAATACAACAATCAAGTGTTAACATGTTGGGACTAAGAGTGGTTGGGACAGAGTTTGCAGATATTTACAGTTGTGACCAAGTTGATATGCTATGAACTATTCTCCAATATGTAGGAAATAGGACCCTATATTTTGGCAGTCTGATAGAGTTCCATCTAGCATAATGTTGAGCAATTGGTTTTACCATCTTTAACAACAAGAATACAAGAAGTTGCTGATGATGTCTGAAATGACTATCTTGGATGGACTTGATCCCCAAAAATCAGGTCAAGCCAAACCTGTACTATTTTGCATAAACATGGATTTGGTTTTGTTTTTTAAGAGCCTACAAGACCAAGCACAAACATAATCATGTACACATTTAAATGCAAGAAACTCGTGAGTAAGCATGCACAGGTAGGGAGTAAGGAATGTACCTTAAGAACCAAAGAGAACATCATGTGCTTGGTTCACAATTTCCAAAACGTGCAACAATCAAGCTTGTACACAAAACGTACAATACAACATACTGCTTGATGCTCAATGCAAAAGGAAGAGTGAGGAGTGGGGCTACAGCAACCAACCAAGACTTTCTTGTCATCAGAAAAAGTTGTATGCTGCCATACTGTTACAGAAGTGTCAGGAGGACACATGGGACTGCGGCATAGTGAGTTGTATGTCACCATTCGAGTCATTCCACCAATCTTGTATGTCGCATTTGTTCCACCTGCCGCACAACCATACAAACTCAACCAAATGACTTCCCTTCTGTGTGCACGAGTGAAGAAAGTCTGTGTTTCAAATTCTGATAAGACAGAAGAAAGAGAAAAAAAAGCTTCAAGAAGACAATTCAAGAAACTTGTTACATCCTGTTATTGAAAAGTTGAACACTTGTCATTCTGTTACTGGGCAGATCCCAGGCCGATTCTGGGTTGGAATTGATTTTGGTACCACAAGTTGACTACTAAACCCTAAACCCATCTACCTTATACCGGACACAGTTAACCAGGACCCACCAGTGCACCATGGAGGATGAATGGTTGGTCATGAAACAGTTTTCTGTTGGGTTTCAGTTCCCTAACTAACCATGGTGTTTGGCCCAGTTGCTTTTTCTATAAACCTACCTACCAACAACCCATAAGCAAGTTGTTAGTAGGTAGGTAATAAAAACAGCCCTCACAAATTTATAAACCATCTACTTACCTAGTAATTACATGTTTTCCTACCTACCTACATATATGCATGACCTATTTCCTAGAGTATTGGTTACCAAGGTGAAACTTTTTGTTAACAATGTGGAAAAGTTGAGAAAATGAGTGGAATAGGTTGGGTTTAAGACCTATGTTATAATTGTGAAAAAAGTGAGGGTAAAAGGGGGATAATATGAGCATAATGTGGTTTAACCTCCATGTTAAAAATGTGGAAATTTCATAAAAACATGTGGGATGGCATTGAGGCAAAATGTGGATATGTCAATATTTGCACACAGTTTATCACACTTTTATAACCCAGACTTTTGCCACACCTCTAACCCATAATTTTCCCATGTCTTGCTACAGATTTGTCACATACAGTCCATGATATGAATCATCAAAAGCGTGGCAACAGGGAGGAAAATCTATGGGAAAAATGTGAAAAACTACTCCAAATGTTGTAGTGAGCTGACATGTGTCATCAACATGGTGTAGATGAGCTGCATACTCCAAACCTGTTTTGGGTGTCACTCATTTGCTGCACAAAGACATGATCGAGCTCCTACCATATTGAACATGAGCAATAGGTCAATACCCAGAAGTGCAAGTGGACCCATACCACAACTGTCTGGGTATGTGGGGAAAAAAACAAGCCTTTGATCAATGTCTTAAGTTGAAAATTGCTAGAACACAGATCAGATGTATCGAGACTGCCCACTAGTCGTGATTGTGAAAGAGCTGAAAATTTTGATTCAAGCAGCAACCAAAAAAACCAGGTCACTCATGAAACCAGGCCCACTCTTTCCACAGCAATATGATCAACAACATTCCCATCTCAATCAATGAATCAATCAAGCCTTCGCTAGTTCTATCAAGTGCCAGCTCTAGTTCAGTCACCAGTATCTGCAGTACACTATGCAATTATACAATCTGCAACTGTGGCACATGCAAGATGGGAATTTGAAGTGTGCATCTACCCTTCTTGTGCAGCTCAAGCTCGTAAGTCAGAACTCGCGCTGGAAACGTAGAGACCTTGGCCGCTGCTTTCAACACTAGGAGGAGCGCGAGGGCCGCGATTTATAAAACGGGGGGCGGCCGTGAGGGTGTTTGGTTTTTTCGTTCGGTGTTTCTGTTGATTGGCGGGAGGGAGTTTAGTTTTTTCGTCCCGTGTTTCGGTTGTTCGTCGGCGGGCGGGCGGGCATTCATCGGCCGGGTATTGAGTGGGACCCCATCGTCCGTACCAGTGTGGACCGGGGCCCGGTTACAGGTTTTTTGATATTCGTATAATATTGAAGTTTTGATGTTTAAATAACCTAGCTGATAACCTGATTACCGTCAGGTAGTTATCAATCTCTTAACGCTAATGAATGTTTATTATAAAAACAGGAGTATTAATAATCATAAAGGACGGTTCTCAGCCAATAATTTGATAACCTGTCCTTCTGCATAATTGATGGCTAATACCCCAAAAAAATTCATAAGGACTTCGATGCGTGTGAAGAAACCTGCTGATCAAGAGCAACTAAATATAGGCAGCAACAACACACTCTTCGAGGATTCTCTGAGCCTTTTTCATGACTCTTAAGAACACCCTACCTATTCACCTCTCCTATTAATCAGATGAGCTGCCTCTCAAGTTGAATTTACTATTTTTTTGGAACAAGCCAATTTGATTGACCCATCACTCCAAAAAATTGAAACTAGTAAGGCTCCCCAAAATAGAAGGTTTCATTTTGAAGTATTGAGTTCTTCCCCTTTGGCCCACCTATATAGGTGAAAGAAGGACAAGATCTGCCAAAGAATCTGGGATAAAAGTGAGGCTCTATTAGAACATGTTGGGGAACACATTGGGAACCAGGGAAAAATGAATAAAAATCCTACCCCCTGCCAAAGTTAAAAGGAAAAAAAAGCAAGGCACCTTGAGTGCATGCTTGGGTCTTCCCATTGGCTGCATGAAATTTCTCTTCCCAAAAGAGTTTGTCACCATTTTTGGCCTGGGCTAGTACGCCTTGCAAAGAACACCCTATCTATTCATCCCACAAATCTGCACAGCTTCTTGCAAATAAGAAAAGAATTTTTTTCACTAAGTTCCTTAAATTCATCTCTAGATGGAGACAAGAATCCAACACAGTATGGATGATGTACATTCTTTTTTTTTGGCCCATTTCCATATACAATTTATTTTTCATATGTAAGTATTGTGTTCCATACTCTTTGACTTGGTTATTGGTACCAGATGTCACATCATCCAAGCACCAAGATGCCCTTTCCAACATGGAATCAGGACTTGATTGGTTGAGGAAATTGGTCATGAAGGGTTCACAAAGGGTCTAATATTCTTTTCTAATGCAATCACTTTCATGACTAACATATGGAAAGTATGTGAGCTGTTGGCTAGGGTGAACCAGCACCTACATTAGTACCTTCACCTTTTCTTTTAGTGAGAGACTTGTTTCGATTAGGAGGCTCTTATGGCAGAATCTGTCATTGCAGTCCCTTTCCATTACATTTTTTCATCTAACTGGGCTCATCTCACAGCTCGACATGGACCAAATGCAAGAATTGTTAGACTCCTGAGTCAAACTCTGAATTAGCATAAGATGACATTTGTCATTTTCTATGCCTAACAAAAAGGTCGCTTTAAAATAGTTATAGGCCTAGTGTCAATCTATTTGTTTGTTATAATGGGCAACTGTTATAACAGTCTCCCATCAATGGCTTTTCATTCGGCTCCAGTGATCAGAGCGTATTGTGTGTAGCTGGATCATACCAGCCCAATGGAAAGAGAGACCCTTAATGAGAGAGAGACCCAAAAAAATGTCAGATTTCCACTCGGAGACCCCTCATCTAGTCTCAGCATGGGATATTAACAATATTCAGAAGGAACTTTTTTTTTCAAATTTGGGGTTTTTACTATGGTACAAGTGCAGGTGCCGGTTCACCCAAGGCCATCAGGAAGACCTTATGAGTCTGCAGGTAACTTATGAGGTTAAGAAAACTATTAAGTATTACATTGTGTTCTGTGGAAGGGCCTGGTAGGGGCTGTTCCACCTTGGGACATGACAAGCTGAGTAGGGCAATCTGCCATTCTGTTAATTGGCAAGGGGTTCTACCAGGGCCTGTTCCAGAAACATAACTCGTGTGGTGAAGAACTATGTCAAGAATTTTTTCACTGTGAATAGATGGAAGGGGGAAACCCTAATGCATGATGGGTGACTGGCAAAAAGTGCTAAAATTAGGGGACAGTTGCTCATCATGAAAGGTGGTGGACATTGAAAGTTTAGTTTTCATTGTTCTTTTTATGCATTTGGTTGTTTTTGTTTGTTTGCAAGTTATGTGTGTTTAATGTTTGTAATTCAATGGAGCAGCACTGCTGAGTTGGTTCCTGTGATGCAGCGGTTTCATAGCCACATCGCTGTGAATGTGGATCACAGAGCTTGGCAGTGGTTGAACCTGGAGCTTTTGTGGTGCAGGAAAATGATGGCAATGCATGCTACAAGGGTGATGTCATTGTGAGACAGATGATGGGGATGGTCAGATGCAAAATAGCTAAGTCTTTCTTCAAGGATAGAATTGTGGAAGAATTGTTCAATGTGATTAGTCTTGTTTTGTGAATAGTTGGAGAAAAATGTCTCAATATGGATCTTCAATCTTTTGCCCTATAGCAAGCAATTCCACTGTGCTATGAGCTTCAAGAAGGAGATAGAAGATTTGATGTTAGAATTCAGGGACCAGTTCAAGGGATATGAGAATCTAAAGATTGTATGAGTAGTCATTGTGGCATGTTCATTGTGTTGTGTGTTTTCAAGGATCCTGAAGGAAATTGTCAGACAATTTGAGTTTGGAAGAGAGTATGTACACTCTTGTAGGAGCTCTGAGATTTTGAGGACACTTATGGGTTTGATGGGGAGATGATGCAATGTTCAATGTCCTTTTTTTCTTTGTCCAACTTCCAATGGGAAAGATCCAATGGGAAAGATCTAATGGGAATGGAATAATCAGTTGAGTTTTTTTTTAAATGAGCTGCCACGCTTGTGACCTGTTTGCTTTTGAGAGGAAATCATGAGCAATCTGATCCCTTGAGATACATAGTTTGTGTAGGAAGCTAGGATTAGGAATTTGATGTGTTACTAAGGTTGCATTGCTCATTGGAAAATCCAATAATCATACTGTTCAGAACACATTGGTACCATGGTAAATTCCAGATTTTATGCTCTGCTTTGCATATCCTTTAGGGTTGTGATGCATATCCTTTAGGGTTGTGAAGACAGGATCCTTCAAGAGTGCCTTCTCTTGCAAGATACGTTATTACTTCTTCAGATTTTTCCGCTTTCCTTTGCACATCCATGACTGAGGATGCAGATGATTCTGCAAATCAAAGCATGGTCAGCATTTTTTTTTTAAATGTTAAAAAAAGAATGCCATGAAAGATCCCTAGCTTTTCCATTCTGCCCAGATTGAACTGCTAGTGTAGAAAATTTCTCAGGCAAAGCGCCATAGAATTTTTCCTGTCAGACAGCACTTCACTGGCAGAATGACCATGCCCAGGATGTTCCTTGGGACATGAACATGCTACTTCTTAGACATGTCTATTATAAACTACCAAAAACCATGCAATATAAATGTGGCCAACAAAGTTCCACTGTTTTGAGAAACCCCAAGTAAACTTTTGAACCTTGTTTTGCTTCACATGTATGGGGATAAGCTTTTTCCTCAGCATGATGTTTTTCCCATCATTTCAGGTGACCAAATCTTCCAATGTGGACAACCCTGGAGAACCACTAGAGAGGAGGTCTGATCACTATCAGCAGATGTTTTAGATAACAAAGGAAAAGCAAAAGGATGTTCTGTATGATTGGAAAGGTACTAACATGAGCAATTTTGCATTTGGCCATAGTATTTTGTCTTGGTCTTCAAAGCAAAGGGAATGACACCTTTGTATCACTCACATGGTATGTATAGGAGAAATGATGAAATATATACAAATGCACTCACCCCAAGAACAAGATAATCCTTCATCATTTACTACATTTACCCTTACTTGGATTGATAATTTTGCAAAGCTTGCATATCTTTACTTGGTTCAGAAACTTTTGAAGCCTACATATCTTTACCCAACATAGGTGTACACTTTTTACATTTTATATTCACCCTTACTCAGCTAAAGTAATATTTGTGGCATTAATTTCATACATACATGTTAAACCATGTGTTTAATAATTTGATGGATTAGATTGTTAATTTTAGCCTTTTTCTAACCTAGTGGTAGGAACAAGTTCAATCTAGCAACCATTGGCATTTGGTTTCTCATAGCATCTTTACCATGGTGTTGTTTTCCTTCTTTTATGATGGGTGTTTATATACATTCTAGTCAAAATTGATGGCCTTCAACTAGGATTGACCAAGGATGAAATTAAGTTGGATATGTTGTAAATTGTGATAAATATTATTATAAATTGGCCACCATTTCTCAAAACTTCAAAAGGTATTTTTTGGGCCATTATACCAAACTATCACAAGTTTACAATGTGTCGGAGATTGTTTATGTGTTCAAATATAGTAAAAGTTTCAAAGCATGATGGAGCTAGGTTATCAAAGGCTAAGGCTATGCACCCAAGCACATGCCCAATGAATTTTGGATGCAACAAATAAGAACACATAAATTATGAATATTTTATGGAGCTTATCTAGGCCACCATATTGTAACACACTAAAAATGATATGTATAGTTGCTTAGAGAATTTTTTAATAAATAGACATTCAACAAAAAGCAGATGTCATGTTCATAACGATTGATAGACATTAACTGCAAGAGAACATATCATTGAGGATGAGTAAAAGGCTTTTAACGAGGACATGGGTTTGTCCTATCTTGCATCTTGCCAATTAGTACTTGAAACATAGTTGGGTATCAACCAAAGGCCAATAACACAATACATGCATTGGCTATAACAACGAGGGGTGTGGGACACCATGTCCTTGCCATTTACATTAAAAAGTATCTTAAGGAAAAAGAAGAATTATGGAAATTCAAATATTTCACCATGCAAAAATATAATCTTCAAAAAAAATCCTTTAAAAGAAACCAAAATCCTTCAAGATATTATAACTCTATAACTAATTTCAACCCTTTCAACACAAGCCAAAATATCTTGAAATCTTCATACATAGACCTACTACCTAGGGGCCAAAATCCCTTAAGCTATATTTTATAATGAATCTAAACACAATATTCTTGCCTTGGTAGGCAAAGCCAACAAATGAAATGGTATTTGGTGGCCACCAAATTTCCTAAGTAATCTCAAATCATGCAAATTAACACACAAACACCAATATTTTAATGATCCAATGGATGTTGAAACGCATGATCATGGAATGAATAATAGGACAACTTTTTACCAAATGGGTCAAAGTCATTGGAGCTACCAACCCTTACATTATGATTCTCAAAATTTTGATAGAATTTTTAGTGGAGGTAGGTCTAAAAGACCAAATGCAAGCTTATCAATAAAGAGTGCCATGTGGCATGCATTTTGGAGTTTAAACAAACATCATTGGATTTTTCTTGTATGTGTAGGGGGATGGACAAATTGCATATATTGTGTGACTTCTTGTACAAGTGAAAAAATTTAACAACCCCCCCTCTCCCCCACAATTGATGCTCATCAAGGTGACTTTTCATACAGTAATGACACTCTTTACTTGAGCAATGTTTCTTGTACAAGCAAATTTTCCGCAAATTTCAACCTGAAAAATATGATTTTGACCTATACAAGGAACTTTCATGGAAAAAATGATCCAAATTCACCAAATTTTTGAAGAATGTTTTTTTAATTTGCTAGATTTTTATGATAAGTTCCAATACATAACTAAGAATATAGCACAATTCTATTTTTTTTCCTACTTTCACATCTAGTATGTAGCCAAATTCGGCTAAATTAATTTGTGAGTGATTACCACTTTGGCTACATCATAGAATCCTGGAAAGAAACCCTGTACTTGAATATCTTTGTGGATTCAGGATACCAGATCCCTTGCTGTTGAAACAAAAGACATGTGATAAAATAGGAAATAAAAAAGGCTCCATCTTTTTTTGGGTTTGAAAGTAACTTTTGCATCACATGAAAGAGTACAGAATTATTTTCATAGACTGCAACTCCAAGCTCCATTAACACCTATAAATACTTTAATAAGGGCCTCTTTCTATTGAAAGGCCACACCTTCAGCCCAAAAAGATGGCTCCTAATTGGGGAGCTATATCAATTGCCTTATGTAAATGGTCCTTCACTTTGGAGTGTCCTCTTTTTCATGTTTATTGGTGGGGAATCCAAAGCCTTATGTAAATGGTCTCTCACTTTGGAATGTCTTCTTTTTCACGTTTATCGATGGGGAATCCAAATTTGGAAACACAATGTTGGATGTGATAAACACTCAATCCTAGAGGCCCTAATGCCACCCATAGGTGCTCTTAGATCCTAATTCATAACATGGGAAACATTTAGAGACCTTAATTTAGGGTAATGGTCACATATTTAATAAGGTAGGCATGAAAGGCTAAACTTGCAAGCTTATCAACTACATGCACCATATGACATCCATTTTGGTGCTAATAGGTACACATGATTTGGTTTTTTTGGAGTTTTTAAAGTAGACTCAATATTCACCAATCAACTCATCAACTCCATGGCTAAAGTTTAGTTGCATAGGAACTAGGCCTAGTTCACCGAAGGTTGATCAAAGATGAGGGCATTTCGTTTAGCAAAAATAGGTGACAAATACTATTAGGAAAAGACATTGTGTACATCAATATGTAAAATATCTTCAAAAACCCTATCCCCTCCCTAAAGGAAAACATGCATAAAATACACATAAAGTTGTCAATCATGTGTGTTCACATCAAGTTTTCAATGTATTCACATCATATTCTAAATGCATTTTCAACATGTTCCCAAGTTCTTAATGTGTTTTCCAAGATGTTCCCAATAGCCCACCACACCTTATATGATAACTTTTGCCCAAAATTGAATAACCTATATAGATAGGCTAAAGTGAAGAAGTCCATCATTATGTTTTGAAAGTGCGAATTCTATTGGGGGTGGGGTTGTTCAAATTTGAAATTTTCACATTCTTTAATTTGTATTGTTTAAAAAAAATTAAGATTCTTTTTGAAATAATTTGGGCTCCACCTCACAACTACTTAATAGAAATAACAATAGGTGACCCATAAGCTATGATGCCAATGAATCATAGTTGGATATTGGTGTATCTATAATGGACCCCCATATGAAGAGGTATGTTATTTTTAGACCTCCATTACACACCCTATAGGCTTTGGGTATAGAAAACAACATCAATTGAGATGTCCTTCACTCATCAAATGCAAAGCATTGTCTAATATATTTGTTGGGCATTGATTTAAGGGAGTATTGGAAAGAAATTTTGTTGCTTTGTTCCTAGTTGTGACCATGCGTTGCATATCCAATTTATTTAATCGAACAAAAGGAAAAAATTGAACCCAACAATTGTAAGGAGCAATAAAATTAAAAAATCAAATTCATACAACCTAATTGAAGACCAAATTTATAAATCTTTGATGTATACAAAACTTCAAAGTTGTATTGGAGAAAGAAAAAACAGCCTCTTGGGTGCATGTTGCATTATTTTGTCACCTATAACTTTTGGACGCCATTTTCAGCCTAACTTAATACTTCCTCATAAAAGCAAAGGTATTAAGCACTAGGCCCACCCCCACTCCAGGTCCCAAAAGGGATCAACTAGTGGTAACAATGACAAAATAATTCAAAATTCAATATCTTTCACACCTCAGGTCTAAAAATTTCCAAATTGTCTTGGTTAAATCCTACTCAATAAGTAATTTCCAAGAACATAAAAAATGTGCCAAATTTTAGCTAATATGAAATTTTTGTAAAAAAATTGTTCAATATTCCATAACTTCCCACAATAGGTTGAAACATTATGAAACCAACTCAATGCACCCCAAACTCCACTTCATCAAGGGCTTTCCAATGGCACCAAGAGAGTGACAAGACTTGGGAGATCTTAATGTGACAAATAAATAACCTACTTTCATAAATAAAATTTCACAAATTTTTTATGCTTGTAGTTGAATATTAAGACTACATTTCACAACCTAACTTGGGCTTTATGTTGTTGCACATTACCAATGACCACCAACTAATTGGAAAAATAATTGATTTTGTGAAAAATAATTTCCATTCAAATGAAACTATTGAATGACATTGCATGCAACTTGAATTGCATTCAAATTCTTTAGTTTAATTTGAAAAGAAATAGGATGCAAAATGGTGCCAACGGTATTGAAAACTTGCTTGTGACTAGGTATGGTGTAAATAAAAACTTTAAAAATGCACAAATCCAAAAGAACATTTTCCTTGTCTTTTTTACTTGAAAATCAACCAAATAGATTATAGTTTAAGACGTGTATTCAAAAGAATGAATTATGAAAACTAATGTTACCCTACTTAAACTAGCTCCAATGAGTCATCATTGCCAAAATAGGGCAATTGTATAATGGTAATTAAAAGTTTTAATAATAATTTTCAATAAAGTATTTTTCTAATTCAAAAATTTCACTACGTGTATGTACAACAATTTTAATCACCATAAATACATCCACATCAATCTACTATGATATTATAATATAATAAAATTTAATATTCATCTTAAATCACATTTATTAGTTTATAAAAATTATATTATTGAGTTATTTCACTATTTTTTAAACTTATTTGCAAAATTTTACTTACCAAAATCCATGTAAAGAAACCATCATAATTATACATTTTATTATGGTTATTTGATATTTTTAGTAGGATTTATTCATTCAATTATGGTATTTGTAATAAATTAAATTTTTTAAGCTTGGGAGGAGACCTTTCAAGCTAGCCTTTAGTGTTTTTTGAAACTACATTTTGACAACAATTTGAAAAGTTTCAAGCTCAAATTATTTTTTTTGGGCTATGTTCAATCTTTATAAAGATTGTGGAAATGAAGCCCATTGAATGAAATACCAATGCAAGGATGAATCATCATTTTAATGGATGATGACTAAAATTGGCTAACCAAATGTAATGATTCTTATGGATATATTATAACACCAAGAAATTTATGTCTATGGATGAAATTAATCTTGACAAATGAGGTGAACCCCATTTACTACATGAATTCCATGTGTATATAATGATGTTGAAATTGCATTTGGGAGGGAATGACGTCTCTTCATGGTTTGATGAAACAATCACAAAAGCTTCATGCTATTTCAAAATGAAATGAATTCATGCATGGAATATCACTTAGAATTTTTCTACATCCACAAATATTCATTTAGAGTTTTAACATCCATAATGATTCATTTACATGCCATGAATGAACATCATAAAGTGTCATCAATGAATTTTAGTGGATACAATTGTAGCACTTTCATGAATAAAATTTCATGAAATTTCAATACAAAAGAAAGATCATCCATGAAATATATTATTGAATTTGATCTCATTCATGAAAGTTTATCCAAAGGTCATTCATGATATTTCATCTACAAAAATTCATGACAAGGTTATTAACTTTATGTCAATTAGTTATTTGTGTTAGTCATGTTGGTTGAAAAAGCCATGTCTTAGAAGACCTAGTAGAGCTGAAATCTCTTGAGAAGAAAACATTTATGGAAAACCCAAATGAACAAAAATATGAAAGGAGTTCTATTGCTACAAATCTAGAATTCAACTGTAGTAATATTGTTCCAGTAGCGACATAAATTAGAACAACCATTTAATAGTATTAACCAAGAAACTTGAGGAAACAAACCCAATAAAATACAAGAAAAAACAAAATCACATTATTGCAGTAATACAACAATGCAAGAAAACACACTTTCAAAACAACTAAAATAACGAAATAATTTTTTTTCCACTCAAAAAATCAAACACATAAATTAACTTCAAGAAAAAAACACACAAATACGTCTGAGGTCCATTATTGCTATTTCAATCTTGTGTCAAGACTTTAGGGTGAACCTTATTGTGAACAGGTTCAACTTTTTTAGAGTTTTGGATTATTACATTATTACCTTTTCGGAGGAGGAAGGAAACTCATCATTACAAAGTCGAATCTCCTTTTCCTTTCTGGCTTTGTGTATGTGTTTTATGTGTGATTTTGTTTTTGTTAATATATCATATTGTTTTCAAGTGAGGCTTGAATTTTCCCATGTGGAGTGAAATGTTTTTGATCATTTGTGTGTTTGTGCATGTTTAGCAAGAATATTGAGATATGTTTTGCATTGTAAATAGTTAAATCTAACATGTTTAATGTTAACATATATAGAATGTCATTACAATCGTTGGTTTGCAGGGGCAAACTAGTATTCATGTGATAAGGGAACATGTCATTATATGTGGTTTAGATTTTGTTAGCCACAAATATTGTGGCTGGATTGGATTAAAGTCCTATGTAATCCCATATTTCCCTATTATAAATCATGATGAAATCTCTTGGATGAACTTTCATGTATGGAATAAAATTTCAACTAGTCTTTCATGGAGTATCTTTGTTTCATGAAAAAAATTTATCCATGAAAGTTCATGAATGAGAAAGGAATACAATATAAGGACCTTTTAGGCTATGTGGTGGAAAATGCAACAATTGGACAAATGTCTAACCATGACAAATCTGTAGCCATCCATGTTATATTATTTGGTGCTTTTAGTGGCTTATCAATATCTCTTAATGTGGTTGTCAAATATCTTCATGATTATCCACAAGTAAAAGAATCAATCAAGGTGAAAAACTCAAATTTGTACTTTGAAAGAATTATATTTGGCAAATATAGTTTCACAAACTTTACATATTGAACATTTAATTTTGAAATTATTAAAGGGTGTTTGGAAAATTTTGGTGATAAACAAGTATTATGTAATAGTTGTGAACTCATTAAGATTGTATTATATTATGTTAATAGGTTGAACAAGATGCCATTTGAGAAAAAATGATGGAAGGAAATACTTTGGATTGGTTCAATTGGAAAACATCTATGGCACTTACAACACATGGAATTGTCTAATATGTAAACTTTGATATTTTTTTTATAAAATTTTGTGGTGTAACAAGTCAATGGACACATAAATTGACATTTGTTTTCTTAGCATTCCTTTCATTATTTTTTTAGTTAGGGCTAAGTTTTTTTTAAAAAATGATTTTATGTATTTTTCAATTTTGCAATGTAGCAAAATTGGTGATCATCCACAAGAAAATTTAGCCCATTTTGGCTATAGACCATATATGAAAGTAAAATTTTAAATTTTGGCTATTTCCTAGAACTGTAGTAAAAATACAATGAATTTTGGCCTTTCAAAATAATCCTTTGTATGGGTTGAATTTTGTTCTTGTTGTCATAGTGCAAAAATCATAAGGGAAAAACTAAAAAAGACACAGCATCGGAAGTTGTTTTAAAATAAAAAAATATTGAATGATATTTAAATTTATCATAATTTTAGATGTAAATTAGGGCTAAACTATGATTTTGACACAGATGATTAATGAAGTTTTAAGAGATCATTCATCTATCCCATTCATACCAAGGAAGGCACCAAAAAACATGAAGTACAAAGGTTAGTTCCAAAATTGTTGTAGGTTAAAGTTGTGTCATTTTTTTTTAATGTTAGATAATCATCCACAAACATTGACTCTTTGCATTGAAATTGGAATTCATAAAGCCTCTCACTCATTGAGTTCCTAAGTTGCCTTTAGTTTAGTTGTTTTATAGTAAATATCTCAAAATAAATTTGTATTTGATGTTCCAAATGAGTTGATGGGTTGATAGCAATATAATTAATTAATCTGTTTCAATTGCAATGTAATTAGGTCAAAATCAATGCTTGGGACATTTGTAATGTAATATAATTTCATGTTGTAGACATTCACAAAAAAAAAGAATGATCCAAACATGACCACTTTCAAATAGTGGAGATTCATAATGTCAAAAGTAATTGAGGGATCTTCCGATTTCAAATCTTGACATATCATTGTTAGTACTAATAATTGGTTATGTTCAATTAAATCTCACAAAGTTGCAAAATGTTATGTGGTATGAATGTAGATTACAACATTCCAAAGAAATGTTTGATATGGGTAGCACCAAATGCAGTACATATGAACCTAGAGTTTTCCCCAAATCCTATGGCACTTGACCCATCTAGATTTCATGCAAGTTCATATATTCAAAATTACTATTCACATATTGTTTATTCCTATAACCAATTGTTAATTAATCCTATTATACTAACTTGAATGTAAACGCTTGGGTTGTGAAGGCATTTTGTGGCCTTTGTTTTTGGGATTTTAAATTGATGATTTTTTTAATTTAAAAACATAATTAATTTATGGTGGTTGTTGGATGATTATCATTACAATTTTTGTTAATTAAGTTCATAATCATTCTTGTTTAAAAATCAGTCAAGTATAAATTAACATGATATGTTAATAAATACTAACTGGTTATTTGTGTCTTAATATTGCATTTTAATATAATTGCTTAAATTATGACAGACTCCTCCAAAGTTTGGTACATTTATACCTTTTGGCATGGGTCCACACACATGTCCTGGGAAGGATTTAGCAATGATTGAAATATTGTTTCTTGTGCATCATCTTGTCACCAAATGCAAGTACTTGCCATGAGTAATTGATTGTAGTGATATATTATTATTTGATAGGTTGAATTTTGAGAAGAGAAATTTAACATTGGAATTGATTCAAAATGCTTGCGGACTTTTTCTTGAAATAAAAATCGAAGCTTAAAATAACCTTTATTTACCTTAAATCTTATTTCATGTAAAATGTTGATTGTATGTGTTTTATACATATTTAGTGGGTCCCTTACTATGGTAAAGCACTTGGAAAAATTGAGTAATCCCCCCACCCTTGGGGTTCACCAACATTTTTTTCCCTAGTACAATTCCACCAAAAAGTGAAATTAAAAATTAAAAATATAAGGGATTTGGAAGGTTTTCAATCACCAAAAGTGATTAAAAAAATAAATAAAAATCATTAGGTCCATATATTTAATCTTCATTATGTAGCCAAAAATATAAAAAGACGATTAAAATTTATATTTATTATTGGTTTATAGTCAAATTTGGCAAAATATTCCTAAAGATAATTACAATTTTTTCTACATCTTTGTATGGATGATAGACATTTTGGATACAAAAGAAATTCCTAAAAGAAACATGAGGCTTCACATGACACTATTATTACCAAAGGTCATGTTTATGAAATCAAAATCATGAAAATTCATCTTGGCATGTGGGAAAGTTTGGGACCTAATCAATGCATTGAATATTTGCATGGTCGTACATTGAAAGGTGGATTTCCTATGATCAGTCAACAATGTGGCTAACTTTGAAATGTAGTAATGAAAGGGGTACCTACTTATAAATGTTCCATTTCATTGGGGAGTCTTCATGGCTTCATTCATTATTTAGAAAATTTGAGACAACCCTACGAATAATTTACATGTAATACCCACATGATGGTCAATAAACAACATTACTTATGGGAGAAGGAAATGTAATACTTGCATGACAATTTAAAGATGCACACTGTATGTGAGGGCAAAATGCAATACCCATGTTATGACCCTAATTCACATTATATATGAGAGAGGGAAATGTAATACCAACATGATAATTTTTAAATATGGGGCAAAATGCAATACCCACATGATGACCCTAATCCACACTATATATGGGAGAAGAAAATGCAATACTTGCATGACAATTTTTAAATGCACAATATATGTGGGGGCAAAATGTAATACTCACATTATGACCTTAATCCACATTATATATTGGAAAGGAAAATGCAAAATTTACATGAAAATTTAAAGATGAACATTGTATGTCGGTGATAAAATGTAATATTGACATTATGACCCTAAATCCACACTATATGTGAGAGAAGGAAATTCCATACTTGCATGACAATTTAAACATGCACACTATATCTAAATGACAAAATGTAATATTGGCATTATGACCCTAAATTCACACTATCTATGAGAGGTCAAAATGTTAAATCCATATATTAAACATGGAACATTCTTAATGGAATTTGATGATAGTGTTAAAAGCATCCAAGGAGATTGATCTCCCTAAATTAGGAACCAAAAAAAAAAGAAATTGAATTAAAAAGTGATTTTTAAAATATCATATTGTTGATGTTAAAAGATGATGTCATGTTCAAAGGAGTTGTAGCTTAATTTGAAAACCTAACTTAAATAAATCAACACAAGTTTCATTAAACCTTTAAACTTAAAATTTTAAATAATCCCAATGGTAGATATTCTCAACCTAATAACTATACAAACAGATACAAATGGAATACTAATTTTTTTATAACAATTATGTTTTGAATTTGAAAGTTAATCAACTAAACATGTTAACGAATAGAAACATGAACCTTAGAATTAAAAAACAATTCCCCAAAATATAAACTTAAACAATTTTAATGGTAAATGTCATGAAAATTAATAACTATATAAACATATACAAATGCCATACATAATAATCTCTAGGAGTGGGGAATGAATTACAATTGAAACACAATGAAAAGAAAAAATTATGTGAATGAAATAAAAGTTTATTATTTTACCCTTAATGTGGTCACTTCAACTTGAGGGCCCAACTTGAAACCTTCTTCATTCACCTTCAAAAGAAATAAAAATGAGTCTTCTTACAAGTATTTGTATGTGAAAAATTTCTGCCAAAATCCAACATAGGATTGATTTTGATTAGTATAAAAAATTATGCAAATATTCATAAATGTTTGATGTATTTTTAACTCTAAAGTTATCGAGCATATTGCTTAATTAAATTAAGTACATCTTGCATTAAATGGTCCAAAGTGGAAGTAGAGGACTACCACCAAAAAAATTCTCTCAATTGCAATACCCGCATTTGGGGTTAGTGGTTTATTATCATCACAAGTTTGAACCAAGGTAAATTTTAATACAATTCCTTTGCAATACCCACATTTTACATTATAATTTCCGCAATTGAAATCCACAATTTGCAAGTGCATAAGTAGGTATGATGATGTGTGGGGAGGTGGGTTTTACCAATAAGTAGATGTTTTGTTAAGAATTAAAGTGGCATTATTGAGAAATATATGTTTTGCTAAAAAGAAATATAGGTTTTGCCAATCATTAGAAAGTTTATCTAAAAAGAAATGAAGATTTTGCTAAAGAATAAAATTTTTACCAAGAATATATAAAGGTTTTACCAAGTGGTGGAAATTTATTTAATAAAAAAAAGGTTTAGTCAATAAAATATAAAAGTTTTGCCCAAAATTAGAGGTTTAACTAGGGAATTAAAAGGTTTTGCCATGAAGTAAAGGTTCAACAAGGGATTAGAAAGGTTTTGCTGAGAGGTAAAGGTATAGCCAAGGATTAGAAAAGTTTTGTCAAGAAATACAAGGCTTAACAAAGCATTAGAAAAGCTTTATTGATAAGTAAAGGTTTACTTAAAGAATGTAAAGGTTTTGCCAATAAGTAAAGGTTTAACCAAGGAGTATAAAGGTTTTGCCGATAAATATAGGTTCAGCTCAGGAATAAAAATGTTTTGCTGATAAGTAAAGGTTTACCCAAGCAATAGAAAATTTTAACCAATAAGTAAAGGTTTAGCCATAATAGCAAAAAAAATTTGATAAATAGAGGTTTAACCGAGGACGAATTTTTTTTCGCCAAGAGATAAAGGTTTAGCCAAGAAGAGATAGATATTTTGTCAAAAGGTAGGGATTTGGCTTGAAAGGATAAAGAGGAAGCAGGAAGGGGGGTTGGTTGTAGTTGGTAGGTAGGGACAAGATAAAAGTGAATAGGATAGCTAGGTTTGTAGAGTAGCTAGGTGGGAGGGTAGTATGGAGGTCAGGGCTGAGAAAAAGGGGCAAGGAAAAAAAAAACCAAAGATCAGCAACTAAAAAACGTTGACTGTGGTACTATGTTGGTTACCTGAGCGTCAGGGGCAGGATGAAGACAGAACACCCATCCTACGGACAGAACAGCCAACTGGTGCAGTCATAGGGGCTGGTTCACTCTGGCCATAGGGGAGCTGTATAGAATGGGCTTTTCCAGTTGCTGTGTTTCCTGCTCAGATTAATAAAAAAAACAGTAAGTGTTGTAACTGGTTGTTCTCCTTTGTCCATTGCTTTGTCCTGCTTTTGTTAATGTGTGAGCAATCTCTGTGCTTTCTGATAGATAGGGTAGCCTAATTGGTTGCAATCCCTTGTCCATGCTTGTCACAGGGTCTTTTCAGCATTTCCTTGAGAGTTGACTTGCAAGGTTTTGTGTGTGTACAGAGGAGTGGGAAGCTGGGTGGGGTGTGGTCAGTGTCAAGGTCTGTCATTGTTGCTCATTTTTTTGCTGTGTTTGTTCTTCCTGAGTACTTCAGAGTTCAATGTAGTAAATTGCATGCTGGTTTTACCAGTGGTCTGGTTGATCACCTGCCCATGTGTCCTACGTATCTTTTTCATGGTTGTCATGTTTTTGCAGGGAATATCATTCATTTGTGATTACTCCTCACCAACTTCATCAGTTGTGGATGGTGAGTGGAAGATAAGCCAACAATAATATGCACAAAAGATTGCGCAAGCAAATTTGTTGGCAAACTTCCATCACACTTTTGGAAGCAAGATACAGGGAAGATTCAGTCAGGATGTTGGCTGGTGGCACTCTGAGATCTAGCTAATAAAAAACCTATCGATATTATCTTCGTTCAAGTTCCAAGAAGCTTTGGACAGCAGGCTTCAGTTCATTTTTTGCTTCCTGCCTTTACACAATCAAGCATCTAAGCCAAAGGCATAGTGAGATTCATGTAGAGCAGATGCATTGATGGTCAGACACAAATACTAATTCAACTGCAACAGGCAGATCTGACTAGTTCATGTGGTTCTTTCTCTCCCAATTCTGGTGCATGGAAGATTGCTTTGCTATCATAACTTCAGATTGAAGGACTTCATGAACTTCCATTGTTTCTATCTTGGCAATAGAGAAGATTCCTTGCTTACAGTATGAAGAAAAGACTGTTAAATTAATGAACTGAAAAAAGAAATATATCAGCAACAAAATATACTCCTTCACACTTTCTTTTGGGGGTCATAAATCTGAGGCATTGCAATAACAAAATTTCCCAGAAGTCAGTACATGCAAGCATCCCTAATCTATTTTAGCTGGTGCTGCTTCCCTGCCTGTAACAAAATCTGGGTAGTTTCCATCATTTAGCGAATGGAGCCACTCGACCATGGTACCATCCTTTACCTCAGTCAACTGAATATGAGAGTATATAACCTCCCTCTTGAAATCAGCAATTTCCTTTTCAAAGCCCTTTTGAGAAACTTCATCATGCGTATTCTTGAACTTTTTGTTGTAACCAGTATAAAAGCATTCATCGAGGAAAAGGCCGAGCTCAGGTGCCATTGGGACATTCACATCAGTATCTCTGTTGCACAAGCACAACATATAATTGATTAGTTGTGATGCATATGCTGATGCCAAATCACACTGATAGTTCATGTTGCTTGCTGAATCTCCATCTGTATTTAGCAGCACAATGTTAATTGTCCCACTAGATCCATTTGTAGATTTGCCACTTATGCAAAAACGAAATGGCTACATTATTATTAACTATTGGATTTAAGGATGAGAAACAATGTTCACACTAACCTTTGTAGAGCAGTGTCAATGATGGATTCAGGAGCATACCCGCGCATTATAGCAATTGCCATCCCAATCATTTTGCAGATCTGATGTAACATAAACCTCTGTCCTAGGACAGTGCATCGCACAAACTGCATGCCCTCCACTTCAATCACCTCACATGCCTCAAATGACAGAATATATCTCTTTGCACTCGGATCTTCTGCCTTTATCCGGGCTGTAAAATTGTGGAAGTTGTGAGTGCCCACATACTTACCCAGAATTGTATTCAAGTGTTCCATTTCTTTCTCACCAAACACAAATTTGGACTCTGCACTTGCTTCTGTCTTGTCTAAGACAGGGACAGTCCTAACAAGAACATTCCTGTCATCTTCCACTTCAGTCACTCTGTTACTCTGCAAGGGGGGCACCTCTGCTTCAGCATCTTTGTTTGATTCAAGTTCAGCTTTTGCTTCTGCAGGTTGAGCTTACTCTCTTTCCCCTCTTGAACCCTTGCTTTTAATTCAATTTCTTTGGTCAGAGACTCAGATAACTTTCCTGAAGTGGTGAGAAACATTGTAAGTGAACTCTGCACAGTCATCACCACTTTGCAAACTTGTGTAAAGCTCCATCTGTTCAAAAGAAGTTGGTAGAAAAACAGCAGCTAAAAGTTCACACAAGGACTGAACCCTAAACCCAATATGTTAAAGTCATTAATCTGCTATGGTGGGCTTACCATCCTCAAGGTCTTCTGTCATGGAAAATTGAACACTGGTATTAGACACACTAGTTACCACTTGGGATCCAACAAGAAGGTTGACTTTCTGTGTGCACTCAATAGTATTCTGCTTGAACTCAGCAGGATGACAAATCTCCACTGTTTTCTTCTCTATTGCCTTCCTCTTCTCCAATCGTTCTTGCCTGTCAGCTTCTTTCTTCTCTGTCCCGACCAGAACAGTCTCACGGTTGTGATGAGCATCTGGATCAAACGCATACACTGGAACCAGATACTCATATCACCGGCGATCACACATCTGCTTGGCATTGAAATTGGATGTCACTCACTTGTAGCCAAGTGCCCAAATCTGTTTTGGAAGATGCTGGTTCACTCGGTCCACAAATCCAGGGGGATCAATTACCAAATGAGCAGAGATTACTAGGCCAACTGCACTCACTCCCTTGTCGGTTCTTGCAGCTCACATCCAATCCACTTTTCTCAAATCACCAAAATTGCATGGGGCAATGGCTTGTGCACAAAAAAGTGCCTGCTCTAATTCACCCTCTATTGTGATTGCTCCAGGGTTCCTCTGCATGCCTCGGTAGCTTGCTCCACAATATGCAAGCAACATTGCAATTTTCCGCTTCTTCCCCAGCCTCCCTCCAGGCACATTCATCCCCTTCTTGTCATTCTTTATAACAGCCTTTCCTTCACAATCCTCTTGACCATCCATATCTGAACCAAATTTTGTAGCAATTTCACCCCCAAAAGAAAAAAGTCTCAGCATTCCAAAAGACAGCTCAACCCACAATGATTCTGTTGAGCTGATTCTTTAGGATTTTCAAACAATAAACTGACAAAGAATTCAAAAAGAAAGTGTCCATCTCCTGCTTACATATGCATGGAACACAGGAACTCCACATCAGCATCTTCAATTGATAAAGAATTTCTGCAGAAATCTATCGTTGCAGAAAAAATTCTGAAATGGAGTTCAGAATCCTCAATGCAAAGACCTTATGTGAAGCGTTACGATTGTCTACCACTTTCTGAGAGTTCCTGTGAGGGTGGAACGAACTGCACGGCTTCCTCTTCATCTTCTGCTGCAGGACCCTCCACGAAACAAGGATGGTGGTCGTCAATCAGAACCTCTCTTGTCGTCAAAGTCTTGTCTTCTACAACTTCTGTTTCTAACGCTGTTACAGCTTCCTCAGAGCATTGTACAGCCAAGATGGCTTCTTGTAACCTGGCTCTCTTGGTCTCGATCTTGTCCCTATCACCTTCATGAGTTTTTTCATCGCTGACGGATACAAGAGTGACACCCGCCATTGCCACTTCTTCATTGTCGTGCCCTGTCAAAAACAACTACATTCATGCCTTCGCCTGCATCTGCATCCCCTTCCCTCACCCTCTTCTTGTCATCTGCCATCTCTACAACAGCTTCTCCCCTTACACCCCACACCCCCGCCCCCGCCCCCGCACCTAAAACCTCAAACACAAAAGAAAGACAACGAACCCTAAATGCCCAAATGCCTCCAACTAAAAAAGAACTATATTTGAACATCAAATACTTTTTATGACTACATTTGATGTTTCTTGGGTTCAACCACAGTCCCTCATTTGAGGGGAGTTGCATGTACTTTGTAGTGGGCAATCAACTATGGGTGATTTATCAAATTCTTTATGTAAAAAATGTGATTCTTGCATCAGCCGATTTAACCTCTGGGGCCGGAGGTGCCAGTGCTCATGCTGTAGACCTTTTTGGAGGACTACCCATGGTGTTTGTAGGAGTGTTTGCAAGTGAGAAAATCAATTTGAGTTTGCAGTTCCAAATTTAAAAACTCTTTGGAATTCAAGGCTATTCAAGCATCCCAGTATGATTCCAAAGGTGAATTTCTCACGCTTGAGCCTGATTCAGGCAGAGATACACTTGTCTTGCTGGATGAACCTGAGAGTGAAGGCACTAATCCACAATTGCATTTGGGAGGGCTTGTTCTGCAACTACCTGGTGATCAGCGTTTATTTTAGAGGCGAAATATCGCCATATTTCCACCCAAAAGCGCAGCTCTTACCTTTAAGCCTAAAAAAACCAATTATTTAAGGCAAATTTGCCAAAAGGCTAGACCAAAACCCTCATGGTCCACTGATGCTCTATCCTTAAACCCTAAACCCATCACCACATATGGCGACTAGTTAGGGTTAATGGACGCCAGATTGCGACAATTTGGCATTCCATCTCGCCAATGCCCTAACTTTTTAATCCTTCTTTTGTCATAATCACCTTCATCGTTTCAGTCCTAGTCGTTGGTTGTTGTCGCTTGCCAAATGGGAGCTCTTGCCATGGCTACTTACACAACGTTAGGTAGGATTGCCAGAACTTAGAAGCAGATCCTTATGTAGTTAAAGACATTAGCAAAGTTAAGAGGGCACCAGGGTGAAACTTAGAAGTTTTGAGCATTATGATTGGATTTTGGAGTTTGGATAATCGAAGGCAATGGTGGCTTGCGGGTTGAGTTATGACTCATGATTCATGAATGTTGAGGTACGAGATAGCAAGTCCATCGTTGTGAATATTGTGCATTATGCACACAAGTTTCTTAAGTTTCTATTCTTCTTACTTGCGCTTGAGTTTCGCCTCGTGAGTCCATTGTTGTGAATATAATGCATTGTGCACACTTTCTTGAGTTTTTGTTCCTCTTGCTTACGCTTGAATTTTGTCTCATGAATCTGTCATTGTGAAACTATGACTCATGTGGGATTCACAATTAGCCTGAACTTGAGCCAATGTGATTATCATGAGTCTAAGACCTATTTTTGTAATTAGCCTAAGCCAAATCATCATGAACGTGAACTTTATGTTTGTTTGGAATTAAGGTCACATTCTTGTGTTCTTGAATCATTTTACCTCAAGTTGAACCTAACCCATCATTGTGAATTTTCTAAGATTAGGGTTCGAGCTTAATACCTTGTTGTGTTACCATGTTTTTAAGTTGGAAGCAACCATCATTGTTAAATCCTCAATTTGTAAGCAATATTTGATGCATAATGCAGGCAGCCATAGTTGTTGAGTGGAAGTAACTTTAGTTGTTCAATGCAAGTAGCCATAGCTATTCAATCCAAGCAACCATTACTATTCATCCATTTGTGATTTAGGTTTTGAGTTGGTCAACCATTAATCCCACCACCAATCATTTAAAAAATTGATGTCCATTTTTTGTTAGAACCATCTACCTTGTCAAAGATGGCTCCTCTAAATCCACCCTAGAACTTCAAGTTTCGTCATTTTTTTTCTCAAGAATAGTCTTGGTAGATGTGGCTTAAATCCCCACAAACCTATTCCACATTTATTATAACAACAAATTTACACTACAATATGCACATTTTCACAACTTTTGCATTGATTCTACACACACATGCCTTTTAGTTCATTAAAACACAAAATTCATGGTTATTTCATATACTAAAATATGTAGTTCAAAATAAAATATAGAAAATCTAGAAATAAAATTACACTTCATTTCCTTTTTCTTTATCTTACAAAAAATTCACACAACAATATGAATATGAAAATCATTGCGAAAGTTTGTATTTCTCTTATTTACTAAAAACTTTAATCAAAACACAACAAAAAATCCCATGTTCTGTTGAAATAAAATCAAAACAAAAAAATGACATCTATGGTATCTGCAAAACATAAATCTGTAATTTATATTACAAAATAATTACATCTATCTTCACTTCAAAATTGTGTGTCTAAAAATGATTTCCTTTCCCCCAAAAGTTCCATCTTTGGGTAGTCCCAAGTCACCATCAACATGATTCAAAACCAAACAAAAATTCAAAATTTAAAACCTCCAATGTCCAATGATCAATCCCTATTCTTAATGCCTTGTTCATCCAAAACAATCTAATTAACATACCCCTTTAATAAGTTTGCCTTGAACACTTCTGATGTAGCATCATTTAGCCAAGAACACCCAAACCTCCTCTCTCCTTTTGATCCTCCTTTTGAAGCAAACTTGTGGATTTGTGCCGAAGAAAACAAGTGAAAATTAAAAGAATATCAACATAATAAAGTTTTCCAAAAACACATGGAGTGCTAAACTTCCATGGGCTAAATTAGTTACAAGTGAAGATGGGAAAGTGCATCAAGTTGAATGTAAAGTTTGTCCTACAATAGAAAGGAAGGATAAATTGTTGACTACTAAGTTGGATAGTCTTTGGAAACATAGTGGTAGGAGGAAGGCTCTAGTTGTAATTACAAGAGTTTGTAAAGTTACATAATTTTATATGAGCAAAGATTCAATCATGCAAAAATGAACGTCTATATGCAAATGTTAAAAAAGACACAATAACCAATTAGGTCTTTCATGGTGTGGTTGCAAAAAGGACAAAAAAATTGGTTTAATTTGTTATTTGTTTTCACATGGTATCTAAGGCCAAACCTATGAAAATATGAAAATATGAACAAGTTATTACAATTTCTTGATGTGAAGGATTTCCCAAAAACCCATTGGTCTAATTCAATTGGTTGGGAAATGGCAAGTTATATGCATGAACTAGTGGTGAAGAAAACCAGGGATTTGGTTCAAGTTGCTAGGTTTATCTCCTTTTCTTATGATGAAGTTACAACCTTGGATCAACAATCTTGGGTTTCCATCCATGCATATGTGGTTGAAAATTGGCTACGTACCCACTTTGTTGTTATCCCTACAATGAGTGGTTGATGGGGCCACTTCAAATAATGTAAAGATAATTCTTGTGGATACCATG
This sequence comes from Sphagnum tenellum, assembly GCA_963921925.1. Taxonomy (NCBI): domain Eukaryota; kingdom Viridiplantae; phylum Streptophyta; class Sphagnopsida; order Sphagnales; family Sphagnaceae; genus Sphagnum; species Sphagnum tenellum. The sequence goes on from OY998146.1 coordinate 22,138,284, forward strand.
GTTTTATATGTGGTTTGATTCAAGAAACAATGGCATCAAAGCTTATTACATTTGGAGTTGATGGTGTCATGATTAATAAATGTGTTTCAGGGTGTTAGAATTAGGTTTTGTTACCCATATTTGGTAATAAATGATTTGAAAGGTTGAAAATGTAAACAAATTATTAAACTTAGCATGTCTTTTAACCTGTTATTTAACTTAACATGTATTATTGATCTAACTAGTTAATAGGTAATGTTATTGGGTTAAGATGATAGGTTGACAAGTTAATCAACAAATGATTTATAAAAAATGTACTTGACAAAATTGATAATTGAACAAGTAGTTAGACAAGGTGTATTTTCTTTGAAATTTTGGACTATTATTTAAGTATTGGCTAATGATTGTTTATGATGGTTAGTCATGACTATTGTATTTTAAAATAGCGAGTATAAGAACTAAAAAGACAAACTTGTTAATGACTTTTGGATTTCATTCATGATTATGTGTTTCACTTTCAATTATGGAACATGGATCATTTTTCTTTCAACCTATTTCCTTCAAGCCTGAATAATTTATTTACATGTTAGTTTAAGCATTGTAATAGTTTAAGTTTTATGTGTATTGTATGTACATGTTGTTCAAGGAACCTATTGCTAAAAAATCCAAAGGTAAATTAACTTTGATGGGAATAAAAAATTTCATTAACATTTGGCAACCACTTAATGGATCAAAATTTAGAAGCAATTAGACACTTAGAATTTCTAGTTAAATTGAATAGTTTTAGTTGATTAGGTTTGAAAAACAATCATGTTTCAAATTCTAATTTGTCATACGTTTGCTTGTTTTGTGTAAACTTTAAGATTCAAGTTTTTGATCTTGATTTAATTTGAAAACATTAGGAATATGGTGAGGTTAGGGTAAATCTTTTGAATATAGATAAATGCCTAATCTATAAAAAAAAGTTTTATACAAACTTTTAACTATTGGGAGGGCCATTTTGGATAAAAATCTATCATTCAAAAATAATGCAAGGGCTTTCCTAGAACTTGTTGATTTCAAAAAATGTCAAAAGTAGTTACTAAAAGTCTTAAAAAATAGTTGGAACAGGTTAAACATCAACATGTTTATGAACATGCTTGAATAAAAAGAACAAGTGCAACCTATGGGAAATGAACCTATGAATGCATCAAACATGAATGCAACACAAAAGGGAAAAATCAATGAACAACATCAAAATGTAGGAAAATCCGTTGTGCAAAAAGCCCCAACAACGTTCTCAACCATTCATTAGGAAACACCATGAACAATAACCCAACCAAAGGTAGTGAATGTTGATAATGATGACAATGATGAACATGTTCAATTGTTTGATGAGGTTATATATGTTTAACAACCATGGCAATCTACAACCCCAAGTTAAAATCTACAGATAATTAATACATCTACACCAATTATAACATTTGTTGGTTATCAAAACCAACCCTCACACACCAACATTCATTTGGTACCCAATAATTCAAAAATGGAACTTCACATATTCAACAAGTTGGAGCAATTTCATCATGTCAACCGAATACCATTTAATCAATCAATTTTTATAACACATGTAAAACTCATTGAACTTAGAGCAACACCCACAATTGTTCAACATGGAATCATCTATCCAAAAGGCACCTAGCTAATGATATCAATATCTAGTGTAGGTGAATGATCACAAATACCACATCATAATCTAGGTTTAAGAAGAAACCAAGGTGCTGAGACTGTGACCTATTCATATTGTCATCAAATGGGACACTTGTTCAATTGTTGCCCATTTGATGATGATAGGTTAAGGTAATTATTTAAGGAGGAGGTGGTGATTACTCATCAACTTGTTCTTCCAACCATTACAACAACAATGCCCAATGTGTCTATATTAAGAACTCAAGCCATGAATCCTAGTATAGGTCATATGACAATACCTATTATTTATTAGACAAATTGGTCACAACTTATTACACCAATTGTACCAGGTAATACTAGCATGATACCTACTTCAACATACCCAATGTGGTATAATGCATACTTGTTTTTGTGCCTATAGACCCTAGTTTGTATCTAGTTTATCAAACTAAAGCAAAAGGACTTGATTTCTTGATCTTTAAGAATTGTATAGGTTATGTACATGGGAATGTGTACCCAATATTTGAACATGTTGTACCACCAACATATATACCATTATTTGTTGGAAATTTGTTTCTTACAATGGTTTAACCAATGAGTATCAAGGACAAACAATCTATTCAACAACTTGTTACTACACCAATGCCAACCACTGTACATGTTATTGCCAATTTATCAACTTATGTACCCAAACATTTTTGATCACCAACCTTTGGATGGAGGACAACTTGGAGACTCACCTAGAAGAAGTTCACCCAAAGGAGATCCGCCTGAAGAGCCACCTTATAATTCACCTATTAGATTTTTTGGATGGCCAACACCTAACTTGCACATGTTTATACCACCATGGCCTATTATGTAACTTGTAACAAAACCAGCAACCAAGCTACCATACAAGAAACTACAATACCCAACCTATGTTAAAAACACTAATCTAGATGTTCACATTAGAGTATTCAAGAAGGCCATTAAAGCTAATGGTGAAACAGTGGATGCTAGCATGATCAACCTGTTTGATTTTACTTCCAAGGATAATGTTTTTGAATGGGGAGAAAATTATGTTTAAAACCATCCAAATTACATTTTCAAAGAGTTGGTGCAAACATTTTGCAAGCAATTCAAAACAAGGAAAAATGATGAGGAGGTTTATATGCAATTGAAAAACATACAACAACAAACCGTTGAACATGTTGAAGTTTATTATGAAAGCTTGTTGAAACTAGTTAACTATCTACAATTTAGAACAACAAATGTTTTTCTCACCACTATTTTTTGGGCAGCTTCATTACTTTACCAAATATTAACAACTAAAAGTTTCAAGAGAAATACCTTAATTGAACATAACGAAATTGCCTTTATGTATGTAAGGAAAGTGGATTTGTTAGTATGAGTTACAATATTTAACCACACTGAAAGTTAATGCAAGGGTTAAACTTGTAGTACTTACTATGACAACTAAATCAACATTAACTTGTACCAATTGTGGTAAAATTAGCCATTTAGTGGAAACCTGTCTTAGTAGGAAAAGAGAGGTATTAGTTGTGCCAACTGCTATAGTTAAATCTATAGAACGTGTAGAAAGAACTAAACCCAACTTGTTAAATTAGGAAAGGGAGAGTGATCAGAGAATTTTCGGATCGAAACGGTCGCCTCAATTCTCCCGCCTCTCGAATCCGGGTCTTGGGAAACGAGGAACTTGTCTATGCGTGAGACTGCCGAGTGTGCTCCGGATCTTCCGTTGTCGAAGGTGAATTCCTTTGCGGACATTTTTCGAAAATTGTCAAGCAACCATGTGTCCATTAGGCCGTATTGGAGTGTTAGGTGGTGCCATGCAGTCGCCTCCTTTCTGTGCATTCGACACTTACCAGCCACCCCTCCGCGCTCAGTTTCTTCCCAGTGGTTGAAATCTCCACCTAGGATCAAGTGATCGGCAACTAGATTCGCTTCACTCAGTCATTTCCACATCGACGCTCTCTCGTTGGAAGAGCAGGCGGCATAAACATTGATGATTGTCAGGGTACCGGTACCCAAGATCTGAAGAGTAATGTATTGTGCCCCTGCCTTCTAGAAGAATGTCGTTGGCACTAATGAGGGGGGCAAGGGATCTATCTACGAGAATGGAAGTGCCCGCGCTCATTCATTGTGAGCGCCCCATTAGTAGGCCATAGTTCCAAAAAGAAGCGCCATTCCAGAGTTGGATCCCTTTTGTGGAATTTGAGCAGTCTATTTCACCCAAGTGGTGTTCCTGCAAAAGTAGTATTTGGGGGGTTGGGATCAGGGATGAGATCCAGGAGCGAATTTCTTTTTGCTTAGAGGAGTTCTTCCCTAAACCCCTCACGTTTAAAGAGACTACCGTAAGGGGCCTCTTATTCATGAGGTGGTTAGTTCAGGGCGGCTTGAGTGCCGATCGATCCTTGTGGTAGGAGGCTCTTCTGAGAGCTGTCTTCATTCAGTTCCAATTCGAGCTCTTGCGAGTTGGTGATAGTGGTGGTGTAATGTATGGCCACATTGAAAGTCTGAGAATGCCCCAAGTCTAGTGGTGTGAAACGTTTCTTCCGAGGCGCTTGGGGCGAGGTCTGGCGGCCGGCAGATTTGTTTTGGTGAACTTGGCATTCTTGCCCTCCCACTCCTTTCTTTAGAAGAAGGTTGTGGGCTGGGGTGACGAACTCTATTTCATTGTTCATGTTTTAGATTGATTTGATAGCTTTCCAGTGTAAGTGTTTTTTGTTCTGTATGCTGACGGGATTGGAGCCGATGGGGATGTGGGCAAGGATGGTACATTCAAATCCACCCCTGCTTAGCTCTTCTTGCCAGCTCCATTTGAGGCTGAGTTGGTCCTTCAGAAGGAGTTTGTGTCGCAGAACGTTCTCCTCTAACCCAATTGCTATGTGTTGGATCAGTTCGTCCATGGCTAGTTTGGAGGACCAATCCTCTCTCCCGTCCCTTGTGATTCTGATGCCAATTGGAAGGTTGGGGAGGGCTTGGTTGCTAGAATGTATTAGTACCTCCTTTTGGGAGCCTTTCTCTCTTGTGAGTACTGGCTATACCCTGGCTCTATAAAGATCCACATTGGTTGGGAGAGGGATTCCTAAGGAGGTAAAGAAAGATTGATGGAGTTTTGAATATGTCTGGCCTCTTTTCCCCCTTAGGGCTATGCTTGTTCGTGTGGAATGGTGAGGAGATTCGTTGTTGTCTGGGCGTATTGTGTCAACCCTTTCCTTATTCCTTTTTTTTCGCCTGGAATGTCCATCCTCCCTCTATTTCTTCCGGGATTTTCCTAAGAAAATCGGAGCGTTCGTTTTCCCCATTTAACACTTCAAAAGGATTTAGATCAGCCCATTTTCCTCCCGCTGAGTCATTCTTCTCACCCGAGAGATTGAAACTTAATTTAGCTTTGGAGGTGCTACTCCCATCCGTGCTCTCCACCAGAGTTGTGACTTTTGCAGGGATGACGTTGAAATTACACTCTAGTTGATGAGTTAGGGAGGCTGACAACTCCCCCATTTCCTGATCTTTTCCAATTTTGGTGGGAGCATTTTGTCTTGTTCGAGCCCCTTCCGTTTGAGAAGTTGATCCAGTTTCCCTAGATGATTGCTTACTCCAACTCCCCTTACTCCTCCCGTTTCTGTGAGAGTGGGTGGTGAATTGGGTGGCGGATGTATCAGTAGGGCCTTGTGCTACCCTTTCACTCCACGTTGGGGGAGTGCTTGCGGGAGCATTCCCGTTCCAAATTGGGATTTTGGTCATTGTGCAAGTTCGGGCAAAATGCCCAAATCGGCGGCATTTCCGGCATTGATTTGGGAGGCTCGAGTATAAGATTCTTTGTGGTGTGGTATCTTTCGTGGTTGCCCCTTCTGCCATGGAGGGGATACGAATGTATCCGGCGAGCTTGCTGATGTCATGGGTTTCCACCGTGATCATGGGGCCGGCGAGTCTTTTTATGTATGAATCCTCTAGTTCTATTTCTAGAACTTCTCCAATTTTGCTGGCCATGATAGTGAGAGATTTTGTGTTCTTGAATTGTTCGTGAAGATTTGGGAATTGAACCTTTATTGTGTGTGAAAGTAAGGTCTCAGCCCCTTGTACACTGGCGTCAAAGTTTGGGATGTACCGGGAGAAGGTGAGGTTCAAACCGCTCCACTCCACCGCTGTTATTTTCCTGGCAAACTTAGCCCCTTCTTCATCCGTGAAAAGAACCTCGAAGAAGCCCCTCGTTAGTAAGGTGACTGATGTGTATGAGGCGGGCAAATGTAGTTTGAGACAATCTTGAAGGGCTTTGATCGTGGGTCTACCACCTAGAGCTCTTCCGATCACCATTCTTCGTGCTTTGAGGATAGCACCTTCTTGCATTTTTAACACCATTTCCAGTGGAAAATCCGCCTCTAGCTCTAATTCATAGTCTATTGGCGATAAACCTTGGGGTTCTTCACCTGATGGTGGAGTGGATCCTGTCCCGTTGCCTGGAGGCGCGGTCAGAGGAGGGGCGGATGGGGTTGATGCTGGAGTTGTTAATGTCCTTCTTTGCATGAGCTTCGAGCTTGACGCTTTAGCTTTGACGGTTGAGTGGTCTTCTTGAGCCACCTGCCCTGTTGCAATCGCGTCCAAGTCCCCAAGACCAAATCCTGGTCCAACGCTTGTAGTTGAAAGATTTGCTATGCGTGTGGGGGAAGAGGTGAGGGGGGGTACCTGAATGAAATGGGTAGGATTTGAAGTCTCAGCCGCTTCCGCCACTTGTGTCGGCATGAAAAGGGGATCGTGCGATTGTGGCGGTCGGTGGACGTTCTCGTCATTGTGACTGCCCTTACTCCCTGATCGAGCTACTTCATCAGTTCTTGCGAAGAGCGGTTGCTGCGCTGAACCTTTGAAGGTCACCAAGACCGCTGGCACTTTACTTCCATGATCTGGATTTTTCAGGGGCACGCTTTCCATTGAGGGGATGCATGTCCCGGATCGAGTAACACGGTCATTCTGTACATCACACACCTACAACCACAGCAGATGCTCGAGTGTAGTGGAGAATCCCGTAAAGAGAGTGACTACGAGAGGAAGCCCTAGGAAATGAAGGTTGCACGGTCTGGAGGCAAGAGCAACTAACTAGTATGAAAAGAAAACAATAATGAAAGCAAATAGAGAGTCGACTGCGGAGGTCCCAGCAAAAGAAGATCAAGACTGTCAAGCCTCAAAACAACACCGGACAGAGCTCCTCGCTTCTGCCTTCTAGAAGACCGCAAAGACAACATGAAGAAGGAGCACTTCTTCTCTCTCACAGGCCCTCTCTAGCTCCTTGCACATGCCCTGTGTCTACTCTACTACAGTTCTCCTCCCACAATTCTCCTCAGGGCTGCACTGTCAGAGCTGCAACGCTCAGAGTCTCTGCCCGCTGGTCCACTTCATCTCGACTCCTTTCCTTCTTGCGTGTTTTCCAGAGCTCAGTGACGACCACACAGACTAGACCCAGAGCGCGCGTTTCCACAATGGACAAAACAGAATCTGACAACGCTGAAAACGTTGAAAACCTCAGAGCTCTCAGAGCTCTTCCTCCTGCCTACTCACAAGTACACCCGAACGTCGCTGTGGCTACTTTAGAACGTCCGTCCGAGGCCAAGCCGAAGCTAAAACAAGCGGCGCTCTTTCCGTCTGAGGCCAAGCCGGAGCCAAAACCAGCGCCGCTCTCTGTGTGTAGCACTACTGTTGCTGTGCTTTGGGGGAGAACTCGACGCAGCGCGCACGCTCTGGAGTCCAGTTCTCCTCAGAGCTGCACTGTCAGACCTCCTTGAGCTGCTCAGAGGCCATGGCCATGGCCAGGGAAGCAGTCCAGTGTGTGAGCTTCCATCGCCAGAGGCATCGTCAGAGATCCACAGAATCTGCCGTCAGAAAACCCAGAAAGCTCTTTGAACTTTGGGAAAGCCGAAAAAACTCACATTCAAGTGAAGAGACTGCAACTTTCTCTCACACTGTTCTCCTCATAGCTGCACTGTCAGGCCTCAAAACCAGCGCCGGACAGAGCTCATTTTGCTCCTTCCTCCCTGTCCACAGTTCTCCTCTGGGCTACACCGTCAGGCCTCCCTGAGCTGCTCAGAGGCCATGGCCATGGACGACTCGGAGCTAGAAAAGATCAGCGTGGATCTAGAGAGCTAGATGACGAGGGACCTAGTGCCTGCAGTTGTGCTCTTAGTCCCAATGGAAAGAGAGACCCTTAATGAGAGAGACACCCAAAAAAATGTCAGATTTCCACTCAGAGACCCCTCATTTAGTCTCAGCCTGGGATATTTACAATATTCAGAAGGAAGTTTTTTTTTCAAATTTGGGGTTTTTTATGGTACAAGTGCAGGTGCCGGTTCACCCAAGGCCATCAGGAAGACCTTATGAATCTGCAGGTAACTTATGAGGTTAAGAAAACTATTAAGTATTACATTGTGTTATGTGGAAGGGCCTGGTAGGGGCTGTTCCTCCTTGGGACACGACAAGCTGAGTAGGGCAATTTGCCATTCTGTTAATTGGCAAGGGGTTCTACCAGGGCCTGTTCCAGAAACATAACTCGTGTGATGAAGAACTATGTCAAGAATTTTTTCATTGTGAATAGATGGAAGGGGGAAACCCTAATGCATGATGGGTGACTGGCAAAAAGTGCTAAAATTAGGGAACAGTTGCTCATCATGAAAGGTGGTGGACATTGAAAGTTTAGTTTTCATTGTTCTTTTTATGCATTTGGTTGTTTTTGTTTGTTTGCAAGTTATGTGTGTTTAATGTTTGTAATTCAATGGAGCAGCACTGCTGAGTTGGTTCCTGTGATGCAGCGGTTTCATAGCCACATTGCTGTGAATGCGGATCACAGAGCTTGGCAGTGGTTGAATCTGGAGCTTTTTTGGTGCAGGAAAATGATGGCAATGCATGCTACAAGGGTGATGTCATTGTGAGACAGATGATGGGGATGGTCAGATGCAAAATAGCTAAGTCTTTCTTCAAGGATAGAATTGTGGAAGAATTGTTCAATGTGATTAGTCTTGTTTTGTGAATAGTTGGAGAAAAATGTCTCAATATGGATCTTCAATCTTTTGCCCTATAGCAAGCAATTCCACTGTGCTATGAGCTTCAAGAAGGAGATAGAAGATTTGATGTTAGAATTCAGGGACCAGTTCAAGGGATATGAGAATCTAAAGATTGTATGAGTAGTCATTGTGGCATGTTCATTGTGTTGTGTGTTTTCAAGGATCCTGAAGGAAATTGTCAGACAATTTGAGTTTGGAAGAGAGTATGTACACTCTTGTAGGAGCTCTGAGATTTTGAGGACACTTATGGGTTTGATGGGGAGATGATGCAATGTTCAATGTCCTTTTTTTCTTTGTCCAACTTCCAATGGGAAAGATCCAATGGGAAAGATCTAATGGGAATGGAATAATCAGTTGAGTTTTTTTTTAAATGAGCTGCCACGCTTGTGACCTGTTTGCTTTTGAGAGGAAATCATGAGCAATCTGATCCCTTGAGATACATAGTTTTTGTAGGAAGCTAGGATTAGGAATTTGATGTGTTACTAAGGTTGCATTGCTCATTGGAAAATCCAATAATCATACTGTTCAGAACACATTGGTACCATGGTAAATTCCATATTTTATGCTCTGCTTTGCATATCCTTTAGGGTTGTGAAGACAGGATCCTTCAAAAGTGCCTTCTCTTGCAAGATACATTATTACTTCTTCAGATTTTTCCGCTTTCCTTTGAACATCCATGACTGTAAAATCACCTGCAAGTGAGGATGCAGATGATTCTCCGAATCATAGCATGGTTAGCATTTTTTTTAAAACATTGAAAAAAGAATGCCATCAAAGATCCCTAGCTTTTCCATTCTGCCCAGATTGAACTGCTAGTGTAGAAAATTTCTCAGGCAAAGCGCCATAGAATTTTTCCTGTCAAACAGCACTTCACTGGCAGAATGACCATGCCCAGGATGTTCCTTGGGACATGAACATGCTACTTCTTAGACATGTCTATTATAAACTACCAAAAACCATGCAATATAAATGTGGCCAACAAAGTTCCACTGTTTTGAGAAACCCCAAGTAAACTTTTGAGCCTTGTTGGCTTCACATGTATGGGGATAAGTTTTTTCCTCAGCATGATGTTTTTCCCATCATTTCAGATGACCAAATCTTCCAATGTGGACAACCCTGGAGAACCACAAGAGAGGAGGTCTGGTCACTATCAGGAGATGTTTTAGATAACAAAGGAAAAGCAAAAGGATGTTCTGTATGATTGGAAAGGTACTAACATGAGCAATTTTGCATTTGGCCATAGTTCTATATTTTGTCTTGGTCTTCAAAGCAAAGGGAATGACACCTTTGTATGACTCACATGGTATGTATAGGAGAAATGATGAAATATTTATAAATGCACGCACCCCAAGAACAAGATAATCCTTCATCATTTACTACATTTACCCTTACTTGGATTGATAATTTTGCCAAGCTTGTATATCTTTACTCGGTTCAGAAACTTTTGAAGCCTACATGTCTTTACCCAACATAGGTGTACACTTTTTACATTTTATATTGACCCTTACTCAGCTAAAGTAGTATTTGTGACATTAATTTCATACATACATGTTAAAACATGTGTTTAATAATTTGATGGATTAGATTGTTAATTTTAGCCTTTTTCTAACCTAGTGGTAGGAACAAGTTCAATCTAACAACCATTGGCATTTGGTTTCTCATAGCATCTTTACCATGGTGTTATTTTCCTTCTTTTATGATGGGTGTTTATATACATTCCAGTCAAAATTGATGGCCTTCAACTAGGATTGACCGAGGATGAAATTAAGCTAGATATGTTGTAAATTAATAAATATTATTATACATTGGCCACCATTTCTCAAAACTTCAAAAGGTATTTTTTGGTCCATTATACCAAACTATCACAAGTTTACAATGTGTCGGAGATTGTTTATGTGTTCAAATATAGTAAATGTTTCAAAGCATGATGGAGTTAGGTTATCAAAGGCTGAGGCTATGCACCCAAGTACATGCCCAATGAATTTTGGATGCAACAAATAAGAACACATGAATTATGAATAGTTTATGGAGCTTATCTAGGCCACCACATTGTAACACACTAAAAAATGATATGTATAGGTGCTTAGAATTTTTTTTAATAAAGACATTCAACAAAAAGTAGATGTCATGTTCATAACGATTGATAGACATTAACTGCAAGAGAACATATCATTGAGGATGAGTAAAAGGCTTTTAATGAGGACATGGGTCTATCCTATCTTGCTTCTTGACAATTAGTACTTGAAACATAGTTGGGTATCAACCAAAGGCCAATAACACAATACATGCATTGGCTACAACAACGAGGGGTGTGTCACACCATGTCCTTGCCATTTACATTAAAAAGTATCTTAAGGCAAAAGAAGAATTATGGAAATTCAAATATTTCACCATGCAAAAATATAATCTTAAAAAAAAACCTCTAAAAGAAACCAAAATCCTTCAAGATATCATAACTCTATAACTAATCTCAACCCTTTCAACACAAGCCAAAATAACTTGAAATCTTCATATATAGACCTACTACTTAGGGGCCAAAATCCCTTAAACTATATTTTATAATGAATTTAAACACAATATTCTTGCCTTGGTAGGCAAAGCCAACAAATGAAATGGTATTTGGTGGTCACCAAATTTCCTAAGTAATCTCAAATCATGCCAATTAACACACAAACACCAATATTTTAATGATCCAATAGATGTTGAAATGCATGATCATGGAATAAATTATAGGACAACTTTTTACCAGATGGGTCAAAGTCATTGTAGCTACCAACCCTTACATTATAATTCTCAAAAATTTTGATAAAATTTTTAGTGGAGGTAGGTCTAAAAGACCAAATGCAAGCTTATCAATAAAGAGTGCCATGTGGCATGCATTTTGGAGTTTAAACAAACATCATTGGATTTTTCTTGTATGTGTAGGGGGATGGACAACTTGCATATGTTGTGTGACTTCTTGTACAAGTGAGAAATTTTAACAACCCCCCCTCTCCCCCACAATCGATGCACATCAAGGTGACTTTTCATACACTAATGACACTTTGTACTTGAGCAATGTTTCTTGTACAGGCAAGTTTTCCGCAAATTTCAACCTGAAAAATATGATTTTGACTTATACAAGGAACTTTCATGGAAAAAATGATCCAAATTCACCAAATTTTTGAAGAATGTTTTTTCAATTTGCCAGATTTTTATGATAAGTTCCAATACGTAGCTAAGAATATAGCACAATTCTATTTTTTTTCCTACTTTCACATCTAGTATGTAGCCAAATTTGGCTAAATTAATTTGTGAGTGATTACCACTTTGGCTACATCACAAAATCCTAGAAAGAAACCATTTACTTGAATATCTTTGTGGATTTAGGATACCAGATCCCTTGCTTTTCAAGCAAAAGACATGTGATAAAATAGGAAGTAAAAAAGGCTCCATCTTTTTCTGGGTTTGAAAGTAACTTTTGCATCACATGAAAAAGTGCATAATTATTTTCATAGGCTGTAACTCCAGGTTCCATTAACACCTATAAATACTTTAATAAGGGCCTCTTTCTATTGAAAGACCACACCTTTAGCCCAAAAATATGGCTCCTAATTAGTGAGCTATATCGATTGCCTTATGTAAATGGTCTCTCACTTTGGAGTGTCGTCTTTTTCATGTTTATTGGTGGGGAATCCAAATTTAGAAACACAATGTTGGATGTGATAAACATTCACTCCTAGAGGCCCTAATGCTGCCCATAGGTGCTCTTAGATCCTAATTCATAACATGGGAAACATTTAGAGACCTTAATTTAGTGTAATGGTCATATATTTAGTAAGGTAGGCCTCAAAGGCTAAACTTGCAAGCTTATCAACTACATGCACCATATGACATCCATTTTGGTGTGTACCTCACATGATTTGGTTTTTTTGGAGTTTTTAAAGTAGACTCAATATTCACCAAGCAACTCATCAACTCCATGGCTAAAGTTAAGTTGCATAGGAACTAGGCCTAGTTCATCAAAGGTTGATCAAAGATGAAGGCATTTGGTTTAGCAAAAATAGGTGACAAATACTATTAGGAAAAGACATTGTGTACATCAATATCTAAAAAATCTTCAAAAACCTTGTCCCCTCCCTAAGGAAAACATGCATAAAATACACATAAAGTTGTCAATCATGTGTGTTCACATCAAGTTTTCAATGTATTCACATCATATTTTTAATGCATTTTCAACTTGTTCCCAAGTTCTTAATGTGTTTCCCAAGATGTTCCCAATAGCCCACCACACCTTATATGGTAACTTTTGCCCAAAATTGAATAACCTATATAGATAGGCTAAAGTGAAGAAGTCCATCATTACGTTTTGAAAGTGCGAATTCTATATGGGGTGGGGTTGTTCAAATTTGAAATTTTCACATTCTTTAATTTGTATTGTTTAAAAAAATTTAAGATTATTTTTTAAATATTCTGGGATCCACCTCACAACTAGTTAATACAAATAACAATAGGTGACCCAGAAGCTATGATGCCAATGAATCACAGTTGGATATTGGTGTATCTATAATGGACCCCCATATGAAGAGGCATGTTATTTTCAGACCCCCATTACATCCCCTATAGGCTTTGGGTATAAAAAACAACATCAATTAAGATGTCCTTCACTCATCAAATGCAAAGTATTGTCTAATATATTTGTTGGGCATTGATTTAAAGGAGTGTTGGAAAGAAATTTTGTTGCTTTGTTCCTAGTTGTGACCATGTGTTGCATATCCAATTTATTTAATTGAACAAAAGGAAAAAATTGAACCCAACAATTGTAAGGAGCAAAAAAATTTTAAAATCAAATTCATACAACTAATTGAAGACCAAATTTATAAATCTTTGATGTATACAAAACTTCAAAGTTGTATTGGAGAAAGAAAAAACAACCTCTTGGGTGCATGTTGCATTATTTTGTCACCTATAATTTTTGGACGCCATTTTCAGCCTAACTTAATACTTCCTCATAAAAGCAAGGGTATTAAGCACTAGGCCCACCCCCACTCCAAGTCCCAAAAGGGATCAACTAGTCGTAACATCTCCAATGACAAAGTAATTCAATATTAAATATCTTTCACACCTCAGGTCTAAAAATTTCCAAATTGTCTTGGTTAAATCCTACTCAATAAGTAATTTCCAAAAACATAAAAAATGTGCCAAATTTTAGCTAATATGAAATTTCTGTAAAAGAATTGTTCAATATTCCATAACTTCCCACAATAGGTTGAAACATTATGAAACCAACTCAATGCACCCCAAACTCCACTTCATCAAGGGCTTTCCAATGGCACCAAAAGAGTGACAAGACTTGGGAGATCTCAATGTGACAAATAAATAACCTACCTTCATAAATAAAATTTCACAATTTTTTTTTGCTTGTAGTTGAATACTAAGACTACATTTCACAACCTAACTTGGGCTTTATGTTGTTGCACATTACCAATGACCACCAACTAATTGGAAAAATAATTGATTTTGTGAAAAATAATTTCCATTCAAATGAAAATATTGAATGATATTGCATGCAACTGGATTTACATTCAAATTCTTTAGTTTAATTTGAAAAGAAATAGGATGAAAAATGGTGCCAAAGGTATTGGAAACTTGCTTGTGACTAGGTATGGTGTAAATAAAAAACTTAAAAAATGCACAAATCCAAAAGAACATTTTCCTTGTCTTTTTTACTTGAGAATCAACCAAATAGATTATAGTTTAAGAAGTGTATTCAAAAGAATGAATTATGAAAACTAAAGTTACTCTACTTAAACTAGCTCCAATGAGTCATCATTGCCAAAATTAGGGCAATTGTATTATGGTAATTTAAAATTTTAATAATAAATTTTTAGTAAAGTATTTTTTTAATTCAAAAATTTCACTACGTGTATGTACAACAATTTTAATCACCATAAATACATCCACATCAATCTACTATGATATTATAATATAATATAATATAATATTCGTCTTAAATCACATTTATTAGTTTATAAAAACTATATTATTGAATTATTTCACTATTTTTCCAACTTATTTGCAAAAATTTACTTACCAAAATCGATGTAAAGAAACTATCATAATTATACATTTTTATTATGGTTATTTGATATTTTTAGTAGGATTTATTCATTCAATTATGGTATTTGTAATGAATTAATTCTTTTAAGCTTGGGAGGAGACCTTTCAAGCTAGCCTTTAGTGTTTTTTTGAAACTACATTTTGACAACAATTTGAAAAGTTTCAAACTCAATTTTTTTTTTGGGGCTATGTTCTTTATAAAGATTGTGGAAATGAAGCCCATTGAATGAAATACCAATGCAAGGATGAATCATCATTTTAATGGATGATGACTGAAATTGGCTAACCAAATGGAATGATTCTTATGGATATATTATAACACCAAGAAATTTATGTCTATGGATGAAATTAATCTTGACAAACGAGGTGAACCCCATTTATTAGATGAATTCCATGTGTATATAATGATGTTGAAATTGCATTTGGGGGGGGAATGAATCTCTTCATGGTTTGATGAAACAATCACAAGAAGCTTCATTTTATTTCAAAATGAAATGAATTCATGCATGGAATATCACTTAAAATTTTTCTACATCCACAAATATTCATTTAGAGCTTTAACATCCATAATAATTCATTTACATGCCATGAATGAACATCATAAAGTGTCATCGATGAATTTTAGTGGATACAATTGTAGCACTTTCATGAATAAAATTTCATGAAATTTCAATACAAAAGAAAGATCATCCATGAAATATATTATTGAGAATTTGATCTCATTCATGAAAGTTTATCCAAAGGTCATTCATGATATTTCATCTACAAAAATTCATGACAAGGTTATTAACTTTATGTCAGTTAGTTATTTGTGTTAGTCATGTTGGTTGAAAAAGCCATGTCTTAGAAGACCTAGTAGAGCTGAAATCTCTTGAAAAGAAAACATTTATGGAAAACTCGAACAAACAAAAATATGAAAGGAGTTCTATTGCTACAAATCTAGAATTCAAGTGTAGTAATATTGTTCCAGTAGCAACATAAATTAGAACAATAGTATTAACCAGGAAACTTGAGGAAACAAACCTAGAAATAAAAATAAAATCACATTATTGCAATAATACAACAATGCAAGAAAACACACTTTCAAAACAACTTAAATAGTGCTATATTTTTTTTCCACTCAAAAAATCAAACACATAAATTAACTTCAAGAAAAAAACACACAAATACATCTAAGGTCCATTATTGCTATTTCAATCTTGTGTCAAGACTTTAGGGTGAACCTTACTATGAACAGGTTCAACTTTTAGAGTTTTGGATTATTACATTATTACCTTCTCGGAAAAGGAAGGAAACTCCTCTTTGCAAAGTCGAATCTCTCTTTCCTTTTTGGCTTTGTGTATGTGTTTTATGTGTGATTTTTTTTTTGGTTAATACACATTAGATTGTTTTCAAGTGAGGCTTGAATTTTCCCATGTGGAGTGAGAAATGTTTTTGATCATGTGTGTGTTTGTGCATGTTTAGCAAGAATATAGAGATATGTTTTGCATTGTAAATAGTTAAATCTAACATGTTTAATGTTAACATATATAGAATGTCATTACAATGTTTGGGTTGCAAGGGCAAACTAGTATTCATGTGACAAGGGAACATCTCATAATATGTGGTTCAGATTTTGTTAGCCATAAATATTGTGGCTGGATTGGATTAAAGTCTTATGTAATCCCATATTTCCCTGTTAGAAATCATGATGAAATCTCTTGGATGAACTTTCATGTATGGAATAAAATTTCAACTAGTCTTTCATGGAGGGTCTTTGTTTCATGAAAAAAATTATCCATGAAAGTTCATCCATTGAAAATTCATGAATGAGAAAGGAATACAATATAAGGACCTTTTAGGCTATGTGGTGGAAGATGCATTAGTTGGACAGATGTCTAACCATGACAAATCTGTAGCGATCCATGTTATATTATTTGGTGTTTTTAGTGGCTTGTCAATATTTCTTAATGTGGTTGTGAAATATCTTCATGATTATCCACAAGTGAGAGAATCAATCAAGGTGAAAAATTCAAATTTGTACTTTGAAAGAATTATATTTGGCAAATATAGTTTCACAAACTTTACATATTGAACATTTAACTTTGAAATTATTAAGGGTGTTTGGCAAATTTTGGTGATAAACAAGTATTATGTAATAGTTGTGAACTCATTAAGATTGTGTTATGTTATGTTGACAAGTTGAACAAGATGCCCTTTGAGAAAAAATGATGGAAGGAAATATTTTGGATTGGTTCAATTGGAAAACATCTATAGCACTTACAACACAGGGAATTGTCTAATATGTAAACTTTGATATTATTTTAGAAATTTTTTGTGGTGTAACAAGTCAATGGACATAAATTAACATCTGTTTTCTTAGCATTCCTTTCATTATTTTTTTAGTTAGGGCTAAGTTTTTTTTAAAAATAATTTTATGTATTTTTCAATTTTGCAATGTAGCAAAATTGGTGAAAAAAATTTAGCCCATTTTGGCTATAAACCATATATGAAAGTAAAAATTTAAATTTTGGCTATTTCTTAGAACCTGTAGTAAACATACAATGAATTTTGACCTTTCAAAATAATCCTTTATATGGGTTGAATTTTGTTCTTGTTGTCATAGTGCAAAAATCATCGGGGAAAACCTAAAAAAGACACAACATCGGAAGTTGGGGCCAATGTTTTAAAATAAAAAAAATATTGAATGATATTTAAATTTATCATAATTCTAGGTGTAAATTAGGGTTAAACTATGATTTTGACACAGATGATTAATGAAGTTTTAAAGAGATCATTCATCTATCCCATTCATACCAAGGAAGGCACCAAAAAACACGAAGTACAAAGGTAAGTTCCAAAATTGTTGTAGGTTAAAGTTGTCATTTTTGTTTTATGTTAAATAATCATCCACAAACATTGACTATTTGCATTGAAATTGGAATTCATAAAGCATGTCACTCACTGAGTTCCTAAGTTGCCTTTAGTTTAATTGTTTTGTAGTAAATATCTCAAAATAAATTTGTATTTGATGTTCCAAATGAGTTGATGGGTTGATAGCAATATAATTAATTAATATGTTTCAATTGCAATGTAATTAAGTCAAAATCAATGCTTGGGACATTTGCAATGTTATATAATTTCATGTTGTAAACATTCACAAAAAAAAAGAATGATCCAAACATGACCATTTTCAACTAGTGGAGATTCATAATGTCAAAAGTAATTGAGGGATCTTCAGATTTCAAATCTTGACATATCATTGTTAGTACTAATAATTGGTTATGTTCAATTAAATCTCACAAAGTTGCAAAATGTTATGTGGTATGAATGTAGATTACAACATTCCAAAGAAATGTTTGATATGGGTAGCACCAAATGCAATACATATGAACCCATAGTTTTCCCCAAATCCTTTGGCATTTGACCCATCTAGATTTCAGGTAAGTTCATATATTCAAAACTACTATTCACATATTATTTATTCCTATAACCAATTGTTAATTAATCTTATTATACTAACTTGAATGTAAACGCTTGGGTTGTGAAGGCATTTTGTGGCCTTTGTTTTTGGGATTTTAAATTGATGATTTTTTTAATTTAAAAACATAATTAATTTATGGTGGTTGTTGGATGATTATCATTACAATTTTTGTTAACTAAGTTCATAATCATTCTTGTTAGAATATAGGTCAAGTATAAATTAACATGATATGTTAATAAATACTAACTGGTTATTTGTGTCTTAGTATTATGTCTTAATATAATTGTTTAAATTATGACAGACTCCTGTAGTAGAAAATGGCCATTTTGCAAGTGGTCTTCGTGATTAATTTTTAGTTGCAAGCGACATTTGCAACTAAAATCTTAATAGTTGCGTTGGACAAGTTGCATTGACACTAGCCACAAAGGACAATGATTTTGGATGAAATAAAAAGTTAACAAAATACGCTTTCATCCTTTGACTTGTCATATATGTATTGTCACTTGTAACTAAGATCCAACTTTTTTGGTGAACAATGGGAACAAATTATGTGTTGCCATGTGTCCCAACTTTTAATAATTAGAAATATTTTTTTAAAATTTTGAAATAATCCAAGACATTTAATTTCTATGCTTAGATGATTTAGATTGTGACACATGGTGCCATATAAATTTGCCATGTGGAATATTAATTGAATTTTTTAAAATTCAATTTAAATCAATATTTAGGTATTAGGTTGAACTAAGTACCTACCTACCTACCCATCTAGGCTAAACACCTATCTAGATGGGACCTATTTACTTACCTAGGCCAAATATTTACTTAAGTAGGTAGGTAGAAAAGTAAGTAGGTAAGTTAAAGAAGTATGTAGTTAGGTGTAAATACATGAATACTTATATTTTATTTTGGGTTAAGTCATTTTCATTAGCTCATCCCATTTGTCCATGTTTTTAAATATGAAATTATAAAGACAAAACACCTTGTTTATATATATTTCAAAATGAGAATGAAAGCTAAAACATATGGGATAAACTTTTGAGTTGCAATTGATTTGCGACTAAACATTTTTTAGTTGTAAATGACTTGCAACTAAAAAGTTTATCCCATATGTTTTGGCTTTTAATCTCCATTTGAAAAGTATATAATTAAATAGGTAAGTGACACTTACCTAGCTAACTAATTAATAAAACTACTAATTATTTAATGAATAAAATATAGACAAATAAATTAATAAGTTAGTTAATTAATTAATTAAAAATTAAATTAAAAATTGACTAATTAAATTAATAAATTATCCAACTAATTAATTATTTATAGTAATTATCATCAATATATTATGATTATTAAATTAATAATATTATTAAATATTATTAAATATTACTTAATTTATTGGCTAAATAAATATTAATATTATTTATTTTTCATTATATATGAACTATAATATCTATCAACAAATTTCATTAAGTAGTAATGGCTAATATTGAAATAATTAGATAATTATTAATTAATTAAAATTAACTATAAATTTGAAACATAAAAAATAAAAAATAAAAAATAATATTTTTGGGTAATTATTATAATATAGTAATACTTCATAATCGATTATCTATAACAATAATAATAATAATACTAAAATATGTTATAATTTTATTAATTATTTTAATAATTATATAATTATTTTTCCTCTCATATCATCATCATTATGATCATTATGTAATCAAATGTAATTATTTTAAAAAAGTTAATGAAAAAAATACTAAATTTTAATTTATTATTATATGTAATTAATATAAAATATAAATATTAATAAATGTCATTTGTAATAATTTTAAGAATATAATAAGATGGTTTGGATAAACTTGTAATATGGGCACAATGTATTTAGTAAATATTTTACATAAAATTTTAATATATTCAAAATATACACTAATTAATGTAACCATTATATTGAGGTTATTTATGTTAATAATATTACTTGAATACACATGTAATATGGTTGTTTAGATACATTCAAAATATACATTTATAAATATTAATATACCCAATTATATTCCTTAAAATTCACAAAAATACACCTTTGTATATTCATAAGGTTGCAACTAAATTGGTGACATTTGCAACTAATGGGACATAAATTGTTCTGCTTGGACGAAAACCAAACTAAATGTTGTTTACATGGAAATATGAACACCAAAATAGTTGCAAAATAGTTGTAATGTAGTTGTGAATATGACCAACACAAAAAATAGTTACAAAAATGTCCAAATGTAGTTGCAAATAACTAATAGTCGCATGTAGTCACAAATAAAGTGGTTACATTTTGGCCAATTTCTACTAGTGTTCAAAGTTTGGTACATTTATACCTTTTGGCATGGGTCCACACACATGTCTTCGGAAGGATTTAGCAATGATTGAAATATTGTTTCTTGTGCATCATCTTGTCACCAAATGCAAATACTTGCCATGAATAATTGATTGTAGTGATATATTATTATTTGATAGGTTGAATTTTGAGAAGAGAAATTTAACATTGGAATTGATTCAAAATGCTTGTGGACTTTTTCTTAAATAAAAAATTGAAGCTTAAAATAACCTTAATTTACATAAAATCTTATTTCATGTAAAATGTTGATTGTATGTGTTTTATACATATTTAGTGGGTCCCTTATTATGGTAAAACACTTGGAAAAATTTAATAATCCCCCCACCTTTGGGGTTCACCAACATTTTTTTCCAAGTACAATTCCACCAAAAAGTGAAATTAAAAATTAAAAATTAAAAATATAAGGGATTTGGAAGGTTTTCAATCACCAAAAGTGATAAAAGAAAAAATATAAATCACTAGGTCCATGTATTTAATCTTCATTGTGTAGCCAAAAAAATAAAAGGACGATTAAAATTTATAATTTATTATTGGTTTATGGTCAAATTTGGCAAAATATTCCTAAAGATAATTGCAATTTTTTCTACATCTTTGTATGGATGATAGCCATTTTGGCTACAAAAGAAATTCCTAAAAGAAACATGAGGCTTCACATTACACTATTATTACCAAAGGTCATGTTTATGAAATCAAAATCATGAAAATTCATCTTGGCATGTGGGAAAGTTTGGGACCTAATCAATGCATTGAATATTTGCATGGTCGTAAATTGAAAGGTGGATTTCCTATGATCAGTCAACAATGTGGCTAACTTTGAAATATAATAATGAAAGGGGTACCTACTTATAAATGTTCCATTTCATTGGGGAGTTTTCATGGCTTCCTTCACTATTTAGAAATTTTGAAACAACCCTATGAATAATTTACATGTAATACCCACATGATGGTCAATAAACAACATTACTTATGGGAGAAGGAAATGTAATACTTGCATGACAATTTAAAGATGCACACTGTATGTGGGGGCAAAATGCAATACCCACGTTATGACCCTAATTCACATTATACATGAGAGAGGGAAATGTAATACCAACATGATAATTTTTAAATGTGGGGCAAAATACAATACCCACATGATGACCCTAATCCACACTATATATGGGAGAAGAAAATGTAATACTTGCATGACAATTTTTAAATGCACAATATATGTGGGGGCAAAATGTAATACTCACATTATGACCTTAATCCACATTATATATTAAAAAGGAAAATGCAAAACTTACATGACAATTTAAAGATGAACATTGTATGTCGGTGATAAAATGTAATATTGACATTATGACCCTAAATCCACACTATATGTGAGAGAAGGAAATTCCATACTTGCATGACAATTTAAACATGCACACTATATCTAAGTGACAAAACATAATATTGACATTATGACCCTAAATTCACACTATCTATGAGAGGTCAAAATGTTAAATCCATATATCAAACATGGAACATTCTTAGTGGAATTTGATGATAGTGTTAAAAGCATCCAAAGATATTGATTTCCCTAAATTAGGACCCAAAAAGAAAAAAAAAGTAATTAAAAAAATATCATATTGTTGATGTTAAAAGATGATGTCATGTTCAAAGGAGTTGTAGTTTGATTTGAAAACATAACTTAAATAAATCAACACAGGTTTCATTAAACCTTTAAACTTAAAATTTTAAATAATCCCAATGGTAGATATTCTCAACCTAATAATTATACAAACAGATATAAATGGAATACTAATTTTTTTATAACAATTATGTTTTGAATTTCAAAGTTAATCAACTAAAAATGTTAACGAATATAACACGAACCTTAGAATTTAAAAATAATTCCCCAAAATATAAACTTAAAAAATTTTGAATGGTAAATGTCATGAAAATTAATAACTTTATAAACATATACAAATGCCATACATAATAATCTTCTAGGAGTGTGTAATGAATTAAAATTGAAACGCAATGAAAAGAAAAAATTATGTGAATGAAATAAAAGTTTATTATTTTACCCTTAATGTGGTCACTTCAACTTGAGGGCCCAACTTGAAACCTTCTTCATTCACCTTCAAAAGAGATAAAAATGAATCTTGTTATAAGTATTTGTATGTGAAAAAATTTCTGCCAAAATCCAACACAGGATTGATTTTGATTAGTATAAAAAATTATGCAAGTATTCATAAATGCTTGATGTATTTTTAACTCTAAACTTATCAAGCCTATTGCTTTATTAAATTAAGTACATCTTGCATTAAATGGTCCAAAGTGGAAGTAGAGGACTACCACCAAAAAAATTCTCTCAATTGCAATACCCACATTTGGGGTTAATGGTTTATTGTCATCACAAGTTTGAATCAAGGTAAATTTTAGATATTACAATTCCTTTGCAATACCCACATTTTACATTATAATTTCTACAATTGAAATCCACAATTTGCAAGTGCATAAGTAGGTATGATGATGTGTGGGGAGGTGGGTTTTACTAATAAGTAGATGTTTTGCTAAGAATTAAAGTGGCATTATTGAGAAATATATGTTTTGCTAAAAATAAATATAGGATTTGCCAATCATTAGAAAGTTTATCCAAAAAGAAATAAAGATTTTGCTACAAAGTAAAAGTTTTACCAATAATATATAAAGGTTTCACCAAGTGGTGGAAGTTTATTTAATAAAAAAAAGGTTTAGTCAATAAAATATAAAAAATTTGCCGAAAATTAGAGGTTTAACTAGGGAATTAAAAGGTTTTGCCATGAAGTAAAGGTTCAATAAGGGATTAGAAAGGTTTTGTTGAGAGATAAAGGTATAGCCAAGGATTAGAAAAGCTTTGTTGATAAGTAAAGGTTTACTTAAAGAGTGTAAAGGTTTTGCCAATAAGTAAAGGTTTAGCCAAGGAGTATAAAGGTTTTGCCGATAAATATAGGTTCAACCCGGGAATAAAAATGTTTTGCTGATAAGTAAAGGTTTACCCAAGCAATAGAAAATTTTAACCAATAAGTAAAGGTTTAGCCATAATAGCAAAAATTTTGTCAATAAATAGAGGTTTAACCGAGGAAGAATTTTTTTTTGCCAAGAGATAAAGGTTTAGCCAAGAAGAGATAAATATTTTGTCAAAAGGTAGGGATTTGGCTTGAAAGGATAAAGAGTAAGCAGGAAGGGGGGTTGGTTGTAGTTGGTAGGTAGGGACAAGATAAAGGTGACTAGGATAGCTAGGTTTGTAGAGTTGCTAGGTGGGAGGGTAGTATGGAGGTCAGGGCTGAGAAAAAGGGCCAAGGAAAAAAAAACCAAAGATCAGCAACTAAAAAACGTTGACTGTGGTACTATATTGGTTACCTGAGCGTCAGATGAAGACAGAACACCCATCCTATGGACAGAACAGCCAACTGGTGCAGTCATAGGGGCTGGTTCACTCTGGCCATAGGGGAGCTGTATAGAATGGGCTTTTCCAGTTGCTGTGTTTCTTGCTCAGATTAATCAAAAAAACAGTAAGTGTTGTAACTGGTTGTTCTCCTTTGTCCATTGCTTTGTCCTGCTTTTGTTAATGTGTGAGCAATCGCTGTGCTTTCTGATAGATAGGGTAGCCTAATTGGTTGCAATCCCTTGTCCATGCTTGTCACAGGGTCTTTTCAGCATTTCCTTGAGAGTTGACTTGCAGGGTTTTGTGTGTGTACAGAGGAGTGGGAAGCTGGGTGGGGTGTGGTCAGTATCAAGGTCTGTCATTGTTGCTCATTTTTTTGCTGTGTTTGTTCTTCCTGAGTACTTCAGAGTTCAATGTAGTAAATTGCATGCTGGTTTTACCAGTGGTCTGGTTGATCACCTGCCCATGTGTCCTACGTATCTTTTTCATGGTTGTCATGTTTTTGCAGGGAATATCATTTGTTTGTGATTACTCCTCACCAATTTCATCAGTTGTGGATGGTGAGTGGAAGATAAGCCAACAATAATATGCACAAAAGATTGCACAAGCAAATTTGTGTGGCAAACTTCCATCACACTTTTGGAAGCAAGATACAGGGAAGATTCAGTCAGGATGTTGGCTGGTGGCACTCTGAGATCTAGCTAATAAAAAACATATCAATATTATCTTCGTTCAAGTTCCAAGAAGCTTTGGACAGCAGGCTTCAGTTCATTTCTTGCTCCTGCCTTTACACAATCAAGCATCTAAGCTGAAGGCATAGTGAGATTCATGTAGAGCAGATGCATTGATGGTCAGACACAAATACTAATTCAACTGCAACAGGCAGATCTGACTAGTTCATGTGGTTCTCTCTCTCTCAATTCTGGTGCATGGAAGATTGCTTTGCTATCATAACTTCAGATTGAAGGACTTCATGAACTTCCATTGTTTCTATCTTGGCAATAGAGAAGATTCCTTGCTTACAGTATGAAGAAAAGACTGTTAAATTAATGAACTGAAAAAAGAAATATATCAGCAACAAAATATACCCCTTCACACTTTCTTTTGGGGGTCATAAATCTGAGGCATTGCCCAGAAGACAGTACATGCAAGCATCCCTAATCTATTTTAGCTGGTGCTGCTTCCCTGGCTGTAACAAAATCTGGGTAGTTTCTATCATTCAGCAAATGGAGGCACATGACCATGGTACCATCCTTTACCTCAGTCAACTGAATATGAGAGTATATAACCTCCCTCTTGAAATCAGCAATTTCCTTTTCAAAGCCCTTTTGAGAAACTTCATCATGAGTATTCTTGAACTTTTTGTTGTAACCAGTATAAAAGCATACATCGAGAAAAAGGCCAAGCTCAGGTGCCATTGGGACATTCACATCAGTATCTCTGTTGCACAAGCACAACATATAATTGATTAGTTGTGATGCATATGCTGATGCCAAATCACACTGATAGTTCATGTTGCTTGCTGAATCCTGTATTTAGCAGCACAATGTTAATTGTCCCACTAGATGCATTTGTAGATTTGCCACTTATGCAAAAACGAAATGGCTACATTATTCTTAACTATTGGATTTAAGGATGAGAAACAATGTTTACACTAACCTTCGTAGAGCAGTGTCACTGATGGATTCAGGAGCATACCTGCGCATTATAGCAATTGCCATCCCAATCATTTTGCAGATCTGATGTAACATAAACCTCTGTCCTAGGATAGTGCATCGCACAAACTGCATGCCCTCCACTTCAATCACCTCACATGCCTCAAATGACAGAATATATCTCTTTGCACTCGGATCTTCTGCCTTTATCCGGGCTGTAAAATTGTGGAAGTTGTGAGTGCCCACATACTTACCCAGAATTGTATTCAAGTGTTCCATTTCTTTCTCACCAAACACAAATTTGGACTCTGCACTTGCTTCTGTCTTGTCTAAGACAGGGACAGTGCTAACAAGAACATTCCTGTCATCTTCCACTTCAGTCACTCTGTTACTCTGCAAGGGGGGCACCTCTGCTTCAGCATCTTTGTTTGATTCAAGTTCAGCTTTTGCTTCTGGAGGTTGAGCTGTACTCTCTATCCCCTCTTGAACCCTTGCTTTTAATTCAATTTCTTTGGTCAGAGACTCAGATAACTTTCCTGAAGTGGTGAGAAACATTGTAAGTGAACTCTGCACAGTCATCACCACTTTGCAAACTTGTGTAAGGCTCCATCTGTTCAAAAGAAGTTGGTAGAAAAACAGCAGCTAAAAGTTCACACAAGGACTGAACCCTAAACCCAAGATGTTAAAGTCATTAATCTGCTATGGTGGGCTTACCATCCTCAAGGTCTTCTGTCATGGAAAATTGAACACTGGTATTAGACACACTAGTTACCACTTGGGATCCAACAAGAAGGTTGACTTTCTGTGTGCACTCAATAGTATTCTGCTTGAACTCAGCAGGATAACAAATCTCCACTGTTTTCTTCTCTGTTGCCTTCCTCTTCTCCAATTGTTCTTGCCTGTCAGCTTCTTTCTTCTCTGTCCAGACCAGAACAGTCTCATGGTTGTGATGAGCATCTGGATCAAACGCATACACTGGAACCACATACTCATATCACCGGCGATCACACATCTGCTTGGCATTGAAATTGGATGTCACTCGCTTGTAGCCAAGTGCCCGAATCTGTTTTCGAAGATGCTGGTTCACTCGGTCCACAAATCCAGGGGGATCAATTACCAAACGAGCAGAGATTACTTGGCCAACTGCACTCACTCCCTTGTCGGTTCTTGCAGCTCACATCCAATCCACTTTTCTCAAATCACCAAAATTGCATGGGGCAATGGCTTGTGCACGAAAAAGTGCCTGCTCTAATTCACCCTCTATTGTGATTGCTCCAGGGTTCCTCTGCATGCCTTGGTGGCCTGCTCCACAATATGCAAGCAACATTGCAATTTTCCACTTCTTCCCTGGCCTCCCTCCAGGCACATTCATCCCCTTCTTGTCATTCTTTATAACAGCCTTTCCTTCACAATCCTCTTGACCATCCATATCTGAACCAAATTTTGTAGCAATTTCACCCCCAAAAGAAAAAAGTCTCAGCATTCCAAAAGACAGCTCAACCCACAATGATTCTGTTGAGCTGATTCTTTAGGATTTTCAAACAATAAACTGACAAAGAAATCAAAAAGAAAGTGTCCATCTCCTGCTTGCATATGCATGGAACACAGGAACTCCACATCAGCAACTTCAATTGATAAAAAAATTTTGCAGAAATCTACCGTTGCAGAAAAATTTCTAAAATGGAGTTCAGAACTCAATGCAAAGACCTTATGTGAAGCGTTACGATTGTCTACCACTTTCTAAGAGTTCCTGTGAGGGTGGAATGAACTGTCGGCGGAACGGGCTTTGACAGTCGGATTCCGAAAACGGGATTCAGCCCGGACGGTCGGATTCGGAAAACGGGATTCGGAAAAACGGGCGGCCAGACAGGGCAGGGTCTGTCTGTCTGTCTTGCAGGGCAGGGCAGGGGGCAAGGCCGTGCGGGAAGGGCATGGGCCAAATAAAGAGTAAAAGATAAGGAAAAATAAAAGGGCGGACAGGGCAGGGGCCAAATAAATAGTAAAAGATAAGGAAAAATAAAAGGGCCGGCAGGGCAGGGGCCAAATAAAGAGTAAAAGATAAGAAAAAATAAAGGGGCGGGCAGGGCAGGGGCCAAATAAAGAGTAAAAGATAAGAAAAAATAAAAGGGCGGGCAGGGCAGGGGCCAAATAAAGAGTAAAAGATAAGAAAAAATAAAACGTATAAAACTTCACAGTGGCCCAAGGTCATGGGCACCCACGGGGGACTTCAAGGTGGCCTTTGGCCACGGGCACCCACTAGTATGCATGGAACACAGGAACTCCACATCAGCATCTTCAATTGATAAAGAATTTCTGCAGAAATCTACCGTTGGAGAAAAATTTCTGAAATGGAGTTCATAATCCTCAATGCAAAGACCTTATGTGAAGCGTTACGATTGCCTACCATTTTCTGAGCGTTCCTGTGAGGGTGGAACGAACTACACGGCTTCCTCTCCATCTTCTGCTGCAAGACCCTCCACGAAACAAGGAAGGTGGTCGTCAATCAGAACCTCTCTTGTCGTCAAAGTCTTGTCTTCTACAACTTCTGTTTCTAACGTTGTTACAGCTTCCTCAGAGCATTGTACAACCAAGATGGCTTCTTGTAACCTGGCTCTCTTGGTCTTTTGTCCCTATCACCTTCATGAGTTTTTTCATCGCTTACGGATACAAGAGTGACACCCGCCATTGCCACTTCTTCATTGTCGTGCCCTGTCAAAACAACATTCATGCCTTCGCCTCCATCTGCATCCCCTTCCTCACCCCCTTCTTGTCATTTGCCCCATCTCTACAACAGATTCTCCCCTTACACCCCCCGCCCCCGCACCTAAAAACCTCAAACACAAAAGAAAGACAACGAACCCTAAATGCCCAAATGCCTCCAACTAAAAAAGAACTATATTTGAACATCAAATACTTTTTATGACTACATTTGATGTTTCTTGGGTTCAACCATAATCCCTCATTTGAGGGGAGTTGCATGTACTTTGTAGTGGGCAATCAACTATGGGTGATTTATCAAATTCTTTATGTAAAAAATGTGATTCTTGCATCAGCCGATTTAACCTCTGGGGCCGGAGGTGCCAGTGCTCATGTTGTAGACCTTTTTGGAGGACTACCCATGGTGTTTGTAGGAGTGTTTGCAAGTGAGAAAATCAATTTGAGTTTGGAGTTCCAAATTTAAAAACTCTTTGGAATTCAAGGCTATTCAAGCATCCCAGTATGATTCCAAAGGTGAATTTCTCACGCTTGAGCCTGATTCAGGTAGAGATACACTTGTCTTGCTGGATGAACCTGAGAGTGAAGGCACTAATCCACAATTGCATTTGGGAGGGCTTGTTCTGCAACT
This sequence comes from Sphagnum tenellum, assembly GCA_963921925.1. Classification (NCBI taxonomy): domain Eukaryota; kingdom Viridiplantae; phylum Streptophyta; class Sphagnopsida; order Sphagnales; family Sphagnaceae; genus Sphagnum; species Sphagnum tenellum. The sequence continues at coordinate 22,167,323 of OY998146.1, forward strand.
ACCTAGTGATTAGCGTTTATTTTAGAGGCGAAATATCGCCATATTTCCACCCAAAAGTGTTGCTCCTACCTTTCAGCCTAAAAAAACCAATTATTTAAGGCAAATTTGCCAAAAGGCTAGACCAAAACCCTCATGGTTCATTGATGCTCTATCCTTAAACCCTAAACCCATCACCACATATGGCGACTAGTTAGGGTTAATGGACGCCAGATTGTGACAATTTGGCATTCCATCTCGCCAATGCCCTAACTTTTTAATCTTTCTTTTGTCATAATCACCTTCATCGCTTCAGTCCTAGTCGTTGGTTGTTGTCGCTTGCCAAATGGGAGCTCTTGCCATGGCTACTTACACAACGTTAGGTAGGATTGCCAGAACTTAGAAGCAGATCCTTCTGTAGTTAAAGACATTAGCAAAGTTAAGAGGGCACCAGGGTGAAACTTAGAAGTTTTGAGCATTATGATTGGATTTTGGAGTTTGGATAATCGAAGGCAATGGTGGCTTGCGGGTTGAGTTATGACTCATGAGTCATGAATGTTGAGGTATGAGATAGCAAGTCCATCGTTGTGAATATTGTGCATTATGCACACAAGTTTCTTAAATCTTTAAGTTTCTATTCTTCTTACTTGCGCTTGAGTTTCCCCTCGTGAGTCCATTGTTGTGAATATAATGCATTGTGCACACTTTCTTGAGTTTTTGTTCCTCTTGCTTACGCTTGAATTTTGTTTCATGAGTCCGTCATTGTGAAACTATGATTCATGTGGGATTTACAATTAGCCTAAACTTGAGCCAATGTGATTATCATGAGTCTAAAACCTATTTTTGTAATTAGCCTAAGCCAAATCATCATGAACGTGAACTTTATGTTTGTATGGAATTAAGGTCACATTCTTGTGTTCTAGAACCATTTTACCTCAAGTTGAGCCTAACCCATCATTGTGAATTTTCTAAGATTAGGGTTCGAGTTTAATACCTTGTTGTGTTACCATGTTTTTAAGTTGGAAGCAACCATCATTGTTAAATCCTCAATTTGTAAGCAATATTTGATGCATAATGCAGGCAGCCATAGTTGTTGAGTGGAAGTAACTTTAGTTATTCAATGCAAGTAGCCATAGCTATTCAATCCAAGCAACCATCATTGTTAAATGCTCAATTTGTAAGCAATATTTGATGCATAATGCAGGCAGCCATAGTTGTTGAGTGGAAGTAACTTTAGTTATTCAATGCAAGTAGCCATAGCTATTCAATCCAAGCAACCATTACTATTCATCCATTTGTGATTTAGGTTTTGAGTTGGTCAACCATTAATCCCACCACCAATCATTTAAAAAATTGATGTCCATTTTTTGTTAGAACCATCTACCTTGTCAAAGATGGCACCTCTAAATCCACCCTAGAACTTCAAGTTTTGTCATTTATTTTTCAAGAACAGTCTTGGTAGATGTGGCTTAAATCCCTACAAACCTATTCCACATTTATTATAACAACAAATTTACACTACAATATGCACATTTTCACAACTTTTGCATTGATTTTACACACACGCCTTTTAGTTCATTAAAACACAAAATTCATGTTTATTTCATATACTAAAATATGTAGTTCAAAATAAAATATAGAAAATCTAGAAATAAAATTACACTTCATTTCCTTTTTCTTTATTTTATAAAAAATTCACACAACAATATGAATATGAAAATCATTGCGAAAGTTTGTACCGTAGTGCTCACCCTAAACCCCGCACATAAATAATTGCTCATCGAGGGTGCGGGGATAGGAAAATAGTCTTTAGAGGGTGCAGGAAGGGCTTCTGCGGGGAAATAAATAATAGGGTCTGAGCCACTGCGGGGAAGTTGGTGCGGGGTTCAAAAATAAAAGGCTTGGCGCGGAAATCAGTGAGTCCGCGGAGGGCCTTAGCACAGCAAAGTAAGATGGCACTCTTCAAGTTCGGATTCAAGAAGGGCATCAACGAGATCGAGGCAGAGGAGCAGAGGCATAGACAAGCGGAGAAGGCCAAAGAGAAGGATCTTGCAGATAAGGAGGCTGCAGCCCAAGCAGCAGCAGATGCACCACCTAAGAGGAAGCTTGGGAGGCCACCACTGGTTCACAAAGGAAAGCTGAAAGGCAAGCAGGCGACAGGACGAAAGCTCACAAGGTAGGCGTGTCTTGGTGTGTAGCTGATCACTTGCTGGCAAGGATTAACTTCTTGCTTCCTATTTGCTAACAAGATCTAAGCTGGCTTTCGGAGCAGAGTAGCTTCTTGCTTCCTATCTGCTGATAAGATTAAAACAGGCTTCCAGAGAAGAGCCACATTAATAAGGGCTTGTGTCTGCAGGAAACTAGCCTCAAAGAGCAACAAGAAGAAGAACTGGTGGAAGCCCTTCCTCATTGAGAGGATCTTGGCAGCCGTCCATGCCAAGAATGGAGTGCGGCCTGCTATGAAAGCGCTAAAGGAGGGGCCCCTCAGAACGCTGTTTGAGGGGCTGGACGAGAGCACTGTGAAGGGGTGGTTCAAGAAGAGGGAAAGCCCAATTGGTCCATTCATCCTCACCAAAGAGGCCCAGGATAAGCTCAAAGCTGGCTTTTCTTCCCGTGGTGGCCGAAATTAGATGACCCTTTTCGTAGAGGTGAGCTGAAAGTCTGGCTTGCATTCGTTGACATATGCACGCTTCCAGAGTCACTTCCAATGGTTGTAATATGGTGAAATTAAATATTTTGGCTATTGCAGGCACCGGACGTCAAGAAGGAGATTTACGAAGCTCTCTGTGCCCAGAGGACAGCTGGGAATGCAATCAACATCGACACCACACAGCACATCATGATTGGCATCCTGGAGGCCCGCCGCCCTGACCTGCTGAAGAAGAACGACGGGCGCTATGGGCCAAGCAGGCCAACTGTCCACAGGTTCCTCAGGAAGAAGATGGGATGGACATTCAAGTACAGGCACAATTTCTTGTGAGCTTGGGCTGCTTATTGTTTACAGCTCTGCCACTACATGTGCTCTTTACCTAAGCAAAACTTTGGGCGCCTACAGCCATTTCTTTGAAAGTGCCCGCTGTTGTGCAAGCGACCTAAATACAGTTGAATTCTGCGCAGGCGTGCGACAAGCGTAGCACAGAAGCTGCCAAAGGACTATGAGCGTCTGGTGGACGAGATGAACCTGCGCATGGCATGGTGCTGCTACCTGTACAAGATTCCGCCTGAGCTCGTCTTCAGCATGGACGAAACGTTTGTGTGGTACACACCCATGGGGATGACAACCACATATGATATCAGGAACGCGAAACAGGTGTGCAGCTGTAATCTTTTGGGAAGCCTCACCGTGCTTGCCTGCCATGAAGATGAAATGGGTCAAATTGTGCAAGTTAATGCGCTAATGAACTCTTGCGATGGAGACAAGCAACCTTTGAATGCAGGTGCAAGTCACAGGCAAGGAGGACAAGCGTGGCCTCACAGCTTACGTCACAACAACACTCGCATGGATTGTGCTGGCACTGCAGCTGATCTATGGCGGCCAGAGGGAGAAGAGCCTGCCTAGGAAGGAGGCGCGCAGCGAGGCTGAGGCAGCTGGCTTTGTCTTCAGCTTGACCAAGAACCACTGGTGCCCGCTCGAGTCCATGCAGGAGTGGATCGAGAAGGTGAATATCCTAAATAGCTTTGTTATACCTCCGCAGGCTACAACATTGACTGGGGATGCAGTAATTCTGGACGAGACCTGGTACAAACATTTTTTTTAAAATCATCATCACTCATAGCATTTGGTTCTCTGCAGCTGATCTACCCAGCCTATGTGCGCGTCTGCGAGGAGTGCACTGACCTGTTGCCTTCCCGCGAGCAGTCGTTGCTGCTGCAACTGGATGTCTATAGCGTCCACCGCGGTGCCGCATTCAGGGATTGGCTGAAGCTGAACCACCCGTACATGCACATCATGTTTGTGCCGGGAGGGACTACCTCAGTTGCTCAGGTAGCCATTCTTGACAGGGATAGCATTTTTCCTCTAATTGACTGCATTGGTCCTCTGATTTTGCACTAACATTTAATGCTCTGTGAGATTGCTTTGCGTTGCTGTGGTCAAGCCATTGAAATCAAATCCTTGCTTGAGCAGCATTACTTTTTCCTCTCCCCATGATGCAGTTTAAAGAAGAAACTCATTTGTGAGTTAACAAAGCATTCATTCTTGCGCAGGTGGCAGATACTGTCCTCAACAAGTCGTTCAAGAACGCTGTACGCCAGCGGTTCTGCGACTGGTCAACAAGCCTCGTGGTAGAGCAGGTCAAGTCGGGCATTGCGCCCAAGGACTGCAAGCTGGACCTCTCCGTCGACCGCCTGAGGGACGAGGGCATCCACTGGATCTACGCTGGCTGGGAGCGCATCAAGGGAATGCAGTGCAGCGTGCTGGATGGCTACGCCAAGGCGGGCACCTTACAGATCTTTGAGGAGGGGACGTGGCATCGGGCCGCAGCCGCGTGCGCGCAGCTGGGCTTGTAGACAGAACTGCCGCGAGCGTCAGCAGCAGAGCTGGCACATGTAAACGAGGTGCCTGCCGAGGATGAAGAGGAGGCAGATGATGACAACGACAGCGATGCAGAGTCAAAGTTGAGCAGCGGGTCGTCAGATGCAGAGTGGGACTCAGACTTTGAGCTGCCTGCTGACAAATTGTCCATGCACTTGAGGAGCATCCGCAAGAAAACAACTGCAGTGAGCGCAGACCCTGCTGATGAGGCAGCAGCATCTAATGCATCAAATGAGGATGGCGAATCAACAGAGGATTCTGACAGTGCAGAGGCAAATGAGGAGTAAGGCAGCTCAGCTTGTGGAGCGCTCACTTAGCAATAGCTAGGGAATGCTGCAAAGGGTTCCTCATGACCTTTGGGAAAGATTTGGGAAAATAGAAGTGTGTAATGGAACCGTGTTCAGCCAACCCAACGATATAGAGGGGGACACTGACTGTGTGTACTGACTGTTTGTGGTATTGCCATTTTCCTCTGCGGGACCCTTAATTAATTGTTTCCTTCTGATGCGGGATTGCAAAACTCTTAATCTGGCCTGCGGGGACTGCCTGCGGGAGGGAAAAAATAATTCCATTTTCTGGGGCTGCGGGGTTTAGGGTGAGCACTACGGTATTTTCTCTTCTTTACTAAAAACTTTAATCAAAACACAACAAAAAATCACATGTTTTATTGAAATAAAATCAAAACAAAAAAATGACATCTATGGTATCTCTAAAACATAAATTTGTAATTTATATTACAAAGTAATTACATCTATCTTCACTTCAAAATTGTGTGTCTAAAAATGGATCCTTTCCCCCAAAAGTTCCATCTTTGGGTAGTCCCAAGTCACCATCAACATGATTCAAAACCAAACAAAAATTCAAAATTTAAAACCTCTAATGTCCAATGATCAATCCCTATTCTTAATGCCTTGTTCATCCAAAACAATGTAATTAACGTACCCCTCTAACAAGTTTGCCTTGAACACTTTTGATGTAGTCATCATTTAGCCAAGAACACCCAAACCTCCTCTCTCCTTTTGATCCTCCTTTTGAAGCAGGCTTGTGGATTTATGCTGAAGAAAACAAATGAAAATTGAAAGAATATCAACATAATAAAGTTTGCCAAAAACACATGGAGTGCTAAACTTCCATGGGCTAAATTAGTTACAAGTGAAGATGGGAAAGTGCATCAAGTTGAATGTAAAGTTTGTTCTACAATAGAAAGGAAGGATAAATTGTTGACTACTAAGTTGGATAGTCTTTGGAAACATAGTGGTAGGAGGAAGGCTCTAGTTGTAATTACAAGAGTTTGTAAAGTTACATAATTTTATATGAGCAAAGATTCAATCATGCAAAAATGAATGTCTATATGCAAATGTTAAAAAAGACACAATAACTAATTAGGTCTTTCATGGTGTGGTTGCAAAAAGGAAAAAAAAATTGGTTTAATTTGTTGTTTGTTTTCACATGGTATCTAAGGCCAAACCTATGAAAATATGAGCAAGTAGTTACAATTTCTTGATGTGAAGGATTTCCCAAAAACCCATTGGTCTAATTCAATTGGTTGGAAAATGGCAAGTTATATGCATGAACTAGTGGTGAAGAAAACCAGGGATTTGGTTCAAGTTGCCAGGTTTATTTCCTTTTCTTATGATGAAGTTACAACCTTGGATCAACAATCTTGGGTTTGCATCCATGCATATGTGGTTGAAAATTGGCTACGTACCCACTTTGTTGTTACCCTACAATGAGTGGTTGATGGGGCCACTTCAAATAATGTAAAGATAATTCTTGTGGATACCATGGTTTTATATGTGGTTTGATTCAAGAAACAATGGCATCAAAGCTTATTACATTTGGAGTCGATGGTGTCATTATTAATAAACGTGTTTCAGGATGTTAGAATTAGGTTTTGTTACCTAGATTTGGTAATAAATGATTTGAAAGGTTGAAAATGTAAACAAATTATTGACTTAACATGTATTATTGATCTAACTAGTTAGTAGGTAATGTTATTGGGTTAAGACGATAGGTTGATAGGATAATCAAAAAGTGATTTATAAAAAATGTACTTGACAAAATTGCTAATTGATCAAGTAGTTAGACAAGGTGTATTTCCTTTGAAATTTTGGACTATTATTTAAGTATTGACTAATGATTGTTTATGATGGTCAGTCATGACTATTGTATTTTTAAATAGCTAGTATAAGAACTAAGAAGACAGACTTGTTAAGGACTTTTGGATTTCATTCATGATTATGTGTTTCACTTTCAATTATGGAACATGGATCATTTTTCTTTCAACCTATTTCCTTCAAGCTTGAATAATTTATGTACATGTTAGTTTAAACATTGTAATAGTTTAAGTTTTATGTCTGTATTTATGTACATGTTGTTCAAGGAACCTATTGCTAAAAAATCCAAAGGTAAATTAACCTTGATGGGAATAGAAAATTTCATTGACATTTGGCAACCACTTAATGGATCAAAATTTAGAAGCAATTAGACACTTAGAATTTCTAGTTAAATTGAGTAGTTTTAGTTGATTAGGTTTGAAAAGCAATCATGTTTCAAATTATAATTTGTCATGTGTTTGCTTGTTTTGTGTAAACTTTAAGATTCAAGATTTTAATCTGAATTTAATTTAAAAACATTAGGAATATAGTGAGGTTAGTGTAAAGTTTTTGAATATAAATCAATGCCTAATCTATAAAAAAAGTTTTATACAAACTTTTAACTGTTGTGAGTGGCCATTTTGGAAAAAAATCTATCATTAAAATATAATGCAAGGGCTTTCCTAGAACTTATTGATTTCAAAAAATGTCAAAAGTAGTTACTAAAAGTCTTAAAAAATAGTTGGAATAGGTTAAACATCAACATGTTTATGAACATGCTTGAAGAAAATGAACAAGTGCAACCCATGGGAAATGAACCTATGAATGCATCAAACACGAATGCAACACAAAACGGAAAAATCAATGAACAACATCAAAATGTAGGAAAATCGGTTGTGCAAAAAGCCCCAATAACACTCTCAACCATTCATTAGGAAACACCATGAACAATAACCCGACCAAAGGTAGTGAATGTTGATAATGATGACAATGATGAACATGTTCAATTGTTTGATGAGGTCGTATCTGTTTCACAACCATGGCAATCTACAACCCCAGGTTAAAATCTACAGATAACTAATACATCTACACCAATTATAACATCTATTGGTTATCAAAACCAACCATCACACACCAACATTCATTTGGTACCCACTAATTCAAAAATGGAACAACTTCACCTATTCAACAAGTTGGAACAATTTTGTCATGTCAACCAAAGACCATTTAATCAATTAATTTTTATAACACATGTAAAACTCATTGAACTTAGAGCAACACCCACAATTGTTCAACATGGAGTCATTTATCCAAAAGGCACCTAGCTAATGATATCAATATTTGGTGTAGGTGAATGATCACAAATACCACATCATAATCTAGTTTTAGGAAGAAACCAAGGTGCTGGAACTGTGACCTATTCATATTGTCATCAAATGGGACACTTGTTCAATTGTTGCCCATTTGATGATGATGAGTTAAAGTAATTATTTAAGGAGGAGGTGGTGATTACTCATCAACTTGTTCTTCCAACCATTACAACAACAATACCCAATGTGTCTATATTAAGAACTCAAGCCATGAATCCTAGTATAGGTCATATGACAATACCTATTACTTATTAGACATATTGGTCACAACTTATTACACTAATTTTACCAAGTAATACTAGTATGATACCTACTTCAACATACCCAATGTGGTATAATGCATACTTGTTTTTGTGCCTATAGACCCTAGTTTGTGTCTAGTTTATCAAACTAAAGCAAAAGGACTTGATTTCTTGATCTTTAAGAATTGTGTAGGTTATGTACATGGGAATGTGTACCCAATATTTGAACAACATGTTGTACCACCAACATATATACCATTATTTGTTGGAAATTTGTTTCTTACAATGGTTTAACCAATGACTATGAAGGACAAATAATCTATTCAACAACTTGTTACTACACCAATGCCAACCACTATACATGTTATTGCCAATTTATCAACTTATGTACCCAAACATTTTGATCACCAACTTTTGGATGGAGGACAACTTGGAGACTCATCTAGAAGAAGTTCACCCAAAAGAGATCTGCTTGAAGAGCCACCTTTTAATCCACCTATTAGATCTTTTGGATGGCCAACACCTAACTTGCACATGTTTATACCACCATGGTATCAACCACCTATTATGTAACTTGTACCAAAACCAACAACCAAGCTACCATACAAGAAGCTACATGACGCACTCCCAACTCCTTGAAGGACTCAAATGTGAGTCCAAGTGAAAGACAGTGGAAGAGGGAGGAGTCGGGACACGCTCGCTAGCTCACAACACTTTGAGGGGTAGAGGGGCGTGTTGGAGCTCCAGGATGGGACTAAGAAGAGTTGACAAGTTTACTCACTCACACGGGCCTGCACACAACCCACACAAAGTGGTTAGTGCATAGTTGGAGCACCTTTGGTGTTAGGACGAACCACGGGTAACATGGACACACAAGACTCACCATGGCCCGGACTTGGGGGCAAGCCACCACCTTCCCCCTTGTAGTATATTCGGACCTTTTTATGGGGCCCACATCCAAATGGTTTTTTTCTCCCAGGACTCCTGCGTGGGAGTCCCGAAATCGTGCCAACCGAGGCTCTTGCGACTTTGGAGCCCCATAACTTTGCGAACAGACCTCGGATCGAAGTGCGGTTTAAAGCAAAGTTGTAGCTTTTGTCGAAAGCTTTCCAATGGTATGTTGTACGTTATATGCAGCTAAGTAAATCGGGTCGATTCCTGACTTTTTTTGGTCGAGAGTCAAACTGGCAATTTGACTCCCGACCTTTCTTTTGGTCATAACTTGTGCTTTAGATGTCCAAATGAGCAATGCAAGCCTATTTTAACCCTAAAACCCTTCCAAGAGCTTTCCAATGATATAAAAAATGCCACAAGCCATTGAATTTTGGCCCTTGAAATCGCTCTCTGAAATTTTGGAAGTGCCCCGGGATTCCATCTCCCAAAGTGGGAGTTGCCTTGGGAGTGTGAGAGTTTACTCCCTCACACTTTCCTACACTCTTGGGAGTACATGATGTGACTCCTGGGCTTCTTTTTGGCTCGCACCCTTGCAACCCCTTTTGCCTTGGTCGTGAGCCCAAAGTTAGGGTTGCGACACTACAATACCCAACTTATGTTAAAAACACTAATCTAGATGTTCACATTAGAGTATTCAAGAAAGCCATTAAAGCTAATGGTGAAACAATGGAGGCTAGCATGATTAACCTATTTGATTTTACTTCCAAGGATAATGTCTTTGAATGGGGAGAAAATTATGTTTAAAACCATCCAAATTACATTTTCAAAGAGTTGGTGCAAACATTTTGCAAGCAATTCAGAACAATGAAAAATGATGAGGAGGTTTATATGCAATTGAAAAACATACAACAACAAATCGTCGAACATGTTGAAGTTTATTATGAAAGCTTGTTGAAACTAACTAATTATCTACAATTTTGAACAACAAATGTTTTTCTCACCACTATTTTTAAGACAGGCTCATTACCTTACCAAAAATTAACAACTAAAAGTTTCAAGAGAACTACCTTAATTGAACATAACGAAATTGCCTTTATGTATGTAAGGAAAGTGGATTTGTTAGTATGAGTTATAATATTTAACCACACTGAAAATTAATGCAAGGGTTAAACTTGTAGTACCTACTATGACAACTAAATCAACATTAACTTATACCAATTGTGGTAAAATTAGCCATTTAGTGGAAACCTATCTTAGTAGGAAAAGAGAAGTATTGGTTGTGCCAACTACTATAGTTAAATCTATAGAACCTATAGAAAGAACTAAACCCAACTTGTTAAATTAGGAAAAACACCTATTCATTATCCATGTATAAATTGTTCTAATTTAGTACATAGATTAAGAGAATGCCCCAGAAAAATTGAGGTATAGGACATGCTCAAAATTAAACTTGTTAGTTATAATGCTACAACATTTAAACCATGACAACTTGCCAATTAATGTAGTAGCTACTATTACCACCCATAGTTAACAATCAAAATAGCAAGTGTTCAAGGAAAAGGAACCGGTTAAAGCTAAAGGGGCTAAAGAATGGCAACAAGAAAAATGTATATGGGATTCATTCATTGAAACTATTAAACACTGCAACATAGTGGGGTTGAAAACCAACCTATTACCATCAATGAAGGTTCATTGTACAATAATTGGGTTGGATTGCTTGATAATCTTGCCACAATTCAACCAATGAAGCAAATCAACAACTTGTCATTTTAAAATAGGTTACTATAAAGAAAATTTTAGAAGAAAATTTAAAGGGGTATTAATAAACAAGTCTTGGAGACCAAATATACATTGAACTTGGGACAACTATTATGGGCAATTCATGATACTAAACATTATTTTTTAATTTAGTACTATCGAAACCTATTTAACCAAAACTAGGAGTTGCATCAATTACCATTAATCATCAAATGGCAATAATATAGGTTCAAGTAAGGAAGAACTTCATTGAAGATGTGTTTATAGATGGTGGTTTTGGAGATAATATTATTACGAAAAAATTGAAGGTCCAGTTAGGTATGTCAAAACCAAAAGTTGCACCTTATAACATGTGTATGGCTAATGAAACCATTACAAAACCCTTAGGTTTGATTAACGATCTTAAAATTATTGTTCATGGAATTCCCTATGTAGTGACTTTTATTGTAATCCATAGTATTGTGTTAGATTCCAACTACTTAATTTTGTTAGGTCATCCTTGGCTAAAGGGTGTTAAAGTGTCTCATGATTGGGGCAACAACACTATCATTATATAAGGAGTTGGCACAATTCTAACCATACTTGTTATTAAAAAACTTGGAACACCAACAAAGTGTCCAAAAGTATTAGTTTGTTATGATTTCCATTTTAAAATATCTAATGAAGAGGAAGATTTTATGTTTGCCATAAAATCATGAGTATTTTTAATAAGAACCACAGTTGTTCGTACATCAATTTGGTCAAATCGATTTAGTTAAATCGATTACATCAAAATGTTTGAATTTAGTTGAACATGTTATTAATTAAACATGTTGAACTTATGTTTAAGCCACATGTTTCATCTAATATACCTATCAAACCAATATATGTACAACATGTTAAGATAGTTATACCGCCTAATACTTTCCAACAACATTTACCAAAGACGTTTTTCCAACTTGAAGTAGGAAAAATGGAGATTGACAAGACATTTGCTTGAATAAAAGTTCAAAATCTTTGCACTGTAGGATGGATTGTCACTAAAGAAGAACAATTGACCAAGGTCAATTTGGGCTCGAAAAAAAACCTACAACATGTTAAAATCAATATGGATTTGCAAATTGGAACCTATTGTCAATTATCAATTGATTGAATTGCTAAATGAGTTTAAGGGCATCTTCGCTTAGACTTACAAAGATTTGAAGGGGACACCAATTGATGTTGCTCAATATTGGATTGAGTTGAACACATCGATACCACCTACTCACCAAGTAAGGTACTAGTTAAATCCTAATTATGTGACCATTATCAAACAAGATATTGACAAATTGCTTGCTGTAGGTTTTATTAAACCTATTGAATCATGGAATATTTAGGTAGCATTTAAACATCCTTCAAAACATTTATAAAAAGAAATTCGAATTTGTTTTTGGTCTTTTAGAGGAAAATGAAAACAACTCAATTTCAAAATGCAAGAGTAATACAACCTATTCCATTCATTTGGGGTTTGAATTTTATGAGGTGTAAATTTTTGTTCATAATTAGGGTTCATGGTATTTCATTTTTTTGGGATTTGAATATTATTTTTTGGTTTTAAATTATTTTGTGCATTTAATAGTTATAATATTTACATAAATGTGATTCAAGTATTTTAAGTTGAAAAAATGAAAATGTATAAACTTAAGGATGGAACAAAAAAGATATTTGTTTAAAATTAAGGTTTAAGATTTTTATTATGTATTTAGTTAATTCAAGAGTTTTGAAAAGTCCAAAATTAACAAATTATCATTTTGAAAATTGAAATTTTTGAAGAGAAACTTTGATTTAGGGGCCACTATATGATGCCACAATAGATATTGATAGTCTCATTAATTGTTAATTGAATACATGTATATCTCACATGTTTTTGTCCTTGAGTTCTTGAAAAGTGAATAAGGTGATATGCATACCTTGGTGGAATGGAACAAATACAATATCTTGCCTCCATAAAAGGACATCAAGAGCCCAACAACCAAAACCGCCTTAAACATTCTTGGTATAATCTGACATCCCTCAATTTTATTATTTGTTCTCTTTGTGAATTATATTTTACACAAACTTAAGTTCCATAATTGAATTCATGTTTTGTGGCTATAAATGTGAATATGGACTAATTAACCAATATGAAAACCCAAACCAACTTAACCAATTTTGATATATCAAGTATGTTTGTATAATTCAATTTTTAATTAAAAGATTATACATATGGCCCAAGGTATTGGAAATAACCTTTTACCATCAATCAAACACCTAGCACAATGGAGATTCCAAACATGGAAAACATGACCTTGAATGACACACCATTAAACATGTACCAAATGATTGGTGGTAACTCCCCAAAGTGATGGACAGAAAGAAGAACATGGAGAGTGTTTTTAAACTCCACACACTAGAACGAGAATGGTGTGTGGGAACTCCAAGATGGGACAAGGATAAAGTGACATTCACATGCACCTTTTGGTCAATTTACATACACCATGTAGACAATGCTAGTAGTTAATGCAAAAGGAACCAAATTAGGTCATGGACTTACATTAAAGTCACTTAAATCACACAACTCAAACTTGATAAGAGGCACCACCCCTCTCCTTTTAATATACTTTGGAGTTGTCCATAGGGAAATGTTTAAAATTCTTGGGAATCCCAAAATGGATTGCCAAAACTAGGACACATAGAGTCCAAAATCTTTGACCTTGGATCGTAACACCCTACAAAATTGTTTGTTTGAACATGTAATCCACCATTATACAACTTATGTTTGAATCTTTCCAATGAACTACAAATATTTGAAGTTCCTTAATTATGGGTATAAAAGATATTTTCAAAAAATTGAACCCATTGGTTTTAAGGTCGAATAAAAAAATAAAATAAATAGTTTCATGTCTCATGGGTCCCACCTTTATAAGGACCTTTAGTTCTAGGTTTAAACTAGGGCCAATGTATGTTTATTATTAGGATGGTTCAAATTTTGATTTCCAAATAATTTTGATCTTTTTGGACTTTGGTATTCTCCAAATGTGTTTACCATGTTCCCAAAAGGTGCTCATGCTGTTTGTATGGTGTTCCTTTCAATTTCGAATGGGTTACATGTTCCCAAAAAGTAAAAAACAACATAGGGAAGGTAGATATAATCATATGAACCTACAATTCAAAAAAATACCTACAACCCAAATGAAATGGGTTTGAATAGCTATACAATCAAGTAGCAACAATGGTCTCCACCCATAGTTGTTCCCATAGGGAACAACTTGAAAAACATCCCAACATATTTGTGTAAAGGTCTTTTTAATGGTACCATTGGAGATGCCTTCATATATTAAAATTTTAAAAGGACCTATGGTTCTAGAACCTTAAACTTAGACAGAAGATGTATAAACTTTAAACATTATATATACCTAGGACCCTAGCCCCTACCTAACCCCAAGAACCAGACCTTGTAAAAAAACCTTGAAGACCTTTTATGTTAGTTTTGTCAAATCCAAATTTGTGAGAATTTATCAAGTCTAGATCTAAAGTTAGGTCCATGTCCATGTATAATTACCAAATATGGTTTTGGCCAAGTTTGGGTCCATGTATACCCACTAGGTTTAATTCTTAAACTTGGATTTAAATTTCGATGTAAACCCAACTGAAAACTTGAAACATCCCAACATTAATTAGAGTTCATTTTCACAATTTGATTTTCAACCCTTTTGTTAACCATAACTTTCATTACAAATCACAAAAGTGAGGGTCTATTGTCAAATGTGTTAGTTTTGAAATTTTGACCTACACACCAAAGGTATACCATCACATGAGGGTACTACAATTCAACTTTTTTGTTTTGATGTTAAGTTTGTTCAAGAAAATCAATAATAGTTTGAGGTGCAACCTAATTTTGAGTATTCCAATAATTCAACTTATGGATTTTTGAAATACCTACATATGGGTTCATATTAAATTTAGCCATCTTTTGATATAAGGTTTTACCTCAATGAAGGATATCATTTAATTGCGCTACATGTACTACACTACTTCCTTTAATAGTTTAGAAAACATGTTGATCTTTGTCATTAAACATGCATTCCATTTGCATTTTTTTTATCACATTTGTCACAAATGAAATTCAAACCTTCCTTTTAACTATTTAAAAATTCTATTGTATTATCAAAAGTCAATTTGCTATGGAGTACCCACATAATAGCCTTGCACCCATTCATTTCAAAGGGCAATGGTCAATGAAGCTTATCTTTAAAGCTTCATTGGACAAAAAATGGGTCATTGAAATGTACAAAGATGAAGGTAAAAACCATGTTGCAAAGTGGAATCTAAAATAATAATAACATCTGGGGATCAAATCCATGATAAGATGCAAATTTAATTATGTTATGTCATAAACCGATGTCCCCATAAGAGAACATTGGCTAGAGCTAGATGAGTCATTTAAAATGCCACAGTTTCTTCAACAAATTGTTATTTTTCAAATGTTTGTAACATGATGTTGTGTGAACAATTAGCAAATCATCAATTCGAGCTCAATATTAACCACAAACCCCTCCTTATTTATGCCTTAGAGTCCAAAAAATAAGAACAATAATATGAATCAATTGCATGTTGAAATTTGCATTCATAAGAAAAATAAAATGTGCATAAATGTATTGGTCTTGAATCATTTCTAATTCATGGATGTATTGGTATACGACTACTTGCGGCTCTTTGTGTAATTGGCCTTGTTTGATGTCATCTTTCAATTTTAAACATTTCATGCAACCTTAACATCCTTGGCATAAATAACCTTGCTCATTCAAATAAGTGTAGTAAGGTCATTGTCCCTCTCAATCGTGGAAAAGGCACTATGATGGACAAATCCCACTCCCCATGCAAGTACCTTACCAATATTTCACCAATATCATAAATTAATTGAAACTATGTTCCAAATCTCCAAACCTTTATAATACATTATGCCTTGTTATATACTCAATCACAATTTTAAATTTATAATTTTAAACCCTAAACCCTAGCTTCATCATCCATGTGAATTTTGAAGAAATATTTAAGGAAATAATTGACAACAATGAAAATGATGAATCCATTGTTAAAATATATAATAGGCTTTAGGTGTTTTTAGGTATACTTTGTAATTTTTAAAAATTACAATCGCTTTTTGAAAATTCAAGAGTCCATCGGGACTCCCACTTCCAAAATGGGAATTACTTGGGAATGTGAAGGTTCATTCACTCACATTCTCCTACACTCCCAAGAACATGAGATATGACCCCCGGGCTTCCCTTTTGGCCTGCACCCCTATAAGCCCTTACCTTGGTCACAAGCCCAAGGTTAGGGTTGTGACAACGCTTGCTTGTTCATAGCCACATTTGATGACTATGTACGAGCTTTTAAACAATCCACATTTTATAGAAAATACTTGCAAGGTGGCCCATTTGGCCATGTTTAACAAAAATGAACTATTATTAAGAAGGGCCTAAGTGTTTCATGAACTTATTTGACTTGTAACAACAATTGAAAACTATAGGGATGGATAATCATTCATGATTCATATTTTGCACCTTAAGGGTGAAAAGGTTTTTCGTTTGGCCAAACATTGTGTTAATTGTCTTCATGGGGCAAATGGTGATTCCCATAAACCAAACAATGTGAATTTTTCTCATTTGTGAGTGGCCTCCCCGCTATTGGTTCCAATAATGTTCAAAATGTTCCCACCCACCCAATGCCTTTCACTTCACATTATGTTCTTCCAATATTCTCTTGAGGTGGGTTGGAGTTAAAGGAGATTATTTCTATTAATGGCTAATGGCATGTTGAACAATGTGCGACCAATTCTTTTATCCAATGTTCAACACTTCAAAAAAGCATATGGGTTGAATACATAACAAAAATCAATGTATCTAAAACAACAAATGGAATTCTAACTCCATGTTAATTAGGTTTATGGGTTGCATTATGAAGCGGAACATTAGAAGATCAAAAACATTGGTTTTGTGTTGATAACCTCAACCATTGTGTGGGTGGGATAGTGTGAAAATGTGCTGTTGCTAAGCTTCAAGTTCCAAGTTTTTGGCCAATTCAAGAAGATATTAACTAAACCCAAAAGGAGGTTACATGTTTGGAAAAGGCAAGGTGTTTATTTGACCACCAACGGAAGAATAATGTTTGCAATTTGTTTGGAGGTGAACTTCTAGGGTAGGTAATTGTTAAGTGTTTATTGTTTGTTGGTAGAACCTTGTCAAGTTGGTAGATGTGGCTTGTTGGCCCATGACTCGTGGTGGTAAGAAGGTGAGATGACCTTCCAAGCTTAATTTAACACAACAACACACTAACATTTGGGACGTTAAATTTTTTTTTTTCCCTTTATACCATGTTCCTTCTTGTTGATGTCCTTCCACTAGGATATGGATGAATCTACAATGCACTTTCCAATGAAAAACATTACCATGTGACTATGGGAAATTACCCTAGTTGTTCATGTTTAAATATTGTCACAATGGCCGCACATTCTTTGGGTGGTTGTGGGGCATGAGTGCAATGTATGCACATCTATCATGTCCTATTGACCATCATGTATCGTGGGCTGATAAAAGATTTCATTCACTATTGCATGTGAATTTGGGAGGAGTTTTTAAATTTGTTGATGTGCACTAAGGCCTTTGACAACTAATCACATTTTCAAATTTATTTGTAAAGTTCAAGGGAATAGGTGTGGAAAAGCACAAAAGACTATGTCATCATTAACATAGAATTTCAAAGGAGTATGTAAAAAAATATGGATAACATGGCTATGTTGGCATCAATTTTTGTGATTTTTTCATTTGTAGAGTTTGAGGTTAGGTGTGCAATGTACAAAAGACTATGTCATCATTAGTAAAAAACTTCACGTATAAAACTAGTTTTAATTACACAAGTAAGAGGTTAAATTATTGAATCATCATTCTAACAAGATGTTCATTGTTGATGTGAATATATAATAGTTATAATTAACTTGAATACACCACTTTAATGCTACAATTTTGTTGGTAAAAAAACATGTCAAAAATGAAAAAACAATTATTGTCTCCATTAAAGATGTTGGGTGACATGGACCAATATTCCATTCCAAATCAAGGGAATACTTTTCCATGTCCCAAAAATTATCTACATGGAAAATGATTTGTTCAAAATATTCTATGATGTGGCACAAAATATTTAAAAAAGATTCCTTCCCATTCACATGAGCATGTTCACCTACTCATTGATTTTAAACTTGCAATAGAAACTAGTAAGCATTAGTAGTTATATTGACCTAAACCATTGTATGGAGCTCATGAAGTCAATGGGGAAGCTAGAAACTAAGGTGGGAGAAAGATCTAAACAAAATGTGGAACTAACATCAAAAGATGAAGGAAGAAAAAAGGTGATGAGAAGAAACATTGGAAAATTTGTACCAATAATTCTAGGAGTTGCATGGAGGTACATACTTGTGAATGTACATAGGGATGTACATTCTCCACCGCTTTAGGAAAGGGTGAAAAAATAATTATGAAAAAAAAGGAAAATAATACTCAAAATTTGGAACAAGTACTAGAGGAACAATGACAAAAATATTAAGTTTATCTATTGGATTAGTGGTATGGATATCAAACACAAATGGAAGTACATAAAGTAGTCCTTCTAGAACCAATAGAAGTACAATTTTCTTAAAACACTTAAAAATAAACACAATAACAACATCTACAACAATCAAGAAGATAGAAGTAGCATTCAGAGAATGTAATGAAATGAATGCGACATGTAGTGGTGGATACATTATAGATTCCAATACAATTTAAGCCACGAATAATACATGTATGGGATAATAGGTTGGGATTTGCAAAAGGGAAATCTTTAGGTTAGATGTGTGAATGAAAAAACATGCAATATCTTCAAGAGAAGGATCTAAGAAGCCAACACCACATAACCTCAAATCAAAATCAATAGAAGATCTTATTGCAAAAATCATGGAAGCAAACAAGATTACAAAAATGTTTTAGGTTATGGTAGTAGTTAATTACAAGATGGGCAATCTAGGATTACAAATTAGTATTTTAAAAAATAGATTACTTAGTGCAAAGTAGGAGAACCAAGAATTATGAAAGTCAATGAAGAAAGGTGTGAAAGCATAAGCAATTTTAAAGAATGTGAATAGCACATGGGAAAAAAAACATCTAAACATGAGGTGAAGATTAATGTCAAGAGCATATCATTATTGCAAAAGAACAAAAAGTTATAGGAGTTAGATGAATTGTAACTATTTTAAAAATGTAGTTAATTTTTCAATAAATGTATGTAACTATTTTGATTATAAGCACCTTAACAAATTCAACTTTTCAACGGTAGTCAATCTATCAATAACTATATGTAACTTTTTCAACTATGAACACCCTTACAAATTCAAATGTTTAGTAGCAATAATTTGTCAATAGAAAAAGGTAAATCTCTTAACTTTCAACACCTTGACAAATCCAACCATTCAATTTGTTAACATGTATAAATAACTCATTTAGTTGAGCGCATTGTTAAATCCAAATATTGAAGAGCACTCAATTTGTCAATAGACGCAACTATCTTTTTCAACTACAAGCACTTTGACCAATCCAACTTTTCAAGGGCAGTCAATTTGATCAACAAATGTAAATAACTCCTTCAATTGTGAACACCTTGATAAACACAACCATTTAAGGGTAATCAAATTTTCAATAGATGTAAGTAACTCCTTCAACTATGAACACTTTAACAAATCCACCTTTTCAAAGGCAATCAATTTATCAATAAATGTAGGTAATTCTTTCACCTATGAGGACCCTCACAAATTCAAATATTGAAAAGTATTTAATTTGTCAATAGATGTGAGTAACTCCTTCCACTACAAGCAATTTTGACAAATTCAACTTTATATCAGCAATCAATTTGTCAATACATGTAGGTAACTCTTTCAATTGGGAGCAATATGACATATGCAAATATTGAAGAACAATCAATTTGTTAATATACGTAGATAACTTTTTCAATTTTGAGCATTTTGACCAATCCAACTTTTCAAAGGTAGTCTGTCTATCAATAGATGTAAGTTACTCCTTCAACTTCGAACATCTTGACAAATCCAAATGTTCAAGGCTGGTCAATTTGTTGATAGATGTACCTAACTCCATCAACTCCAAGCACCCTAACAAATCCAACACTCGAAAGGGTAATCAATTTGTCAATAAATGTAGGTAACTCTTTTAATTTCGACCACCGTGACAAATTCAACTTTTCAAGGCTAGTTAATTTGTCAATAGATGTAGGTAACTCCTTCAACTTCGAGCACCGTGACAAATTCAACTTTTCAAGGCTAGTCAATTTGTCAATGGACGTAGCTAACTCCATCACGTATATACATTCTGACAAATTGAGATGGAAGCTCAATCAATTTGTCAATAGATGTAGGTAATTCCTTCAACTGCGAGCATTCTGACAAATTCAACGATCGAAGGCTAGTCAATTTGTTAATAGGTGTAGGTAATTCCTTCAACTGTGAGCACCCTAACAAATCCAAACTTTCAAGGCCAGTCAATTTGTCAATAGATGAAGGTAATTCCTTCAACTTCGAGCATTCTGACAAATTCAACGATCGAAGGGCAGTCAATTTGTCAATAGATGAAGGTAATTCCTTCAATTGTGAGCATTCTGATAAATTCAATGATCGAAGGGCAGTCAATTTGTCAATAGATGTAGGTAATTCCTTCAACTCCGAACACCTTGACAAATCCAAACATGTAAGGCTAGTCAGTTTATCAATAGATGTAGGTAACTCCTTCAACTCTGAGCACCCTGACAAATTCAACGATCGAAGGGCAATCAATTTGTCTATAGATGAAGGTAATTCCTTCAACTGCGAGCATTCTGACAAATCCAAATCTTGAAGGCCAGTCAACTTGTCAATAGATGTAGGTAATTCTTTCAACTGCGAGCACCTTGACAAATACAAATTTTGAAGGCCAGTCAACTTGTCAATAGATGTAGGTAACTCCTTCAACTCTGAGCACCCTGACAAATTCAACGATCGAAGGGCAATCAATTTGTCAATAGATGAAGGTAATTCCTTCAACTGCGAGCATTCTGACAAATACAAACTTTGAAGGCCAGTCAACTTGTCAATAGATGTAGGTAACTCCTTCAACTCTGAGCACCCTGACAAATTCAACGATCGAAGGGCAATCAATTTGTCAATAGATGAAGGTAATTCCTTCAACTGCGAGCATTCTGACAAATACAAAATTTGAAGGCCAGTCAACTTGTCAATAGATGTAGGTAATTCCTTCAATTGCGAGCACCTTGACAAATACAAATCTTCAAGGCCAGTCAGTTTATCAATAGATGTAGGTAACTCCTTCAACTCCGAGCACCTTGACAAATACAAATTTCAAAGGCCAATCAACTTGTCAATAGATGTAGGTAATTCTTTCAACTGCGAGCACCTTGACAAATACAAATTTTGAAGGCCAGTCAGTTTATCAATAGATGTAGGTAACTCCTTCAACTGCGAGCACCCTGACAAATCCAAATTTTGAAGGCTAGTCAACTTGTCAATAGATGTAGGTAACTCCTTCAACTCCGAGCACCCTGACAAATACAAATTTCGAAGGCCAATCAACTTGTCAATAGATGTAGGTAACTCCTTCAACTGCGAGCACCCTGACAAATCCAAATTTTGAAGGCCAGTCAACTTGTCAATAGATGTAGGTAACTCCTTCAACTCCGAGCACCCTGACAAATACAAATTTCGAAGGCCAATCAACTTGTCAATAGATGTAGGTAACTCCTTCAACTCCGAGCACCCTGACAAATACAAATTTTGAAGGCCAGTCAACTTGTCAATAGATGTAGGTAACTCCTTCAACTGCGAGCACCCTGACAAATACAATTTTCGAAGGCCAATCAACTTGTCAATAGATGTAGGTAACTCCTTCAACTGCGAGCACCCTGACAAATACAATTTTCGAAGGCCAATCAACTTGTCAATAGATGTAGGTAACTCCTTCAACTCCGAGCACCCTGACAAATACAAATTTCGAAGGCCAATCAACTTGTCAATAGATGTAAGTAACTCCTTCAACTCCGAGCACCCTGACAAATCCAAATTTTGAAGGCCAGTCAACTTGTCAATAGATGTAGGTAACTCCTTCAACTCTGAGCACCCTGACAAATCCAAATTTTGAAGGCCAGTCAACTTGTCAATAGATGTAGGTAACTCCTTCAACTGCGAGCACCCTGACAAATACAATTTTCGAAGGCCAATCAACTTGTCAATAGATGTAGGTAACTCCTTCAACTGGGAGCACCCTGACAAATCCAAATTTTGAAGGCCAGTCAACTTGTCAATAGATGTAGGTAACTCCTTCAACTCCGAGCACCCTGACAAATGCAAATTTCGAAGGCCAATCAACTTGTCAATAGATGTAGGTAACTCCTTCAACTGCGAGCACCCTGACAAATCCAAATTTTGAAGGCTAGTCAATTTGTCAATAGATGTAGGTAACTCCTTCAACTGCGAGCACCCTGACAAATCCAAATTTTCAAGGCTAGTCAATTTGTCAATAGATGTAGGTAACTCCTTCAACTGCGAGCACCCTGACAAATCCAAATTTTCAAGGCTAGTCAGTTTGTCGATAGATGTAGGTAACTCCTTCAATTGCGAGCACCCTGACAAATTCAAAATTTCAAGGCCAATCAACTTGTCAATAGATGTAGGTAACTCCTTCAATTGCGAACAGTTTACCAAATACAAATTTTGAAGGGCAGTCAATTTGTCAATAGATGTAGGTAACTCTTTCAACTCCGAGCAATTTGACAAATCCAACTCTCGAAGTGCAATTAACTTGTTAATAGATGTAGGTAGTATTTTTAGGTTGATGCATCCTGATAAATCGAGCACACGCAAGTTGGGACAATGACCAAAATTGAATGGTATTTCTTTCATTTTGGCTTCTTGCCAATGTAGCCATCGCAATTCATATACATGTTGGTCACGTAAAAAATCTTCCACAATATTTGATGAAACTTGAGCCATGTCAAACAACCTTAATTTGGGGAGGCGTACATTTTTGAAAATCCTTGAAACCAAATTTTCATTTCCTTCCCATGATAAACCTTGTAGTCTTGAGAGTGCCTATCACATGAAAAATTACAACATATGAGTTAACACATATAACTTTTAAATTATGCAATAATTTGATGCGTTTTTTTAATATACTAATTTTAAATTATAGATTTAAAAAAAAAAATAATTTGACAAAGTGATGATAACCTCTTGTTCATGTAAATATTTAAAATTTGTTTCGAGATCCCATATTCGATTCTTTTCCTTTCGTATTGCAAACTTTCGACCCATATCTCGCAATTGGTCATGGATAGATAAATTTCCATCTTCCTCGACTTTCACAAGAGATCTATCTTTTAAGTTTTGTAATTCAAGTATCGAAGATTCAGAATCCCATATTCGAAGGGCTATACTTTCTTTGAAACCACCAAAATAACAAGCAATATCCAAAAACATATCCTTTTCTGGTTGCTCCAAATCTTTGTAAGAAATCTCCAAGCTTTGCCAAAGTATGCCTTCTATACCCCCATCCAAATTGTCCCCTTCTTTTAACTTTTTCAAGGCTGCTTTCCATTTTTCAATATTCCGGTTTTTTTCCTTGTTCAAAAAACCACCCATGACTTCAAGGCTCAAAGGAAGACCAGCACATGTTTTCACAATCTCCTCAACAATGTTTTCAAAAAAAAATTCCACTTGTTTTGTATTTTTAAATGCATGCGATAGAAAAAGTTCTCTTGCTTGTTTCTTGTTAAGATATGGCATTTCAAATTTTCCATTGGGATCTAAATGATCCTCCAAGATTGCCCAATTTCGACAAGTCACAATTACATTGCTTTTTCTATTTTTTCCTTGAAAAGCAAGAACTTTTGATAAATCATCGATAAGCTTTTTATCAACATCATCAATGACCAGTAACACTTTTTTAGAAATCATGGTCTCTTTAATACGCTGAAGATCATCAATATTTACAACTTCCATGCCATATTTTTTTCGGCCACACAAATCTTGTAAAAGTTGTTTTTTCAAATCTTCAATATTTTTTGATTTCACGTCCGCCAAGAAACTTGATTTATCATATTGCTCATGGAACAAATGGTATATCTTTTTGCTCAAAGTTGTTTTTCCAATACCCCCCATTCCAACCAAACCAATGATAGATACCTTTTGTAACAATTTATAAATACCCTTTGCCTTTTCTTCTAAGCTCACTTCCCATGATGGTAGTGATGGAAGTTGTCGTGGATTCTGTTGTGATCATGCAAATCTTATATTAATATTTTGATTGGAAAAAATATATGCCATATGATAATCATTCTAAATACATCAATTTTTTTTTTGTTAAAAATATATAAATTATAAAAGTCTCATGCTATTACACCATATCTCTTGATGACAATTTAAAGTCTTATCAATTTTGTATATTTGAATTGAACACAAATCAATGTTATGAATTAACAAAAAACATTAGATTAAATTTTTGTCACCTATACGTTTAATGTTAGATCTTACAAAAGTGTTATGAACATAACTTCCCAGGGTTGTCATGGCGTTATTAAGTCCCTCACAACATGACATGACATGTTGAACATTGACACAACCTAATTTTACATCAAAATAAAGTCAACTTAGGTCAACTTAAGGTTAACTTGAATCAAAACCTTGATAAGGTTGTCAAGAATAAGGGTTTAATGTAAAAAAAAATAATTTATGACAAGTGAAACAATGACAAAAAATGGGAAATATTGAAATGATCGAAAATGAGAAACATTGAAGCAACCGATTTTTTTTGGTTATTTGGTTATTTACTTTTCCTAGGTGACCAAAAGAATTTCGATTGCCAAATCAATGGTGAAGATCAACCTTGCCATTGATTGGATGATTGGAAAATTAGTTTGATAATTTGAAGAAACAACATTTAATCATTTGGTGATTAAAAGTTCAATTGAGTGATCCCCCCCCCAAAAAAAATTTGGTTGTTGGGCAATTGAAATTCAATAAATAAAAATAAAAAAGTTTCAATCACCTAGTTAGAGAATAAAAAAATGAACCATCATAAAAGTTTTGTTGTAAAATTAATGTTGTAAATCAATCCATTGATGATTGAATGTGTCAAATAATTTTTTTTTTTTGTCGATTGCTATTAACTATTTTTTGGTTGCCTTGATGACTTTTGGTTGCTAAAGAATTGGCAACCGATTCTCTTTTAAGTTTCTTTTTTCATCAACCAAGTTTGATTGTCTAATCAACAATAGGGTTGATTTCCACCATTGATTTTACAATTGAGATTTTTTAATCCCAAAGCAAACTAACTAATTAATTTCGATTGTTCGCCTAATTTTTCAATCATTTGATTCTTTTGGTATCAATTATCATTTCAATCATAATTTTTAGGGATGGGCATATCACTTTTTCTTGAAAAAACATTGGGCATTCGGCTTGATAGGTGTGTTAGGATTTCATGTGGATATGACACTTGACGCAACATCAAATTGTCATGTGCATTATGACAACCTAAAAATTCCTTTAAGTTTCCTCTTCATATAATGACTAAGTAAAAATTTTGCATTGAAGTTGATGTCTCACCTTTAAGCAAGTCTTTAAAACATTCACCAATATTAAATAACTTATGTGCTCCCTTGTAGATGGCTTGCAAATAGTCAAATGGTTTCCATCTTCAATTTTGTAACAGTTGTTACCGGATAATCGTTGGGCTGATGCATATGGAACAAGAATTTCCTGCACATAGTTTAATGAGAATTGAAAATCACATAGAAGTTAGACATATTTTCATTGATTTAACAATATTTTGTCAACATAAATCTTTTTTTCAATTTAAAAAAGGTTATGAAAAACTTGAAACATAAGGACATACACACTCATTTCAAGCACGTGTATTTAATCACATTTTTACACAAGTCTTGTGCAAAGATTGTTTTAAAAAAATTGCAAAAAAATTGAATTTCTACAAAAATATCAATTTGCATATTTATTAAAGGTCATTGTATTGAAAAATTACCTCATTTTTGTTAATGGGTTGTCCTTCAACAAAAGCATAAATGTTAATATTTTCTTTGGCTCGATCAAAGTCCACAGAAAGTTGTTCCATTTTTTGGTTTAAAACTTGAACATTGTCAAGGACGTTTTGTTGTGTTGTTGAGTGGGTCTTGTTTACAAGACCCATTTCTTGGCATATTTTTGTAAAATACGTTGAAAACATTCTTGTCCCACCTTCATGTGGAACACCATAGAAAATTACCCCAGTAAGGTTATCATAAAAATCATTGGATCTTGCATTCATGGCTAAATCCATATCATTTGATGTTTTTTGATTTATGCGTCTTTGGATTTCCACCACTAAACTTTTGATGATCAAGCCACCAAAGCTGTGACCAACCAATACAATCGGAGCACACCAAAGGTTTTCATAGCTGTAGATGCAAACAATTTTTATAATTAAATTATGTTTCAGCATCATTTTTGTATTTCAACTGCATTTGTGGCATAATGTAAGGATATTCAAATCTCATAAAAGGTTTTTAATGAAATATATTTAAACATGTATTATCAATATTTTCTATTAACATATTATCCCAGATTAAAAGAGTTTTTTTGTAACCTTGACAAATACTATAAATAAATTAGTAATGAAAAATATTATGAAATTTGAATTCCATTGAAGTATGGAGGGTTATGTTAAAAACATGTTTAAACACACAAAACTTTCAAATATTAGAGTTGAAAAGGACATTGTTTCACCTTCGATTCACCACCAAACTTTGTACAAGGTTTTTCCCAATATCTGTTACATCGGCATTGACCCCATAAATATTGGTATCATATGAAAGAGAAAGAATTTGGATATTTTCTCCCATGTCCTTAACCAACCACTCTTTTATCCAAAATGTAGGTTCCTCTCCATTGATGTGGGTAGTTGATGTCCATGTTTCTTTCCACGCCTTGGCATTGTCCTTTCTAGAAACAATGCCGTGAAAAAAAATGACAACTAATTCCGGGTGTGTTAAAATGGGATTTGGATACACAATATGAACCGGATTTATCTGCAATTGATAAGATGACCAATACAACAGAATTTGTAAAACATATCAACTTCTTTTCATATTTTTCCACCCTAAAACAATTCATCCATTTAGATTAAAATAACATCCTACTTTCTAAAGAAATTTGTTTTGTGGTAAAATCAAACTCACAATATTTTATACATATGATTCATTTTCATGTTCATGAAAACTCATTGACATAATTAAAAGCATCATAAGAAGAAATTTGGAAAGAAATAAATCTTGCAAATTTATTGAGGTCATAAACGGTCCAAAATAATTACCTTTGGGTTTTCCAAATGAAACATTTTCATTCAAGAAATTTCATATTATTAAAAAAGGTTAACAAATTGAGTTCAACTTGAATCCAAACGCAAGGGAAAAAAAAAGACATCTAAAAACTTTTAAAGATTGAAAATAATGATGAAAGATGGAAAATTAAAATTAAGAGCTAAATGACTCAAGGAAGAAGTTCACACATTCAATTGTTCCAACATGATATTAATAATGACGAAAACCATTTATGTATTGGATATATATTGAAATATTTTATTGTAACAAAAGGGAGAAGGAAAAATGAAACTAAAGTAAGTGGAATTTGAAGGTGCAAGGTCATCAAAACTGACCTCTTGTATTTGCTCAGGTTCAAGTGATGTCAACCTATGCTCTTGAGCCAAAGAAGTATGCGTCTCAATCAAATTGGGCTGATCAATTATCAACGGACCACCACTCTGCCCTCCTTTCAATTCTGGTTCCATAGTTATCTCCGATCGATGATGAGATGGCTTGCCACTTGTTTTTGTCCTTGGTGAAGAAGGTTCTTGGGGAACATGCTTTACCATTATGTCATTGGCATCTGGGGTGCCTTGGAAGGGCATCTTGACTGGCCACTTCCACGATGGCCACTTCCATAAGACTTGATCGACTTCTCTGGAACCTTGGGGCTCTATTGTCCAACAACAGATCCACCGAAGCACAAAATGGCCGAAAATCCCAAACTAGAAGACAGAAGAAGACTCAAGGATCAGTACTAAAGCTCTCCCACATTTTCAATCACTACATGTTTATGTTAAATAACATTGGTACTAACTTACTTAGTACTAAGTAGATACCCACTATCTCCCCACCAATTTTATCAATTACAGAAAGTGGGATATTCACCACTTGAGTTGCCGAATTTTTATCAGTGTTGGCCCCCTTGGGCAGTTATTTGATTTTGTTGATAAACTTCTGTTCTGATTTCTTTAACTTAAGAAATCAAAGAACATCCTATCCTGGTTTTTTTAAACCCCTAAAAGAACTTGCAATTTTAATGAAACAACTAGTTAATCCCAGTAATTTTGTAGAACGTTATTTGATCAGTTTTTAATTTTATTGAAAATCACAGATATATATCAGCTTTGAGTCTTTGATTGCTTGAGAACCATGGTTATATATCTGAACACGTTCTTAAATTTTTGAAAATCGCAATTCTGAAATTGAAGACCTAAAAGCGAGGGGGGTTTGGTGATACCCACCCAACACTGATTTCTACCGGCATTGGATAGTTCTCATGTTTTGAAAGCTGGGATTGACAAGGATAAGATATATGTGTGCCCTTGATTGATGGCTCTCAAAATCAAAGAACTGGTGTTGACCCTTGTTTGGAGGTTCTAAAAAATCACAAAACTGGTTTTGACCCTTCATTGGGGTTCTTAAAAAATCAAAGAACCGTTTGGTTTGCTGCCAGTTCTTTCATGAAAACCAACAGTTTTTTGATAAAAAAGAAAACTGGCATTAAAAGGGTCTGTGATGCTGGAAGTATTGAAGAACTAGAACCAGAGGTTCTGCGATTCTAAAAAATTTCAAGAACCCAGAGCTGAAGGTTCTTGCATTTCTAACAGTTTAAGAACCCAGAACTGAAGGTTCTTTGATTTCTAATAGTTAAAAAACCCAGAACACAATTCTTCACAAAATAAAAAAACTGCCCAACAGTGGTTTCTATGAGTGTACAAGTTTCTTTACTCTTCTGAAGAACATCTGATTCCAGCTCTAAAAAATAAAGTAGAACTGTCACAGTTCTGGTTTCAGACATAAATAGAATCAGGATTCTGGTTCTTAATGAAATTTCATTTTGGTTTTTGAATATCAGATCCAATCCCGTTTTGGTTCTAGTAGCCCGAACTGGAACTGAGGGGTGATTACTGGTTAAACTCCGAGTAACCCCCCTTGGTTCTTCAGAAACTTGTGTCTCTGTTCTGATCCCGATTCTGGCTCCATACATGAATAGGACAGAGAAACCGATTCCGGGTCCTATAATTAAGCGCCAGTTTCAGTTCTGAAAATCAGACCAGATTCAGTTCGGTTCTTTCTAAGGGGAACTGGCGATTTCTACCGCCAACCGTGCAATGCTGATTTCTACTTTCTACAAGACAGACAACACAGTAACAAGAACCTCACGAAAACGATGGAAGTTACAGACGAAGCCACGAAGAAAGGGGGAGCACAAAGGGCAGGAAACATCGAAATGAACCAAACAAGGAGCTCTTAGCAAGAGAAGACAGCACTAAAAGGCCATCAAAGGTTACCTCTCGTATTGGGTCAGGTTCAGGCAATATCAGTTGATGCTCTTGCTCCGAAGAGATGGGTGTCTCAGTAGCACTCGGGTTGTCCAGGATTTTCAAGGGATCATTGACGTTCTCCCCTCCTTTCGGTTCTTGTTCGACCATGGTTATCTCTGACTGATGAGATCTTTCGCCAATACAGCTGATCATGTTTAATGGGGGAGGCTCTGGTGGAATCTGTTTCCCCCAAGCGTCCTTGCAGCTAGAAGGCAGGCTCTTCATGCCCAGCTCTTCATCCCTAGGGTCCGGTTCCATTTTCCAACAACTGCTGCTGCAAAAAAAAATATCACAATGATATTGCTCTACAACATCACACCATACATAAGCTGCCTCTGCTCAACACAGTAGACGTCACGAAACGTTTTCATGAAAAGAAGCTTCTGCAAACAATCGCGGGCAACAAATTTCATGGTGAGCGCTGATTCTTGGCAACAATAGGAACTGGACCGACCGAGTTTGGGGATTAAAAGGTATGCTGGTGGGAAACAGATACCTGGGAGAGTTTCGTTGGTTTTTCCTTTCGCTTCCTTGAACCAGCTTTCTCGACTAACGTTTACTTCTTGCTAACAGTAGGAAGTGGACCGACCTTGCAATTAAAGCAGGCTGAATTGCACATACAAAAAAATCGTGTAAAGTGAAAGCGATCATCAGCAAGCCAGTCCAGAATATGATTTGGCATGTGCAAAACCGTTACACCAGCGAGCAGCTTGAGGGCAAGCCCAGATCTATAAACATGAGAACGGATGACAATTTGGGTGTGAGTGCAGTCTCCAATCTAGATTCTAACTTGACCGAGAGGGAGGCAGATGTGTTTCCTCGTGTTGTGCAATGGTGCACGCGGTTTGTCGATAAGGAAACTTGAGGCTATTTGGAGATTTCCACGAAACCAACTAGCTTCATTTCATAGAAATAATATGGATGTGCAGTAGTCCTTTTGTCATGATGATTGCACTCCCTCTGGACAGTCACTGGTAACCACTCCTCTCTGATTCCGGTGCTTGGGCCAGGGTGAACCAGCACCCATGTTGGTACCTTCACCTCTTTGAGTGATGATCGACGCCTCTTAGTGGCCATACTTAAGCCCAGAAAATGTTAGATTTGAACTCAGAGACCCTGAAATTTGTCTAAGCACGGTATATTTTTGTACGATTTAGAAATAATTATACCATGGTACCAACTTGGGTGCTGGCTTGCTGACTCGACCAAGGATCCGTGCTCCATCCGCACAATCTACCTGCCGCACACTCGGTAAAGGGGGCAGGTTTTGCAGAATTAAGAAGGAAAAAAAAAAGCCTAAACAGCGGGTCCAGAAGACGGTACAACAAATACTAAAAGATACGCAATCTTACGGTCGGTGATAGGCAGGACCGGCAGGGCCACAGTGAACCAGCACCCACCAGTGCACCATGAAGAATGTATGGTAAGTGGTCAGGAAACAGTTTTCTGTTGGGTTCCAGTTGTGTTTTTTTTCTACCTACCTACTCAAAACCCACAAGCAGGTTGTTAGTGGGTGAGTAGTAAAAACCACCTGTTTACCTAGTAGTTACCTATTTTCCTACCAATCTACTTATATATGAGACCTGTTTCCTACAGAATTGGTTACCAAGGTGAAACCAAAGATTTATTGAACCAGCACCCACCAGTGCACCATAAAGGATGAATGGTAAATGGTCTGAAAACAGTTTTCTGTTGTGTTCCAGTTCCTTAGCTAACCATGGTGGTTAGCCCAGTTGTTTTTTTTACTACCTACCTACCAACAACTCACAAGCAGGTTATTAGTAGGTAGGTAATAAAAACAGTCCTTACATATGGATAAACCATCTACTTACCTAGTAGTTGCCTATTTTCCTACCTACCTATGTACAAGACACATTTCCTACAGAATTGGTTACCAAGGTGAAACCAAATAATAATTCAGTTGAGGTTCATCCACAACTGAGTAATAATGGGCATCCAGTGGATGGTGCACTTGTGGGTGCTAGTTCACTGTGGCCGACTAACAGTTAATGCTATTTTTTTACCTATCCCACACCTTAGACATGTGAGAGAGATTGTGATCAGATAGACATAATCTGATCCATCTTGGACTTTAGTAAAAAGATGGGGATCCAGTGTAACAAAAAGAAAGGGGTATAAAAAATATCTCCTTATTACAAATCCAAACTTTGTGCTTGTGATTTCTACAACTTATATCTTCCCAATCCGGCATTGTTATAACACTTTTGTGCTACTGTTCGAGCAAAACATGAGTCTCTATACCCATGAGAAACTCCAGAGAGCACATATTTGTTAGTCCCTTTTGGATTTCTATAGTAGTAGCCTTCAAACTACTGCTAAGAACAATTTCACACATTATGAGTATGAACTAATGGGATCTGGCTTGAGGTCATAGCTCTAAGTGTTCATTTACTCCATTATGGGCTGTTAATCCGTCCGTCTACCATGCAAGATAATGTAGAGAACTACTTGGTTTAGTTCTATAAACAAGTTGACTTCTGCTTACGAACTAAGGATGAACAATATATGCCAAGTTGGCTTGCAACCACTTACCAAAAGCAAAATTTTGTGCAAAATATGGTTCTATGGATATTTTTTATAGTCTCTCC
This sequence comes from Sphagnum tenellum, assembly GCA_963921925.1. Classification (NCBI taxonomy): domain Eukaryota; kingdom Viridiplantae; phylum Streptophyta; class Sphagnopsida; order Sphagnales; family Sphagnaceae; genus Sphagnum; species Sphagnum tenellum. The sequence continues at coordinate 22,199,569 of OY998146.1, forward strand.
CATTTTGTTCTTTTTTTACCCACCTTTTGCCCAACCTAAGGATACCCCATTAAGGTTTCTAACTCTAACTCATCACACATGTGCTATTCATTGGATTTGAGGAATGATTCCACCAAGATCCCATGCAAATGCATTTTTTTACATGTTTTTTATTTTACAGCTCATACTTCTTTTGTGCATCATTAGCCCTTAACATCAAGATCCTAACACTAGCAATAACACACAACCTACCATGATATAGTTATTGGCGCAACAAAAATCAAACAACAATTACCAATCTTTGCAAGCTCTTGATTCTACACAATTTACAACATATGCCACCGAAACAATAGACCTATCCTTCTTTGCCTTTGAACTCCCCTTCTTATATTCATCCTGCAGCATTTTATTTCCTTTCTCCATTTAATGCTTGTAACGCCTTTGGCCACCCATTGTTTGTTGCCAACCTATTTAGTGTATAAGAATTTAGTTCATATATTTTAGAACTTAAGGTTTATACTCTAAATTTTGCTCATTGTATTGGTTTTTTTATCTTTTCACTTGTTTGGATCTATACCATAATTATGAATTTCTTTTGTTTCCATATGTTCCATAGTTGTTAGAGTTTAATATTTTCCAACCCATTTTTGTACGAGTTATGATTTTTTAGGGTTGCATTTTCAATTGGGACTATAAACTTTGGTGGAACGTTGTCATCTTTTATTCTTAAAGGTATGCATTTGTCTCTTGTTACTTCTTTTGTTTTTTTGTTTATATTTCACAATTCAACCTTTTTTCATTTCCTAGTTGTTGGATATAGAAAGGGCATCAAGCTTCATTAAGTATACAAGTAGATAAAGGTTTTATACTTTCACATGGATATTTCATATTCAATATCTCTTTGTAGTTTATTTTTTCATACCCATATGCGAATAATGCATTGACTACCCACAACCAATGTGGGTTTTATGGCTTAAGGTAGGTGTTGCATTTTGCACCTCTCAAACAGTGTGAATTAATTATCATTATGTGGGTATTGCTACATGAGGTTTTCAGACATTATGGGTTTAAGGTACAATACGGATATTGCATATGTGAACATTTTCAATGATGGGAGGTTTAATAGTTCAATGTGGGTATTGCCAAAGTTTGTTTTAGTATATGGGTTCATAATGCAAGTATTGTACGTTATGTACATTGGAATAATAAGTATTTTATATCATGATATGGGTGTTGTAATGGGAATTCCAAGTCATGACATTCATTTTAAAAGAGCCATGTATGTATTGCATTTTGGGTTTTTGTTCAATGATGAACGTTTAGAGAATTATAAATTTTCTTGATGCAGGAATTTGTCTTACTTCCTTCAATCATGGGAAGGGTTCCAAAGTCCCATTCCATTCATGTCCAAAACCCCACCAAGTCCCCTTTCTCAAACAAAGACTTGGTGTGGACGTCTGGGATACACCATGGAGGGCAAAATAAAGTGACCATTCAATTTGTTTATGTTCCATATGCTCGCATCTCGGAATTCTTGGAAGGTGAACGAGGGGATACGAGCACCCATGTGGAATGGAATGTTTACAAAAACTTTCCAAGCCAAACGGATGTCAAGCAACTAACTATCAAAAACCACCTCGGGCATACATGGTAAACATTTATGGCATTAACCTTTTTTTTTTCTTTAATTCATATACCAAAGATGTAAGCATTTACGTTTTGAAATTTTTTTGGTCTAGGTATCAATGCGAATATGAACCAGAGGACTATCGAGAAAATTCAACCCACACTCGATCTATTAAACAAGGATGCCTAGCGTCATTCTCAATCAAACGTCTATACACACGACCTGATGTCGCTGAGATCACAATTTATCATAAAGCCCATACACGAATTGATGGGTCATTCACACATGCTGAACATGACCCAAAGTCCATTTCTTGTATGTTTCGTTATGATCCATGCATGTCACAAACATTGAAAGACCACATATGGGCCCAACTAAGCTTAGGTTATACGACCAAACAAATATATGAAAAGCATAAAGCAATTTGGTGAGAACGTGTGAATGTGGGTCAAAGCATGACATGAGATGATTTCATTCGGCTTCAAGACATTGCATATTTGGATCAGAATCATAAGAAAGGGAGTTGGCGTTTACACACTAACCTTGCAATTTCAATTCGGTCTTGGGCTCTCCAACATTCGGAAAATGTGTTCTTTTTCCAAGATGTTAGTGAAATCAACGGAACTCAAGTCTCATTCACCATAGGTATTCAAACACCAACTCAATGAGTCCATGCTATCATATGGTCACAATGGTGCCATTTCTATAGATGCCACATTTGGCACAAATGACATGAAATTCCATCTGTTCACCTTGATGGGATTTGATGATCATCGCACGGGTGTCCCTTTAACCTGGATCATTACAAGTAGGCAAATAGTTCAAGATTTGATCAAATGGTTGAAACCATTAAAAGAGAAGTTGTTATCACACATGCCACATTGGAAACCATCTTGTTTTTTCGTTGATGATGCACCTCAAGAATTGAAGGCATTACGGTTAGTTCTATACCTAGTGTCAACTTTGTGTTTATTTCCTTAAATGGTTTTTAATATATTTCATAAAATTCTTGATTACTTCAAATGCATTTTATGTTGTACTAACCCCATCCACTCATGGAGATTTTATTGCAAATGTGTCCTTATTAGGGTTGTACGGGGTATGGACAAGGTTCCCATCTACCTTTGTTGTTGGCATGTTCTCAAAGCATGGTGCCTCCGTGGTACTAAAAAAATCAAAGATGTGGAAGTGCAGGGTGGAATCCTCGAAGACCTTCATGATGTGATCTACACGTCCATCAATCATGGAAAAACAATTGATGACTTCAAAGAGCGTGAGAGGGTTGATGTGAGAGAAAGCCTTCATAAACCTAGGCTTGGTGATGCGTGGACAAACTATTTCTAGACTTATTACCATCAATTTGGTAAGTGATAATATTTATCATGGTTTAACATTCAAAATTATTTTGTATAATGTTATTCATCCTTATGTATTGTGTTTATGTTTGTAGAATTATGGATGGTGGGTGTTTGAAGAGTGCTCCATTCCAACCAAGACACCCAAACGAGCATTGAATCATATCATGGTGTGTTGAAACGTTGGCTTCCTCTTGACACAAAAGGCCTTAGAGGGCGTAGGATTGACTGGTTGGTGTGGTGATTAACAACAACCATTGCACGCCACTACATGCACACATTGGAAATGAAAAAGAGTGGTTTCATTAAAAAACAAGGTTATGGAGGCCATTATTACACGGTGTGGAAAAGGCAGCCCTTATTTCACTCAGCCATGTGTACCAACCAACCCTTGAGAGTGACGGAGCTTGGGTCGTACAAAGCCAACGCCTTCCTAATGTTATTTACACGGTGAAATTCCCATTCATTGAAATGTTTTGTTGCACATGTGAATGGGCATTACGAGGGAACATGTGTAAACACCAAATTAAGGTCATTTTCACATGCATAAACATTTCTCAAGAGGATATCATTCATTACTATTACTGTGGAACATGGTATGGATCACATCGTGGAGGGTTGGGTCACATGTTTGCAAACCTGCAACATATTTTAGATGATATGGAATCCAATGATGATGACGAAGATGATCATCTTGAAGGTGATGATGGGATCATGGAATTTGATGGACTCATGAACATGGAGCAAAATAATCTCCCAATGGGTGCCATTGTAAGGTCTAATGAGACAATAAATTCATCAACCCCAATGGAAAGGGCTTTTGCACAATTGGTCACTACAATGCAAGAGATCATAAATGAATGTAAAGAAGGCGATGTGACACTTTATGAACATGCCACCTCACACATGAGAGTATTGGCATGTAATATTCGTAACATACACCTCACAAAGGCAAATGCAATTTCACACCTAGGATTGGTGTTACACCGTGTAGAAGATGGATTGGGAAATAGTGTCAAACGGCTCAAAGATTGACATGAAACAATGCTCAATCACACAAATGTACGTACTAAACGATGTCATGAATAAATGTTTCAATTACCAATCAAGATTGTTGCCATTAGCACTAAGAATTTTCTTTTAGAATCAATTTTGTATGGAGGAAATCATACCCCAAATTCTTTGAACATCATGTATTCAACACACACATGAAGTCTAACATGGTGCAAAGGTTATTATTGTTTCCAAGTAATAAGCACAAAAAATGTGAAATGCAAAAACACAAGGATAATGATAATATTAGTGTTAGATGTAGGTATTGTAACTAGGCCCCAAAATCCCAGTTGGTAAAAGTAAGTACAAGTGCAAGTATTGCAATTATGCCCCAAAATTCCAGTTGGTAAAGGTAAGTACCAATGTAGGTATTGCAATGAAACCCCAACATTCCAGTTGGTAAAAGTAAGTATAAGTTCGGGTATTGCAAGTTTAAATGAAAAACAAGCTTAAATGCAATACCAAACACCTTTAAAAATAAACCCATCTCAATGGTTTGGATACCCTTAAGTGAAGACCTAACCCTAAACATAATATGCAGATGCAAAGTCACTTTGAAATAACCCTACCCTAAATGTAATACCTGCATTTTGGGCCATTTCGAAAGTACGCATGTGGGGTTCAAGTTTCTTTATACGAAGATCCTACCCTGTAATACCTGCATTTTGGGCCATTTCGAAAGTACGCATGTGGGGTTTAAGCCTTCTTTAAATGAAGATCCTACCTTAAATGTAATACCTACATTTTGGGTCGCTCCAAAATAATTAATTAATTTCAAATTAATATGCACACAAAGGTGTGTATAAAGGTTAGGGTTGTTGATTAGGAGTTCCATGATTCTTACTTTGTTTCATGAATTTGAAAAAAGGTTGTATTGTTTGTGGAACAAATAATATAATGACAATTGTGATCAAACTTATCTTAGTGTAGCAATTTTTAATGAAAAAGATGAACTTAAAATCTACAACATGGAATAATTATCTTAAATAGTGATTTCAATAACTTATTAAAACAAAAATATACTTAAATTAATTAATCAAATATCAAATTAATCAATTTGATTTTTAGATCCAACTTTTTATTATCCAAGTAAATCAAGTTAAGCGAAATGATTAGTTAATTATTTCAAATATATAAATGATTATGTAATTTTTAATAATTAATCATATGATATAATGGTCTATTAATTATTTAATTATATGACAAATTTTTTTAATAATACATTAATTATCAAAAATATTTTATATTAAACTGGGGGGAATTTTTTTGGGTTTAGACATATGTGAAACAATACAATCTCATTTTACATTTTTTTCAAAGAGATTGGGAAAATTAAGTTGGAGTTATCACACAAAGGTAAGAAACAAACCTTATGTGAAAACCCAACCCTGAATGCAATACAAAGTTTGTTGAGATCAAAAAATAAAAAATTCAAGCTTAAAATTTCTTCAAAGATGTTCATTTTTTCTTCCCCCCTTTTAAAGTTTGTATGTTGATTTCAAAAAACATAAATATAAAGTCTCTAATGTAATAAGATTTTAAACTATGTTTCAAAAATAATCAAAGCACATAAATTTCTACTTTTTCTTTCATGTTTGACATAATAATAACAATGATCTCTCCCACATATTAATCCTATGTTTGATTGAAATTTTATTATATAATTTTATGATATATAGTAAATAAATTCTTAGGTAAAATAATCATATAGTGGGTCAAAATTATACGAAACCTTAACCTTGAATGCAATAGTCATATTCAAGTTCATTTCAAAATAACCCATAGGTGAATAAGGTAAAACCTATAATGAAAAGGCAACCTTAAATGTAATACCCACATGTAAGGTCGCTTTGAAATACCCAATATGTAGTTCGGGTGTGCCTTTGAATGAAGACCAAGGCCTAGATGCAATACTTACATGCAAGTTCATACTAAAATAATCCATAGGTGATTGAGGCAAACCTTATGTGAAGACCCTAAACCCTAAATGCAATACCCGCATGTAATGTCATTTCAAAATAATTAATAAGTGCTATGGGTACCCAAAATATGTCTTTTTAATATACCTAAATTAATTATTATTCTGAATTAAGTTTATGACAAAATGTAAGTTTTGCAATGAATGTAAAAAAACAGCAACTATTATGGGACCTACATGCGGGTATTACAAGAGTTGCAAAAAAAAACTAGCGGCTATTATGGAAATTATATGCAGGTATTGCAAAGAATGTTAAAAAAACCCAGCGAATGCCATGGGACCCATATGAATGAAGAATGTCAGCAACTATTTATGGCCCATATGCGAGTATTGCAAGGAATGCAAAATGCCAACGATTATTATGGAACTTATATGCGGGTATTGTAATGAATGCAAAATGCCTGTAGCTATTTTAGGACTTATATGTGGGTATTGCATATTTGAAAATCTCCTTATGGAATAATAGAAAATGATGTAGATATTATATGTTTTAAATGTGTGTATTGTTTTAAAACTCTTTAGGTGATGTGAGTCCTATTATATAAGATGTAAGTATTGCACAACATTCATTTTGATCTTTGGTTTGATTTTTACATCTCAAGTACTAAGAAAATTATGACAAAGAATACGATTAACCATATACCCATAAAACAAGTGTGAGTAGAAGATATTATTATATTGATAAAAGATGTACAAAAATGGGTGCATGAAAAATTACTAAAAAACCTAATGAAAAAAAAACATTGGTTCTTTATATCATATCAAAGGATCGAAATTCAAAATTGGGTAGTCCAAAAAATAAAAAGGCTACAAAACCTAACTAACTATATAGAGTGAAACCTTAACCCATATCAGTATCTACAATCCCGTGTTTAGCTCGGTATGCAGCTGTTACATTTGCAGCATTTGCTGCATGACGATCGGTGTAAAAATGGTGGCGTTACATCTCAACCTGAACTGCATTTGTAACAAACTTTTCTTGTGTTTGGTTTTAAACCCTATAAACACCCAAAAACCACTAAGTTAAACCCTAACACACCTTGGATGAAATGTAATAAAAAAACAAAAAAATTGCTTATTATTGTTTCTTACTTTCCATGAATCATTTTAAATCCATGAAAATCCAAAACATCTGCCAACTATTTTGTCTGACTTGTTTTACTGGACTTTCAATCCCAAATTTTGAAATCCCATGTCGTCTTCAATTGTCGTGCATATACACAACAGGTGGAGCGAATCATCCCTTGTAAATCTTCATCCTTCTCCATCCGTGATGTTGCATCTCGAGGCACAATGACCATGCCCCAAGCATTAAAGCCCAACACCTTCAACAATTGCTCTGAAGCTAATTTGACCAAAGTTGGTTTTGGGAATGGTGGACACTGTTTTGCAATAGCTACCAGGTGATTCCACTCGTGTGGTGCTTTGGCACAAGCGCGACTAGCAACCTTTTGATCATTCCACTTTTGCACAACTATTGCATTTCCCAAAATGCGAGCATTCATTTAGGCATGGTCTTTATGTCGAGACCCCCTGCAGAAGTTGAAGGCTTCTCAGGTTTGGCCTTTTCTGCCACCAAGCCATGTACCTCCTTCAAATGCTTGGTCAACAACCATTTGGCATAATATGCGATAGTGTGAGTGCCAACTTTACACTTCCATTTCGACCCAACCTTCGTCCATTCTTTGTCCTTTCGAGCCAAATTAGGTGGACAAAGAAGTGCAAGTGGCTGAAAAGCTTGGTCAGATTCATGTTCCGGACCTAAACCAAAAAATGAGAGTTCAAAAAACGAAATGCAGGTATTACAAAACATAAAATCACACAATCACATACTACTCCTATAAACATGAATTGTTTTCAGGTATTGCATTAAAAAAAATTTGACAAAAAAAATCCCACACCTTACAACAAATGATGGAAGGTGTGGATATAAGTAAACTTCAAGAGACTTGTACAATTTTTTAAATTTGTATTGAATCTAATGTCGATTGATTCTAAATCAATCTATACCAAACTGTCATCCTTGTGTTTCAATTATGATAGAGCATCATTTTGCTCACCAATTGGCTGATCTGATGCAACACTATTTCGATCACCAATTACTTCATTCGATGCAATAACATTTTGCTCAACAATTGCCGCATCTAATGCAACAACATGTGGCTCAGTAACTTCCTCATCTCTTGCAATAACATTTGGTAGAAGAATTGCCTCATTTGACACAACAACATGTTGCTTATTAACTCCTAACTCACCACCACTGCTTTTCCTCGGTCTTCTTCCCCTAGCCATTACAACCTCCAAAAGAAGAAGAAGAAGAAGGCGACGGCAACAACGCCATTACTTTCTTACGTTGCAACACAGCAAAACAACAACAAGAAGGCGACGACAGCTTTGTTGCCATCCCCTTCTTTTTTGCGTCTTCTAGTGCAACAAAAAAAAAAGAGGAAGAAGGCGACGACGTTGTTGCCATCGCCTTCTTCACTGGACTATGCTACAACGTAGCAAAAGAAAAAGAAGAAGGTGACGACAACATTGTTGCCGTCACCTTCTTTGTTGCGCTGCGTTGTAGTGTAGAACCATAAGAAAAAGAGGAAGGCGACGGGAGCAACAATGGCAACGTTGCTGCCATCACCTTCTTCAGCACAGTGCAGCAAAATAAGAGGAAGAAGAAGGTGACGACATCTTTACTATCATCGATTTCTTCCTTTTGTTTCTTCCGCTGCAAAAAAAAAAGTAGAAGGCGACGACAACAATGCTGCCGTCACCTTCTTTGTTGCGTTGCGCTGCAACGCTGTTCCAGAAGAGGAAGAAAAAGGCGACAGTTGCAGCGTAATAAAATAAGAGGAAGAAGAAGGCGACTGCAGCAATGTTGCCATCACCTTCTTCGCCAGGTTGCGCTACAGCGCAGCTCCACAAGAACATAACAAAGAAGAACAAACAAAATAAACAAAACAAACAAACGAAATAAAAAATAAAAATGCTTACATGGGTCTCGCGTGGGTCGTGCTCCGCTCCAGCCATAGCTCCCCTGCTCCAATAGCTCCAAGCTCCAAGCTTCGGCAGCTCCAAGCTCCAAGTTCCTGCTCCTGCTCCAACAGCCCTGGCTCTAGCTCCAAGCTCGTTCCCGCTCGACGTCTCTGGAGCTCTGGCGATGGAGTGAAGGGGGGAGGGGTTGGTAGGTGGTAGGTAGGAGGGGGGAAAATTTTGGGGCAGAGAAGAGGTGGAAAAAAAATCCATGCGGGTAGGGAGGATGGGATTTTTGTTCATCCGCAAAACGGCTTCAATGGGTTCATCCTGAACTAGCGCATTGGTGGTTGCTGGTTCACTCCAGGCCTGACTGTCACCTTGCAAACTTTTTTTCTTGTCTGTTCCTAGCCCGATGATGTTGCCCAAACACAAATTTTGGGTTTTTAATTTTACACGTTTTGGGTGTGTAATGCACACTAGGGTCCATTACATGCTCCAAGCTTGTATAACGGACACAAATTTGTGCGTTACACACCTAAGGGTTAGGATGGAGGCATACTCAAAATAAGGGGCGTATAAGTAGATGATAGGGGAGCTTGGCCTCACGTTTTGTGTCGCAACCCCACTTTGGCCAAATGTGGGGGTGAAGCCCAACACTTCCAAAGTTAGGATTTGGAGTCCTCCAGGACTCCTGAATGTTTAGAGTTCGACAGCAAGGCCCAAAACACCTTGCATTAAAGTGTTTTTGGTGTCATTGAAAAGGTCTTGAAGCGTAGATGTCGAAAATGGCCTTGCATTGGTCATTTGGACATCTGCAGCCCAAGTTATGGGCAAAAGAAGGGCCATGAGTCAAACTGGCAATTTGACTCCCGACCACTAAAAGTCAGGAATCGACCTCTTCCCGAACTACGAATTGAGAGTGCAATATGTCGTTGGAAAGATCTCAACGAGGGCTACAAGTTTGGTTTAAACCTTGTTGCAATCAAACCTGGCAGTCGAGAGTTATGAGCTCCCAAAGTCCCGGGACTCCACTTGGGACAATTTCGGGACAATTTCGAGACAATTTCGGGACTCCAACTTGAGAGTCCCAGGAAAAAGAGCAATTTGGATGTAGCCTCTATGGAGCGTTGCAAAGTATACTATATGGGGGAAGGTGGTGGCTTCCCCCGAGTCCGGGCCGTGGTGTGTCTTGTGGTCCAAAGTGCCCGTGCCTTGTCCCCACACCCAAGGGTGTCCCAAAATGTGAACTAACCACGTGGGTGGTTTATTTTGATGCAGATTCAAGCTTGATTTACTAAACCTTCTTCCTAGTCTAATCCCTGGGCTCCCATCTCGACCCTCTACCCTTCTGTAGAGTTGGAAGCCGGGAGCGTGCCTCCAAGTTTCAACTTTCCGCAACTTGACTTTGTGAAACCCTCAAGTGGGTTTCACCCCGTGACTTGGGAGCGCGTCATTTTGGGAATGTCCCCCACCAGTATTTTTTTGTTCAATTTGCTCATGGTGTCTGGGTGGTGAGCATCCATAGGCAGATTCAGATAGATTTCGTCAAGTTGGCAACATTAGTTCAAGGAACTCTTAAAATTGCACCCAGTAGGCATAAATGTGATGACACCTCAACCCCCCGCCTCCCCCAAAAAAAATTGCTATTGGATTTTTGTGATTTAAAATGAAAACCCCCCTTTGTATTGGTAGCCAGGGTTTTTTTTAAGTAAAAAAATGGCGATAAACCGCCAGAAGAAAAAACACTCTTCACCCATTCCGTGGGCATTAAATAGCGTAAAGCACCAGCCAAATGAACCAGCTACTTACCTAGGTGATTACCTATTAGATCCTACTTAGTAGGAATAAATAGGGAATCTACTTCTTACAAAATGGGTTACCACGATGAAACCAGATACTAACTAGTGTTGAGGTTCATCTACAGCAGAGTCATAATGGGCATCCAGTGGATAGTGCGCTGGTTGATGCTGCTTTACTTAGAAGGAACTGTCATACCACTGAAAGTCATCATGGGCATACACTGGATGGTACGCTGGTGGGTGCTGGTTGAGTTTGGCCATCTGTTGTACCACACGGAGTCATAATGGGCATCCAGTGGATGGTGGGCTGGACTGGTGGTTCTTACGCCCTTTGCCCCATCTGTTGTACCCTCTCTGGCTCGACTGGCCCAGGCACCTGTTCAGGGAGCTCCATAATTGAATACGGACTTTTGTTGTAGCTCGAAAGTCTGATGCATGACTGGGACCCATCATCTTTCTGCTACAAACATGCGCAAACATTTCTCTGGTGGCAAGTACTACTGCACTCGTGTACTACTGCACTTGCCTCAAAACTCGCCCTCTTGGTTTGTGTGCCGGGTAGAGAACCCGGATGTTTCTCCGACAACCACACAACACAGCAGCACGTAAACAAGTACAAGAATAGTAGGTAGGTGTCACTGATAAAATGTCCTATGGATTGTTCAGGACGATCACAATTTTTGGCCGCTTTTAGTGTCCGTCGGAGAAATGAATAAGTTCACGGAAATCTTCAAATCGCCTCACTTTTCTTCGTCTGCAAACCGCGTGCACTAAGTGAACACGACAGCAGACTTTCCTCGCACTTTGCTGACTCAATTCATTTGCCTTGTATAAAGCTGTAACGTAGCTAGCACCTGCACCTCTCTATAAAGTATGCAAGATCCACATACATCTTTCTGCTACATCTTCTTACACTCACTGAATTCAGCGAGTGAAATCTTTAGTTTTGCCAGTGATTGTGTGGTGGGAGGATCAAGGTGCGGGTTCGTCCAAGGAGAAATTAGGATTGTGAGTTTCACGGAAGGCTTCAAATTAGGATTGTGAGTTTCACGGAAGGCTTCAAATTAGGATTGTGAGTTTCACGGAAGGCTTCAAGTCGGGAATCAACTATTGTCTAACGGTGGGCCATTTTGCAATGGTTCACAAGAGAACAGGCACCTTCCTGCCTCAACAGTCAAATAATGGCTGCCGGTTTTCAATGCCCCCCATTATTCAATTATACCCAGGGTTCTTCCACCAATATTTCCCACCCACCCTTTGATCAGTGTCGTGAATCCAACAATGCACATATGGATATGTGCAATATACATATGATAATTTTAATATTAAGATTTTTATTTTTTTGGTCGTGACAACCGACCATGACAACTTGCTAGGGATGCTAGACCAATGGTAATAGGAACGGACAAACCTGAAAAGCATGGAATTGCCATATTTAGACAATAAGCTCCAACAAGTCGCTAGTTTATGGGAGGAATCCCAACTTTTTGTACTTTGCTCTTTTACCAAGTTTGCCTTTGGGTAGGGGGCCGAGGTTTACATAGAGACCATGAACCAGGGACCATTGCAATCGAAAATCTCTCATTGGCCCAAAGTGTGATGGGTGGTCACATTAAGTTTAGACTACTGTTGTTTGGGGTCCAAGCCTCAGGGAATGACTTCTGAAGAAAAAACTTATTGTGTTTCTATGTGGTGAGCTATGGATAATGTGTTTGGGGCCCTTGGGGTATTTTTTCAAGCTCAATGAAAATAGCAAAGGCCCATGGATATCAAAAAATCTTAGCCATTTATTTATAAAAAGATTCAAAAGAAAACTTCGGAGGGGATTTTGGGCCCAACCCATCCCCCTCCCACAAAATCACTACCCTATACAACCTTTACATAAATCTCCCTCCTCTAATCAATTTTGAAAATAAAAGTTTGAGGAAATTTATGGTGTTGTCCCCCCTTCACATAAAAATAAAAATGGATAATTGGTTTTCTTGTACTAATTTCTGAAAAGAACAAATGGAGGAAATTTTTGGTGCCCTCCCCCATAGACGAAATTACAACTCTTAAACCCTTTGTACATAAAAATGAAAAAGGATAATATTTTTCTTTCTACTCATTTTTTGAAAAGAAAAATTTGAGGGAATCTTGGTGCCCCCCACCTTTGAAGCCAAAACACAACAATGAAAAGAAAAAGAAAAAAATCTTTTATTTTGCAAAGAAAAATTGAGAGGAAGTTTTGGAAGCTCTCAACCCCCTCCCAAATTGTTGCCGGCCCCTTAGGCATAAACATAATTAGAAAAAACCTTATGTTGTTCCTTTTTTTTTTGAAAAATAAAATTGGAAGGTATTTTTGTGGCTCCTTCCATAGAATTGCTGCCCCTTAAGGCATATTAAACATAAAATTTAAAAAAAGGTTATTGTCTTTCCTCTAATTATTTTGAAAAAAAAATTCGAAAGAGTTTTGGATAACTCCCCAAACTAAAATTCTTTGGTTCGAATTGGATCTACATTATGTTTACTGTTTACAATTTTATGTTCGTTTGGGACTAGATAATCCATTAGATGAAAGGTAGATCATGGAGGACAAATTGTCCTTTGGTACTGGTAGCATGCCACAAACTTTGCTTGGGTGACCGTGTTCGTAGTTTGCATGAGTTCAACAAGAGTGCTAGTGTGGGTGAAGGGTAGGGCCAAACAAAAGTGTTCCCTAACTTTCTGTGTATTTGGACAGACAAGGAGCAAGTGCTCTTCATCCTCTACCTTCCCCAACTCGTAGCCTTGACAAAGCGTCTCTATGTATGGCACGTCCTTCCACGAACCTAGCATTACTTCAAGTTGCATGCTACCACATCGGAACTGAGCCAGAACTTTTTGCAGTTGAACACAACTAATGTCACATAAATAGCTTTCACTTTCGTATGACATACCCTTGAAGCGCAAAAATCTTGTCTGCACATTGGTTCCGATCTCGTAATTGGTAAAGAACTTTTCAATGAAAACTAATCGCATACTATCCTTCACCCTTTTTACATTCAACATTGTGTGGGGAAAACCTGGAGGGGGTGGGGCCCTAACCTCCTGGTTAATTGGTTGAGTAGTCCCTGCTTGGAGTGATGTGCCCCCAAGTCCTTTATGAGACTCAAAAGAGTCCAACTATGTCAAAAAGCGGAACTAGATGGGACTTGGTGCCGCTCCCAACTTCCAACACTAAAGGGGTTGAGAGGGATGTGCTGAAAGCTTCGGGATTAGACTAGGAAGAGGGACAAACTACTTAATTATTTGGTCCTGCATCCAAAACCAACCAACAAGTTGATTAGAACTCATTTTGCACCCTTTTGGTGTTGGGACAAACCATGGGCAACCTTGGACTCACTTGATTCACCACGACTCGGACTCGAGGGAAGCCACCACCTTCCCCCATATAGTATTCTCTACGTTGCTCCGCCGCACCCGCATCCAAATGGCTTTTATTCCCAGGACTCCCAAGGAGGAGTCCAGAAACTGTCCCGGTTTAGACTCTCGGGACTTTGGGAACTCATAACTCCCGGCTTAGACCTTGGATTGGGATGAGGTCTGAAGCAATCTTGTAGTTTTGCTCAAGATCTTTCCAACAATGTGTCACACTCTATCTGCACACACCGAGGTCGGGTCGATTCCCAACTTTTTGTGGTCGGGAGTCAAACTGCCAGTTTGACTCCTGGCCCTTCGCTACATATGTTGGAATGGCTCATGCGAGGCCATTTTCGACATCTACACTTCAAGGCCTTTCCAATGGTATAAAAAACGCTTCAAGGCAAGGTGTTTTGACCTCTACAATCGAACTCTGAAGTTACAAAGGTCCCGAAGGACTCCAAGTCCCCACTTTTGGGAGTGTGAGCCTCTTCTTCACACTTGTTTCAAAGTGGGGTTGTGACATGGAGTGCATGGGTTGTTGCAAGCTGAGGTTGTTTCAGCGATGGTTGAACCAAAGGCAGAAAACATGCCACCTCCCGGGGCTGATTCCTGAATGGCCATTTTTTCACATATCTAACCCAACATTTCTTTCTCGCAACAAGCATAACGAGCTAGGCTTCCCATGCCTTTCCCAAGATGCGGTCTTTAGTGACTGTGCTCACACGGTTATAATGTAACAACGCTTATCCCCATGCAAAATGTTCAAAGGGGGATTTGCCAAATTTTGCCAGCACGATGGACGTGCTAATAGTTTTTCGCACCTTGAGGAGGGACTCGAGGAACCTTTGGTACACTACTCGAATAGCCTCTATTTTTTAAGAGTCCATCCAAACCTCATAGGCGTAACTTATTATGGAATGCATCAATGTGTTCAAGAGGTCACAACGTAGCTCCACACAACAACAATTCAGTGCAAACAACGAACACCTATTGGTAGCTGCTATATTTTCCATTACCTTGTTTAGGTTCAAGGTGGTCTCGAGCAGGATCCCCAGGTATTTGAAGGTCTGCACATGCTCAATAACGTCACCTTCAAACACAAACTCTTGGCATGGGTTACCAAAGTTGAACACCATGACTTTTGTTTTTTTCACGTTCACTATAAGTCCATGTTCAACATCGCAAGAAGCGTCCCTCTACCTTGAGGCTAGCCAACACTTGCCACAGCATTTCACGTGGCATAGTATCGAACGCCTTTTTGAAGTCCACAAAGCAACAATAGAGTGGCTTATTTTTTGCCTTACTTTAATCTATCAGAGTTCACAATATGAAGAGTTGGTCAATAGTGCGATAAAACCTAGCTTGACATTTGGCATGTAACCCATGTTGTTGAGTCCACTCACTCAGCTTTTTGTTAAGGATCATAACAAACAACTTTGTTAAGATAGGCCCAACTATTATCCCCATGTAGTTGTCAAATTTGAAGGCGTGGACCACCCCAATGGAAAAGGCTTCTAGAAAGCCTTCTGCCAGAAAGCAATTGAACGTTGTCAATAATGGCATGTGTAGTACCTCTCCCACATCTAAAATGAATTCAACTTTCATACCATCCAAACCAGTAGCCTTGTTCTTTTGTAATTTTTTCAGCGCCTAAAATAAATTAGCAAGTGTGATATCTGTGTTTAGAATGTGGCTAGGTGGAGGTATTGTCACCTAAACCAAATGATCAATTCCCAACCATATGGGTGGTGGAAATTGGCCAACTAGCCCGCGGAAGCCTTCCAAAAGCACAGTTGCACGGATCTTGTCCACAATGGGTGCCCCTGGCCGGTACTTTTTCCAGAACGAAAACGCATCCACCTTGGCAAGTGCACACATATGTTAAGCTCTTGCAGTTTTCCAAACAAATCTTTTCTTTTTTAATAAATTTTTTAGTTTACTTTCCTGATGTTTAACATTGTGTGAATTGGGGTTGGCTTTCAGCCAAAGCTTCAACTTGCGTTTTGTTATATGGCACTTAGCGTCAAACCATGGTTTATCATAGTGTTTTTCTCTACATTTCCCTCCCGAAGGCTTGTTACCAAAAGTAGACTTTGCTACAACACTCATGTACTGTTGGAATAGGTCAGCTAACCCATTTGCCCCCAAATGTTTAATCAAATCAACAACCCACAAGTTTTCAAGACTTGTTGTCAAGGCAAGCTAATACTCTTCAACTTTTGATTTATCATATTTGAACCTAAACAAGAATTTTTTTGTTACAACCATATGTTGTGGCTCAATAAAATTGCAATCGATGTTCAACCATAGGCACAACGTCATGTGGTCAAAGTCTCCCCCCATCGCGTAGTAATCAATGTCATTTACTATCAATTCAAGGTGTGTGGCAACTTGCCAAAGTACAGGTGAGCCAACAATATAATCAACATTGTTGTTCCCCCCATTTGTTAAGCAAATGAACTCCCCTAATTCTTCACCATGTGTCCGGGCATTGAAGATGAACAACCAGTGTCACTGACGCGCTCCCAAGTTCTTTGGTAGATCCACTTGAGGGTCTAACTACGTGGAAATGCGGAAGGAGTTAGGACTTGGAGCCGCTCCCAACTTCCAACATTAAAGGGGGTAAGAAGGGCATGCTAGAAGTCCTGGGATTAGACTACGAAGAGGGACAATTATCTTGTTACACGGTATTGCATCCAAAACCAACCACAAGTTGGTTAGAACTCATTCTGCACCCTTTTTGGTGTTGGGACAAGCCACGAGTGACCTTGGACTCACTTGACTCACCACCGCTTGGATTCGGGGGAAGCCACTACCTTCCCCCATATAGTACTCTCTGCAACTTCCCGCGGGGGCTACATCTGAATGGCACTTTTTCCCGGGACTCCCAAGGAGGAGTCCCGAAACTGTCCTGGGTTGGACTCTTGGGACTTTGGGCATCTATAACTTCTTGCTCAAACCTCTGATTGGCATGAGGTCTAAAGCAATCTCGTAGCTCTCTTTGAGAGCTTTCCAACGACATGTAGCACTCCTACTGCAGACATCGGGGTTGGGTCGATTCCCGACTTTTAGTGGTCAGGAGTCAAATTGCCAGTTTGACTCCCGGCCCTTCTTTTGCCCATAACTTGGGCTGTAATGTCTGAATGGCTCATGTGAGGCCATTTTGGACATTTACACTTCAATATCTTTTCAACGGTATAAAGAACACTTCAATGCGAGGTGTTTTGACCCATGCAATCAAGCTCTGAGTTTTTAGGAGTCTCGAAGGACTCCAAGTTCCCACTTTTGGGAATGTGAGTTTCATCTTCACACTTAGCCCAAAGTGGGGTTGCGAAAATCACAACATAGGTTTAAGAGCTCGTGGCCCCAACCGCCAACATTGGCGTCGTAGTTCTATTGTTTAGCCATAGTGCTTGGTTGCTCAATCTTAGTAAGTTCAAGCGCTTGTAATAGTTCCCAAAGGTCGCTAGTGTCAATGGTATCTCGTAGAGGTGTAGTACGTGCATTAAAATCCCCTCCCTATAGTATTAAGCCCCTTAAGGTTTGATTTTCAACAATATCTGCTGCCAAGTTTTTGAACAAAAATGTACTCCCATGTTTGGAGCCAATAGGGGCAGCATACACCATGCAGACAAACAAGTTAGGGGCAACCTGTAACCATAGATAAGATGTCGTGACGTGTAGTGTCGTGACATACAGTGTCGTAAGGGTGTGAATCTGTAGGAAACTTTATTAAACAAACAGACTAAAACTAATTAAAGGTAGATATTAAACAACTAAAAAGATATGCATGCACACACATATATATACAATCCACAAGGGAGGTTGAGATGAAATTCTCATGTACATTGAATTGAATTGCAAAGAAGGAATGAAGATGTATGTAGATGGTAGCCGTGTAGTAACCACCGTGAGCATCTAGAAAATCCAAGTAGACTATGGAAGCAACTTTCATACAAAGGAATTCTAGAAAAACTAAAGGAGAAGGGAAGGGCTTGGCCCTTTTATACAACCACCAAAAAGCTAAAACCCTAAAAACCTAATAGTGTACAGTCATTTAAGAACTTACATTAACCTTACAACCGTACATTAACCCTAAAAGATATGATGGGCATGCCCGTAACCGGCCATCATGTATGAAGCCGTGCATAGAGGCATGACAAAGAATCATGACTTCCTTCTTTCCATTGTGACAGGTTTGCGTGGAGGTGATTGCGAAAGTAAGCAGCAACCCCTTCGCTATGTTTTATCGCTTTTTTTTTTCCTAGTTGCATAGTGCACGCTACTGCAAGTGAGTTAAACCTTTCAACGTGTGGCAATTGTTGGTTTAGGAAGTGCCAAGTTTCAGTTAATAGGATGAGGTTAGCACCCTTAAACAACTCTAGTATTTGCACCCCTGTTTCTAGTTTATTTACACCACCCCCGTGCATGTTCCATAATACCACGCATAGGTTACTTTGGCCCTCGTGCCCCTAGATAAAGGAAGCTGGGCAAATCTAAGTGTGTTGACGAAGAGCTTGGCTGCGTGCCAAAAGGCACTTTTGCCTACCGCCTATGAACAAAGGCCTTGAGCCATGGCTTATGTGTTTTCTCATCCAAAAAATGGAGTATGGTGTGGTTCTATGGACATTCACTCATGGTTTCTAGTGTAAACATGCCATAAATGCTCTTGTGGAAGATCGCCAACACATCTACTTAATGAATTTGAAATAAAGACCCTATGTGTGGTCCTGAGTCTTGACCAGTGATTCTTTTACTGGTGAATTTTCGCCAAATTTCGACCTGAAAAACATGGTTGCGACTTGTACAAAGGATTTTTCATGGAGAAAAAACATGGCCCAAATTCGCCAGATTTTGAAAACAAAGATTCCAAGATCACCAGGTTATATGATAATTTCTAGAAGGTAGCCAAGAATATTGAAGGAACCTGTTGTCTTTTGTACCTTTAGATTGGGTATGTAACCGAAATTTGCCTAAATTATTTTATGGATGATCACCATTTTGACCATATCACAAAATCCTAAAACGAAACCCTGGTCCTGACTCCTTATCAGATGGTGCACATGGGGTGTCAGCAAAGAAAATTATGGTTTGATTAAGTCATGCTTCTGGGATACTTGCAAGTTGGATTTCGCAGAGTTTCATCTGCCATACTTACATTATTATTGGACCCGAATGCATGCTTTCCTGACTTTTCTTTTTCTCTCATTGTCGTACTAATGTCATGCAGAGTTCCCAAAGCACTGCAAAAATATTTCAAATTGAAATGTGTAAGTATTTGGGGAGCAATTTCTTGGGGGCTATTCCGCCCTTTACCAATGAAAGAAATAGAATTATGGAGCAACACTATTTGGGATTCAGGGCCCAGGCTAGAAATTATTTTGGAATTTTGGCCTCAGGATTGAAGCACTTTTGGCTTAGGGTTGGAACCATTTTCAATCACTGTGGAGGGGTTCTGTATTTTGTGAAGCAGTTAGTTCAGTGATCCTCTACAAGAAGGCTCAGCTAAATTTGGCAATCGGTGAAAGAGGGAAAACAAAAATTTTGGAATTCCCTGTACAAAGTGAGTGGAGATCATAGTTTTGGAACCTATTGTCTACATATGGCGGCTTCAGATTTTTTTCTTTCTCATGATGTGGCGAACTGGGCCCAGTTTTCTGAAAAAAAATACCATTTTGCACCTCCCCCAACCCCCATTGGTGAAGGGTTGGAACTTGGGATTTCTTTTTGGCATACCTACACCCCTATAGTTAAATTCCTATTATTACTACTATTATTATTAATTTGGTGGAACCAAAATGCAGTTTGCACCCCCAAGTAGGGTTTTTCCAGGAAATCTTTTACCCAGCCAAAGTGACTATGATCCCTAGAATGATGTCGAAAAAGTGGCGGTCATCCCCTGAACAATATAGGCAAATCTGGCTATAAACCAGAGTGAAATACAAATCTTTTTATCATTCATCCACATTTTGCCTCACACTGAAAGCCAAATATAGATATTTGGCGATTCTCACTTTTTTTTTTCCCTCTTTGCGAACAATTGAAAATTTCCAACTTCACTACATTCTCAATTTTTCAGTTTTTGAATTCTCTTTTTTGGCAAAATTCCCCAGTAAAAGTAAGGATGTGGGCCCTAGGTCAAGCTTCGTGGCAGAGGGCCGGTAGGGCTAGGCATTGAGTGTTTTGTCTGTTGCTATTGATGGAGAAAAGACGAGATGGCATCTTTTATGCGTTGGAAGCGAGATGCACGAAGAAGGCGTGGAGTGTTTTGTTTACCACTGGCGTCGATGGAGGAGACAAGCCATTATGGAGGTAAGTATAAGAGTTGGTCATCGTGTGTAGAGAGGGAGTTCATTTTTTCTTGTGGGTGGTTCTTGTTTTTCAAGCGAATTGAGGCTATCAACATTTTGTGGCAGATCATGCAAGGATGCCGTTTTCCATACCTTCCACTGCAGTGGAACTGACGTCCTTTAAGGGATCTGCTTTGATTTTCTGTTTTTGATAATTGAATAATCCTTCACAAATTAGATTCTATTGGATGAATAAGATGCTGAGTGGCTAGATTCCCGAGTTTGGGAAAGTATCGGTAAGGAAAGAGGGAACTAACTAAGGTTAGGCATATCCAAATAATTGTGAGATTATGTTATTTAGTGTGCGTTGTGTGTAGCCGGTCAGTTCTGTGGATGATTGACAGAATACCAAAGTTTGCCCATAAGAACAGGTTGCGATATTATGTTGTATGTACTTTTGGATTTCAATTCTTGCATATGATTTAGGGTTTACTGAGACAATAATACCTTAGTTTTTTGGTCACATGTGCACATGGGGTGTCAGCATAGAAAAGCGAGGTTTGATTAGGTCAGTCTTCTGGGATACTTGCAAGTTGCATCTGGTGGTGTTTCACCTGCCGTACATTATTATTGCACACCTACCTAGTGCGCGCTTTCCTAACTTTTTCTCTCATTGTTGTATTAATGTCATGTAGACTTCACAGAGCACTACAGAAATGTTGTAAGTATTTGGGGAGTAGCTTCTTGCGTGTTATTTCGGCCTTTACGGACAAAAGAAATAGAATTGTAGAGCAACATTATATGGGTTTAGGTCAGACAAGCACGTAGAAAATGTAGGAAATCCTTCCATGTTCTGGAAACAAGGTAGGACTCACTGTCTACAACTGGCGAATCCCAAAAGAAAGATACTCGAAAACTGGGGAAAATTTGTGGATTTTCTCAAAATCTTCCTTTGGGGTCTTTGTAGGCAATGTTTGTTTTTTGTGTCAGACTGGCGAATTTTCGAAAAAATAAAAATAAAAATGGTGATGATCTTTACAAATCTTTAATTATCCTTTTATATTCTGGGCTGCAGACTAGAGGGAAAAAAAAAGATTTTGGCAAATTTACTATTCTTTTCTCACTTGTGGCGATTGAAAACCTTTGAAAGCACTTAAACCTTGTGCTTCTGACATTTAATTTCATTTTTTGATGAAATTTTGCTAGTAAGAATAAAGGCCAGCCCCACTATGCACATACCAAACGTTTGATGCCAACCAATCTTTCCATGTCATCCAACTACATGCAACATGGACAGTCAGTTTTTTCTTGTAGTCTCGTTTCTTTGGGCTATTTGGTCCTTCATTTTCCTTTTGATCTTGTTCTTGGGACTGTTGCTACAAAATAATTCCTAGACAAACACAAAAATTAAAACCATTGAAAACTTGTAGCCCAGTGGTGAGAGAGTGCACAGAAAAGAATGTTGGGAATCAATGTTGCGCATGGAGTAGTAGTGTTAAACAGGAAGAGAGAGTGTAGAGGAAAAGCATGCTAGGAACCGAAGCCACCCGAGGAAATCATAGCGTCAAGTAGGAAGAGATACATATCTTTGACTTAAATATCGAATTTCTAGGCTTGTAGAGCTATCTCTGGCCATTTTCGCCTGAAATCTAACAATTTGGAAGATCTGAAATTAGATCCATATTTTCCTACCTTTGAGTTATTTCTGAGTTAGCTTTGAATGCCACATCCACAACCACATAGAATTTTGTGATAACTATCACTCTACATGCGGACATCAATTTATTTGTTGGAGGGATATCCTAACTTATCTCTATCCTAACTCTAGGTGTGGGGTGGCCTTTAGATAAGTTTGGCTAGAGGTAAAAGAGGGAAGTCCAAACTTTTGGAATTCCCCTTACCAAGTGGTGAGTGGGTAACATTGTTCTGGAACCTATTGTCTAAATATGGCGACTTCACATTTTTTTCTCCTCATGATGTGGCTTCTTGGGGGCTCATTTTTCCCCAGAAAATGCCACTTACACCTTTCACGCCCCCTCTCCCCCCTTTTTGCTTCGTGCTAAGTTGCAAAAATCTATTCCAAAACAAAAGACTAGGGATAACCTACATGGATGACCTAGTTATCATCCAGGTAGATCATCAATCCTAAAATGCTAATCATTTTTTAAAGAAAAATAGAATTACTGCAAAGTAAAAATAAAAATAAAAGTCCAATTCTAATTGTAATTGGCTGATAACTAGTGGTTATCAACCAGTTATTTGATAACTACCATTATGCATAACCAACAGTTGTTTATAAGTCATATTGATATTGATAACCTACCCACCACTCAAATTTTGATATTGATATAAAGAACCTACTCAGCAGTCAATTTGTTTTTTAAAAAAATAACCTACTTAGCCAGTTCTAAAAAAGTAAGAACCAGCCAACGCTGGTTCAATCTTCAAACCAATGTTGGGCTGTTTTTCTCACATTTTTTGGTGAGAATCATTGGTTTCGATTCTTACACTACTTTGACAGACGTTGACCAATCCTTTTCAATTTTAAAATTATTTCGGTTTTAAAATTCGTCCAGTTTTCATATTCATGAACAAAATCATTCTAGCCTGTTTTCAGGATGATCTGTTCTCGCTTATTTTTGAACCACTGGTTTCAGAGTTACTTATGATTAAGCTTGTACTTGCATGGATTTGCGCTTGCCAATGGATGCACATTTGCCTTTTGTTTACTGGTGACATTTCGCCAAAAAGAAAAATTCAAATTCAAAACTCAAGTGTTTCTTGGAGGTTTTCAATTGCCAGATTCTTTTGTTTGGTTTTTAGTGCGTAGCCAAATATGTAGATTGATGATTATAATTTTATCTTTCATAATTGCTCTATTGCGAAATCTAACTAGAAATTCTTGGGGATTATAGCCATTTTTCAACATTTTCCAATGAATTATTGCCACCCTAACTTTGAAAGTAAGTTCCTAGAAAAAAGGTTGCTTCTCTTATACATATGATCCTGCCAGTGTGGGCACAATCGCATGTTCCCAGGCTCTTACACCCCCTTAAAGTGGGGGTTTAGTGGCAGGCTCTCACTTCTCTCTAATGGCAAAATAGAGTAGTTGAGATTAATTTGGGGGGCTTTTAAATAAGCACCTGAATAGTCTAATAATCACCTGATTGGCTTGATAATTTGATGAATTTCGGTGAGTTGTTATTCGCATTTTCCTTGGTATCCTTTTAGTGAGTGCAAAGCCCGATAAGGGCTCCTGATCAGTGTAATAAATACAAAATATATTTATTGACCTTAAACTCGTGCCTTGCTTTCTGCCTTTGAAAGTGAAAAAAAATTACAAAAAACTTACAAACGATAAAGAAAAAGTTAACAAAAAATGATTTTTTAATAAAAAAAAGCCCCACGCCACACTTTCCCCCCCTCCCCTCCTTTAAGAGTAAAAGATCTCAAAAAAATACAAACATGAAAATTTTAAAAGGTGAAGAAATATAACCCACGCCCCTCTCCTCCATCAACAATTAGAGCCTTAAAAAAAAAACCCACACCCAACCCACCTTCCATTTCCATCTTTCAACAATTTTTTTTTTCCAAAACAAAGAAATCAACCTTATTCCTTCCCCTCTTAACAAGTTTTTAAAAAGCTGGTGCCCCCTTTCGCCCTTCAAAAAGTACAAAAATACCAATGGAATTCAGGAAATGTTTTTGTTTCCCGAATTCCATTGGCAAATTCTCCAATTTTTGGCATTCAGTTAATTGAAATGTCTTGAGTTGTGACAAGTCCACAATTGAATCATGTAAACAACTCAACTTGGAACAATAGGATAAGTCCAATTCCACCAAGCTTTGAAGTTTCCCGAACTCCACTGGCAAATTCTCCAATTTTTGGCATTCAATTAATCGAAATGTCTTAAGTTGCGACAAGTCCACAATTGAATAAGGTAAACACCCCAATTGGGAACAATTGGATAAGTCCAATTTCACCAAGCTTTGAAGTTTTCGGAACTCCACTGGCAAATTTTCCAATTTGTGGTCGCACCATAATTGAAATATCTTGAGTTGCAACAAGTCCACAATTGAATTAGGTAAACACCCCAAATTAGTATCTTAAAAAATATATTACTTAGTGCAAAGTAGGAGAACCAAGAATTACAAAAGTCAATGAAGAAAGGTGTGAAAGCATAAGCAATTTTAAAGAATGTGAATAGCACATGGGGAAAAAAACATCTAAACTTGAGGTGAATATTAATGTCAAGAGCATATCATTATTGCAAAAAAACAAAAAGTTATAGGAGTTAGATGAATTGTAACTATTTAAAAAATGTAGTTAATTTGTCAATAAATGTATGTAACTATTTCAATTATAGGCACCTCAACAAATTCAACATTTCAAGGGTAGTCAATCTATTAATAGCTATATGTAACTTTTTCAACTATGAACACCCTTACAAATTCAAATGTTTAGTAACAATAATTTGTCAATAGAAAAAGGTAAATCTTTTAACTTTCAACACCTTGACAAATCCAACCATTCAATTTGTTAACATGTATAAATAACTCATTTAGTTCAGCGCATTGTTAAATCCAAATATTGAAGAGCACTCAATTTGTCAATAGATGCAACTAACTTTTTCAACTACAAGCACCCTAACAAGTTTAACTCTACAAGGGCAATCAATTTATCAATAGGCGTATGTAACTCCTTCAATTACAAGCACTTTGACCAATCCAACTTTTGAAGGGCAATCAATTTGATCAACAAATGTAGATAATTCTTTCAATTGTGAACACCTCGATAAACACAACCATTTAAGGGTAATTAAAATTTCAATAGATGTAAGTAATTCCTTCAACTATGAACACTTTAACAAATCCACTTTTTCAAAGGCAATCAATTGATCAATAAATGTAGGTAATTCTTTCACCTATGAGCACCTTCACAAATTCAAATATTGAAAAATATTTAATTTGTCAATAGATGTGGGTAACTCCTTCCACTACAAGTAATTTGACAAATTTAACTTTACATCAGCAATCCATTTGTCAATAGATGTAGGTAACTCCTTCAATTCGAAGCAATATGACATATGCAAATATTGAAGAACAATCAATTTGCTAATATACATACATAACTCTTTCAATTTTGAGCATTTTGACCAATCTAACTTTTCAAAGGTAGTCTGTTTATCAATAGATGTAAGTTACTCCTTCAACTTCGAACACCTTGACAAATCAAAATGTTTAAGGCTAGTCAATTTGTCAATAGATGTAGGTAACTCCTTCAATTACGAGCACCCTGACAAATTCAACGATCGAAGGGCAGTCAATTTGTCAATAGATGTAGGTAATTCTTTCAACTACGAACATTCTGACAAATTCAACGATCGAAGGGCAGTCAATTTGTCAATAGATGTAGGTAATTCCTTCAACTACGAGCATTTTCACAAATTCAACAATAGGCCAGTCAATTTTGTAATAGATCTAGGTAACCTTTTCAACTATGAGCACCCTGAAAAATGCAAATATTGAAGGGCAATCAATTTGTCAATAGATGTAAGTAACTCCTTCAACTGTGAGCACTTTGACAACTCCACATTTTTAAGGCCAATCAATTTTCAATAGATGTAGGTAACTCCTTCAACTGCGAACACCCTGACAAATACAAATTTTGACGGGCAGTCAATTTGTCAATAGATGTAGGTAACTCCTTCAATTGGGAGCACGCTAACAAATACAAAATTTGAAGGGCAGTCAATTTGTCAATAGATGTAGGTAACTCCTTTAATTGGGAGCACGCTAACAAATACAAATTTTGAAGGCTAGTCAATTTGTCAATAGATGTAGGTAACTCCTTCAATTGGGAGCACGCTAACAAATACAAATTTTGAAGGCTAGTCAATTTGTCAATAGATGTAGGTAACTCCTTCAACGGTGAGCACTCTGACAAATACAAATTTTCAAGGCCAGTCAATTTGCCAATAGATGTAGGTAACTCCTTCAACTCCGAGCACCTTAACAAAAATAAAGTTTGAAGGGCAGTCAATTTGTCAATAGATGTAGGTAACTTTTTCAACTTTGACCACCATGACAAATACAAATTTTTAAGGCCAATCAATTTATCAATAGATGCAGCTAACTCCTTCAACTACGAGCACCTTGTCAAATTCAAACGTTGAAGGCCCGTCAATTTGTCAATAGATGCAGGTAACTCCTTCAACTGCAAGCACCATCCCAAATCCAAATTTCGAAGGCGAGTCAATTTGTCAATAAATGTAGGTAACTCCTTCAACTGCGAGCACCAACACAAATCCAAATTTTGAAGGCCAGTCAATTTGCCAATAGATGTAGGTAACTCCTTCAACTGTGACCACTTTGACAAACACAAATTTTGAAGGGCAGTCAATTTGTCAATAGATGTAACTAACTTTTTCAACTGCGAACAATTTGACAAATCCAACTCTTGAAGTGCAATTAACTTATTAACAGATGTAGGTAACGCTTGTAAGTTTGAACACATGGATAAATTGAAGTGTTGAAGAGTATTCAATGTTTCAATAGATGTAGGTAATATTTTTAGGTTGATGCATCTTGATAAATCGAGCACACGCAAGTTGGGACAATGACCAAAATTGAATGGTATTTCTTTCATTTTGGCTTCTTGCCAATGTAACCATTACAATTCATATACATGTTGGTCACGTAAAAAATCTTCCACAATATTCAAGGAAACTTGAGCCATGTCAAACAACCTTAATTTGGGGAGGCGTACATTTTCGAAAATCCTTGAAACCAAATTTTCATTTCCTTCCCATGATAAACCTTGTAGTCTTGAGAGTGCCTATCACATGAAAAATTACAACATATGAGTTAACACATATAACTTTTAAATTATGCAATAATTTTGATGCGTTTTTTTAATATACTAATTTTAAATTATAGATTTAAAAAAAGATAATAATTTGACAAAGTGATGATAACCTCTTGTTCATGTAAATATTTAAAATTTGTTTTGAGATCCCATATTCGATTCTTTTCCTTTTGTATTGCAAACTTTCGACCCATATCTCGCAATTGGTCATGGATAGATAAATTTCCATCTTCCTCGACTTCCACAAGAGATCTATCTTTTAAGTTTTGTAATTCAAGTATCGAAGATTCAGAATCCCATATTCGAAGGGCTATACTTTCTTTGAAACCACCAAAATAACAAGCAATATCCAAAAACATATCCTTTTCTTGTTGCTCCAAATCTTTGTAAGAAATCTCCAAGCTTTGCCAAAGTATGCCTTCTGTACCCCCATCCAAATTGTCCCCTTCTTTTAACTTTTTCAAGGCTGCTTTCCATTTTTCAATATTTCGGTTTTTTTCCTTGTTCAAAAAACCACCCATGACTTCAAGGCTCAAAGGAAGACCAGCACATGTTTTCACAATCTCCTCAACAATGTTTTCAAAAACAATTTCCACTTGTTTTGTATTTTTAAATGCATGCGATAGAAAAAGTTCTCTTGCTTGTTTCTTGTTAAGATATGGCATTTCAAATTTTCCATTTGGATCTAAATGATCTTCCAAGATTGCCCAATTTCGACAAGTCACAATTACATTGTTTTTTCTATTTTTTCCTTGAAAAGCAAGAACTTTTGATAAATCATCGATAAGCTTTTTATCAACATCATCAATGACCAGTAACACTTTTTTAGAAATCATGGTCTCTTTAATACGCTGAAGATCATCACTATTTACAACTTCCATGCCATATTTTTTTCGGCCACACAAATCTTGTAAAAGTTGTTTTTTCAAATCTTCAATATTTTTTGATTTCACGTCCGCCAAGAAACTTGATTTATCATATTGCTCATGGAACAAATGGTATATCTTTTTGCTCAAAGTTGTTTTTCCAATACCCCCCATTCCAACCAAACCAATGATAGATACCTTTTGTACCAATTTATAAGTACCCTTTGCCTTTTCTTCTAAGCTCACTTCCCATGATGGTAGTGATGGAAGTTGTCGTGGATTCTGTTGTGATCATGCAAATCTTATATTAATATTTTGATTGGAAGAAATATATGCCATATAATAATCATTCTAAATACATCAATTTTTTTTTTGTTAAAAATATATAAATTATAAAAGTCCCATGCTATTACACCATATCTCTTGATGACAATTTAAAGTCTTATCAATTTTGTATATTTGAATTGAACACAAATCAATGTTACGAATTAACAAAAAACATTAGATTAAATTTTTGTCACCTATACGTTTAATGTTAGATCTTGCAAAAGTGTTATGAACATAACTTCCCAGGGTTGTCATGGCGTTATTAAGTCCCTCACAACATGACATGACATGTTGAACATTGACACAACCTAATTTTACATCAAAATAAAGTCGACTTAGGTCAACTTAAGGTTAACTTGAATCAAAACCTTGATAAGGTTGTCAAGAATAAGGGTTTAATGTAAAAAATAATAATTTATGACAAGTGAAACAATGACAAAAAATGGGAAATATTGAAATGATCGAAAATGAGAAACATTGAAGCAACCGATTTTTTTTGGTTATTTGGTTATTTACTTTTTCTAGGTGACCAAAAGAATTTTGATTGCCAAATCAATGGTGAAGATCAACCTTGCCATTGATTGGATGATTGGAAAATTAGTTTGATAATTTAAAGAAACAACATTTAATCATTTGGTGATTAAAAGTTCAATTGAGTGATCCCCCCCCCCAAAAAAATTTGGTTGTTGGGCAATTGAAATTCAATAAATAAAAATAAAAAAGTTTCAATCACCTAGTTAGAGAATAAAAAAATGAACCATCATAAAAGTTTTGTTGTAAAATTAATGTTGTAAATCAATCCATTGATGATTGAATGTGTCAAATAAATTTTTTTTTTTGTCAATTGCTATTAACTATTTTTTGGTTGCCTTGATGACTTTTGGTTGCTAAAGAATTGGCAACCAATTTCTTTTAAGTTTTTTTTTTCATCAACCAAGTTTGATTGTCTAATCAACAGTAGGGTTGATTTCCACCATTGATTTTACAATTGAGATTTTTTAATCCCAAAGCAAACTAACTAATTAATTTCGATTGTTCGCCTAATTTTTCAATCATTTGATTCTTTTGGTATCAATTATCATTTCAATCGTAATTTTTAAGGATGGGCATATCACTTTTTCTTGAAAAAACATTGGGCATTCGGCTTGATAGGTGTGTTAGGATTTCATGTGGACATGACACTTGACGCAACATCAAAGTGTCATGTGCATTATGACAACCTAAAAATTCCTTTAAGTTTCCTCTTCATATAATGACTAAGTAAAAATTTTGCATTGAAGTTGATGTCTCACCTTTAAGCAAGTCTTTAAAACATTCACCAATATTAAATAACTTATGTGCTCCCTTGTAGATGGCTTGCAAATAGTCAAACGGTTTCCATCTTCAATTTTGTAACAGTTGTTACCGGATAATCGTTGGGCTGATGCATATGGAACAAGAATTTCCTGCACATAGTTTAATGAGAATTGAAAATCACATAGAAATTAGACATATTTTCATTGATTTTAACAATATTTTGTAAACATAAATCTTTCTTTCAATTTAAAAAAGGTTATGAAAAGCTTGAAACATAAGGACAAACACACCAATTTCAAGCACGTGTATTTAATCACATTTTTACACAAGTCTTGTGCAAAGATTTTTTTAAAAAAATTGCAAAAAAATTGAATTTCTACAAAAATATCGATTTGCATATTTATTGAAGGTCATTGTATTGAAAAATTAGCTCATTTTTGTTAATGGGTTGTCCTTCAACAAAAGCATAAATGTTAATATTTTCTTTGGCTCGATCAAAGTCCACAGAAAGTTGTTCCATTTTTTGATTTAAAACTTGAACATTGTCAAGGACGTTTTGTTGTGTTGTTGAGTGGGTCTTGTTTACAAGACCCACTTCTTGGCATATTTTTGCAAAATACGTTGAAAACATTCTTGTCCCACCTTCATGTGGAACACCATAGAAAATTACCCTAGTAAGGTTATCATAAAAATCATTGGATCTTGCATTCATGGCTAAATCCATATCATTTGATGTTTTTTGATTTATGCGTCTTTGGATTTCCACCACTAAACTTTTGATGATCAAGCCACCAAAGCTATGACCAACCAGTACAATCAGAGCACACCAAAGGTTTTCATAGTTGTAGATGCAAACAATTTTCATAATTAAATTATGTTTCAACATCATTTTTGTATTTGAACTCCATTTGTGGCATAATGTAAGGATATTCAAATCTCATAAAAGGTTTTTAATGAAATATATTTAAACATGTATTATCAATATTTTTTATTAACATATTATCCCAGATTAAAAGAGTTTTTTTGTAACCTTGACAATTACTATAAATAAATTAGTAATGAAAAATATTATGAAATTTGAATTCCATTGAAGTATGGAGGGTTATGTTAAAAACATGTTTAAACACACAAAAATTTCAAATATTAGAGTTGAAAAGGACATTGTTTCACCTTCGATTCACCACCAAACTTTGTACAAGGTTTTTCCCAATATCTGTTACATCGGCATTGACCCCATAAATATTGGTATCATATGAAAGAGAAAGAATTTGGATATTTTCTCCCATGTCCTTAACCAACCACTCTTTTATCCAAAATGTAGGTTCCTCTCCATTGATGTGGGTAGTTGATGTCCATGTTTCTTTCCACGCCTTGGCATTGTCCTTTCTAGAAACAATGCCGTGAAAAAAAATGACAACTAATTCCGGGTGTGTTAAAATGGGATTTGGATACACAATATGAACCGGATTTATCTGCAATTGATAAGATGATCAATACAACACAATTTGTAAAACATATCAACTTCTTTTTCATATTTTTCCACCCTAAAACAATTCATCCATTTAGATTAAAATAACATCCTACTTTCTAAAGAAATTTGTTTTGTGGTAAAATCAAACTCACAATATTTTATACATATGATTCATTTTCATGTTCATGAAAACTCATTGACATAATTAAAAGCATCATAAGAAGAAATTTGGAAAGAAATAAATCTTGCAAATTTATTGAGGTCATAAACGGTCCAAAATAATTACCTTTGGGTTTTCCAAATGAAACATTTTCATTCAAGAAATTTCATATTATTAAAAAAGGTTAACAAATTGAGTTCAACTTGAATCCAAATGCAAGGGAAAAAAAAAAGACATCTAAAAACTTTTAAAGATTGAAAATAATGATGAAAGATGGAAAATTAAAATTAAGAGCTAAATGACTCGAGGAAGAAGTTCACACATTCAATTGTTCCAACATGATGTTAATAATGACGAAAACCATTTATGTATTGGATATATATTGAATTATTTTATTGTAACAAAAGGGAGAAGGAAAAATGAAACTAAAGTAAGTGGAATTTGAAGGTGCAAGGTCATCAAAACTGACCTCTTGTATTTGCTCAGGTTCAAGTGATGTCAACCTATGCTCTTGAGCCAAAGAAGTATGCATCTCAATCAAATTGGGTTGATCAATTATCAACGGACCACCACTCTACCCTCCTTCCAATTTTGGTTCCATAGTTATCTCAGATCAATGATGAGATGGCTTGCCACTTGTTTTTGTCCTTGGTGAAGAAGGTTCTTGGGGAACATGCTTTACCATTATGTCATTGGCATCTCGGGTGCCTTGGAAGGGCATCTTGACTGGCCACTTCCACGATGGCCACTTCCATAAGACTTGATCGACTTCCCTGGAACCTTGGGGCTCTATTGTCCAACAACAGATCCACCGAAGCACAAAATGGCCGAAAATCCCAAACTAGAAGACAGAAGAAGACTCAAGGATCGGTGCGATCATTACTAAAGCTCTCCCACATTTTCAATCACTACATGTTTATGTTAAATAATATTGGTACTAACTTACTTAGTACTAAGTAGATACCCACTATCTCCCCACCTTAAGGTATGATCTGGGCATTATGGGCATAATGACGTGGGCTGTGGGCTGTTTGACTGGGAAAAATAGATTGCGGTGCCGGGCTTTTTTTGCATAGTGCCGGGCTTTTTTTGTTGACCTTTTTCACTTATAGTTACTTTTAGTTACTTTTTTTACTGGTCGTAAGTTACTTTTTACTGGTGAAAGGGGTAAGGTTTGTTACTTTTTGTTACTTTTTGTATTGGCTGTAACTTTCATAAATTACTTTTTACTCTTGAAAAGGGCCAGGGTTTGTATTGGGTTCATTGTGCGAGGGGGGAAAGGGTGCAACTTGATTTTTTTTCCTTCTTTTTTTTTAACTCTTGAGGGGGAGGGGGAGGGGGGTGGAGGTTAATGTTTTTTTTTCCCCTAGATATATGAAAAGGTAGAAGGAGGAGGGGGGAAATGGGTACATTTTTTCCCTTTTTAAAATATATATTTGTCCTGTTTGGATGGATGACAGGATGGATGATAGGATGGATGACGGGACGAATGACAGGATTGATGACGCGACGGACGGATGGATGGAAAGCTTCATTTCGTCCACGACATCCTATACTATATGAGAATATAAGATCCCCATTTCTTTATCTTTTTCTTGTTTTTGTCTTTCTTTCTTCTTTCTTTGTGTTTTTTGCATTCCTTTTCTTTTTCTTTTTTCAGTTTCTCTTTCATTTCTTTTTTTCAAATAGGTTTTCTAAATAATAATTAGAAAGTGAAATCTCATTTCCAAAAAACGAAAAAGATTACTAATATTTTTTCTGATGATTTTTTTTTTTTTTTTTTTTCATTTTTGAGTTTCTCTTTCATTTGTTTATTTTCGAATAGCCTTGTTCTTCAATAATAATCACAAAACGAGAAATAATTTCTGAAGTGTAAGTGTTTTTCAATCATTGTTTTTATCTCTCCGCAAAATTTGAATGCAGGCTTGCAGGGTTCATGCATGCCGCAACGATAGGAAGGCCGAGAAGATGACTTGAAGCAACCAGGGTTTCGGCTGTACTAAGCCAGGGGTACAAAGACGATAAGAAAGGAAAAACAAAACTCGATCGATCGAGCTGTAGGTAAAGAGCCCAAGGAATTCGTGCATGATTTCGGTACTGGGCTATTTCTTCTTCGGTGTTATGCGAGCCCAAGAGTTCAGCCATCGGACTGCCGAAACAAACATCAACGGAAATAAGCAACGAGAAGTAGTTCGAGTCAATGCCAGTCATATTCAGTTCGCGAGGAATGACTTGGGGTCATCGGTTTGATCCTCTCTCCATCAAACTTAGCCAAGTTTCACATATTGTGCTGTTTTAAGTTTCTCGCACGCAACCTTCATTCATTCTAGACACGACTACATGTTTGTTTCTTCGACAAATCATGCGTTCAGTTACACTCGATTGATCACTGTTGCGCAATGCAGATTGCAGCTGTCTACTAACAAGATGTACTGTATTGTTACAACGACACAATTGCAAATAGGATGTTTCGCAGTGAGTCTATGTCGTATTCATGTATATTATGGCGTCGTAAATGTGTTATGGGCACATCGCAGCAAAAGCATTCGTAAATTGCATATGCACCATGGGTTGCAAGACATATGATATCGCAACAACATGTTTATAAACTTTGTGTTCGTATCGATTCAACAAACAATAATCAATATTGGACATCATCCATAAACAGTGCTATCTATCGGAGAATGTTTCCACTGACCCAATTCACAAGGCGCACCCTAAAACCTGGTCGAACAGAAGCACAACTCTTGTTATGGAATTACAAAACTTCATATAGGCAACGTCCTGCACCTAGAGCTTCTGCGACGGTTTAAAACATATTCCACCTCGGTTCAAACCTTCGCCATAATTCCCTGGGCAAGCCACATGGTTCACGCACCAACTACCACTTCGTCCGAAAATGAAATTTGGTCTAATTCACAAAATTTCAACATCTGCATAGAATCACAATAAAAAAGAACATTCCATTTCTTCTGCAGCAAGCTCCAGAAATCCAAAAAACATGTGAAGAAACATGCCAACGAAGTTCCAAAACATCAATCCGATGACTACTTTGTCTACTCCGACAAATATCCTCACCATGATCAAGACTTTCGCTCTTGATATCGATATTGTTGCCTATAATGAATTCAACATCGTCCCAAGTATAGGATTTCTGATTTATCCAATACTGCCAGATCCACCGACTTTGCTAGCTAGCGAGCTTCATCACGAATCAATCATTCGACAAAATTTGTTCAGAAGAAACCAGTCAGCATAGAATACTTCACCCATTCATTAATCATTTTGATCGACCGACTATCAATTGGTGAAAATATTGCGTGTGAGTCACCAGGACCAAACCTTCCTAAGGCTGCAAGGAAGGAAAATGAATCGAACGCCAAACGACCGCTATAGACATAACACGTGTGGCAACTTTATTGCAATCATTGAAACCATGGGAGGCCCCGGAATTGACCCATGAGAAAGTGTTTCCAAGTCCTTAAATTGATGAGGTAAGAAGCGTTGCATTCGACTGGTCTAGAGCAAATCTAGTTTGGAAGTTTTTCAAGCCAGATTTGCTCTTCAAAATGTGAGGATATCCAGTTTTGCAACCGACCAACATAACTGCCACAGGAATGTAGTCAACATCAGCGGATGCTTGTGCATCAAACATCATTGAATGGATGCTCAAATGCATCACCATAGCTCCTATAAGCACAGTGGTTAGTGTTGTGCAGACCACGAGGACTTCCTCATAGTGAAGTTTGGAACCACGAGAAAACTCAAAGATGAAGATGTAGTTGATGCGAACACGCTTCCGCATGTACAAGTTCCATCCATACATGTACATATGGATAAACACTAGTGCCACCAAGCTGTGCACCCATCAAACCATGCACGCCAAAGGAGACGAACGTTCGGACTATTTATCACCATGCACCTTTGAAAGGAAAACTACAAATTGCCGTCCTAGACAAAACATTTGGTGACGATGGTTTTAGGGCGAACCACAAAATTGTCCGACCCCAAAAACCTAACGAGCAGATTACAAAAACTTGAAGGAATCAACATTTACTTCTCACACAAAAGTAATTGGTGCTCTCAACAATGACACAAAGGGATCTTGCACAATTAGCAAATTGGGGGTGGACGCCTTGAGAATGCTAATCCGGCTCGTACAGACCAAGATCAAGATCTATCAATTGGTCTATAGTGCCATAAAGCTCAGCTCGTCCCGAGGCATTCTCTAATGCTCCAAACAAGACATTAGAAGATTGTTGCGAACGAAAGACTGCTGCATCTTTCGAGTGAATAAAATTTGTCATGAGGAGTCCACCGAGGCCCGAAACAAAACAGCGCAAGAACATTATGGACGAAAGATGACGATGTTTTTAGGGCGAACCACAAAATTGTACAGCTTACAGAGCAGCTTACAAGAACTTGAAGGAATCAACATCTACTTCTCACACAAAAGCAATTGGTGCTCTCAACAATGACACAAAGGGATCTTGCACAATCAGCAAATTGGGAGTGGACGCCTTGAGAATGCTAATCCGGCTCATACAGACCAAGATCGGGATCGATCGATTGGTTTATAGTGCCATAAAGCTCAGCTCGTTTTGAGGCATCCACCGACGCAGTTTCACAGAGCTCAAAAATCATGGAGACAATTTGAATTTCCATAGTTTAAGGTGATGAAATCACCTTGGAAATCATGGACTTCTCTGCATCAATGAATGCACTCTTCCCAAGTAGTAATCGCTTAGCCAAATCCTTCTTATAAAATCCCTCAAAGACATCCTTGCCATGTGTCCTAAGCAGTAGAAGACATTCAGAAGATATCCATTTCTTCACAAAACAACTAAAGCAAACTTTGAAAACCTGCAACCTGAGGACTATTCCATGAATTGGGATAAAATAATCAACAATGCTCAACCCCAAAAATGTACCTGGATGAATCTAAAAAGAACAAGCACTTTATCGAGTGTGCTTTCGAGTTCCTCCTCAGAGGTTCCTTTGTTCCTAGCTCGAAGCTTGCTATCAATGAACATAGCTATCAACTCTGTAGGTCAATTCTGTACCACAAAAATTGTCTGAGATGTTCAACAATGTTTTGGAAGCATGCATACTTCTCTTTCTACAAGAACTCATAAAACTAGCAATTTCTGGAAGTACGCATATTTCAATGCATAAGATTTCAACCTAAAACTTTGGACGAGATCATTCACACCCACACAGAGAATCCAAATTGTCAATACATCAAAAGTCTTAGCTAGTTCCCTATTTAGAGATCTTATCTGCAACTAACTTGTGGGCGTTGGACATTTCAATGGTACTTGTCTTGTTGAGAACAAACTATACCCCATAGTAATATCTACTACAAAACACAGAATAATAAGGTAGCTATTTCCACATTGTAATACACAATTCCATGTGCAGAAATAATCAAGAATTGCCACTGAAATCTGGGCACAAAAAAACAGGTAGACAATGGTTCATGTTAGAAAAACCTGACGAAGGTTGATGAGATGTTCAAATGCATCTTTGAGAATGTTGGAGAAGCTTTCATTTTTGGAAAAGCTTTCTTCCCAAACAACATCAAGGCAGGCCTTCAAATCCAAAAGCCATGACACCATATCCTTGTCTTTCTCTTCATCCATTACAATATTGTGCCCTGTCATCTTAATGTATGCACTTAAAGCTTGCCGTAGAAGCTCGAGTGCATTCACACGGGAAAAAAGAGCATACATTCTCTGAAGATCTTCAACACGGTTTGCAATCATTAGCATTCGGTACCCTTGCAAGAAAAGTCAAATTTTGATTTCAAGTGTGAATATAATACCGGCTTAGCCATAGGCTAAACCATAGACTATCAAAAACTCTTGACGACTCACCAGATTAGACTACTCAATAACTCTTGGAAACTAACCAGAACTTGATGAATTAATCAAGCCATTTGCATAAAAAAGCTTTAGCATTAGGTTGCCTTGCTTGTTAAACATAAAGAAAATCCTTGCAGTGGCTCAAATGAGTTCTTTGGTTCTCATGTCTTAAGAAAGTCTTGGCTTGATTGTTAACACTAAGCACACAACAGAATAATTCAACTAGAGGCACTACTCATCAGCACAATATGCTCAAATGAGCTAGCCACAGTGACATGTAAGATATCCCTTGAGAAGCTAGACCTCTAGCAGTGATGCTGTTCCACTGTGGGGATCCACAGCACCAAAAACCCATGCATCACAGTGATTTCCTAATATAATGTAGCTAGGGTTTATATGCATATACAAAATGTCAGCTCATGGGAAGCAACTTCACTTATGCATGTCAGCAATAGTTTCTTATTGCAAATGACTGAACATCCAAGCCTCCAAACCCAACATCTTGGCAAATCCTCATTTGTTACATTTCTAAAACACAAGTTACATTTCTGCGCTAAGAAGGAATTCCAGAAATCCACTCTTTCCTGCATGCTCATCCTGCAGAAGCTCAACATGTTAGCCAATAATGTAGGCCTTTATCACTAGAATTGCAGCACAATACTTATCAGGCTCCTCTGCTCCTTTTATGATGGCAATCACATTCCGTATTCGCATCACAGTCTGATTCGCCTGAAAAAGGTCATCCAACCCTCATTGGTCAGTCCCTCTCTAAATCAGTGTTCCTCAACTTCAAGCCCATCTATGTGGCCATTACTTCCATTCTCAGTACTCCGTGTCAGGAGTATACATTGAAGCCAGTAAAAGTGTGTTTAGGCACCCACCTGCTGGTTGGAAGAGTGCAAATATTCATAGACAATTGAATAGACTGCTAGAAATAAATCTCATCATAATCAAGAAGTCTCCATGCTTGTAACTAAGAAAGCCAAAAGAAGGTTCAAAATTTCCCAATGAGGACTGAATATGAACACTGCTGAAAGCACAAACATGATGAGAAGGAAATGACATCCAGCAAAGGCCAAAAGAAAAGAAGTCATTCTTCTCAGAAAGATCACCAGAAGAAGACAAAAAAAGAGACATAGAAAAAAGAACCAGAGAGAGATAGAGAGAGAGAGACCGACGAACGGACAAACAAACAAAAAGAAGGAAAATTAAATCAGGAAAACAGACGCAGAACAACAAATAACCAAGTCTGAAAGCAAAACCAGAGAACGTACATGCTCCAGGCCGGAGCAGACTTGTGATCTCGAGTTTCTTGAGACTGGAATAGTAGAGCCCCTAGACGACGGGGATGACGATGGTCCTCCTCCTCCTCCATCTCCTTCGCACCTCGGGCTACCAGTCTTTCTGCTGCTACTGCTGCTGTTGTTATCGTTGGTTCTGTGTCCAGTACTTGTACTAATACTACTACTGGAGGTTGCAACCCCATCTGAAAAACAAAAACCAAAAGACACAATGCCAACAACGTCCGAGGGAGAGACCGGAGAGTGACAGGAGAGAGAAGAGAGAGAGAGAAGGGAAGGGCACAAGCAAGAGAGATAGGGCATTGCATTTTGCGCAGCAATGACAACTAGATCCGGGTATCATAACGGGTGTCTCCACGATTGTTATGGATATCTATCATCGTCCAGGTTATTATTATTATTTTTGAAGGCTTTTATTTATTTATATTTTGTTGGGGTGAATTTTGTGATGATGCAATTTTGTAATTTTTACACGTAAGGTGCAAGAGATATGGAATTTTGAGAATTTTTTGTGGTCATAAATTTGGTTTTTCTTGGGTAAAAAATGAAATTTGGATTTCATACTTAAGTTAAAGGAGGTTTATGATTTGCTCTTTCAAAAATGCATTCAATGTTACAATTTGTGCTTAAAGGCACAAGTTTATTCTACGGTTACATATTTCATTCTCGTGCAATTATGTTTGTACACTAAGTAAAATAAACGCAAATATTGTTAGCATGGACCTTTTGCATTTTACACAAGAAAAAAATTTCCTTTTTTCTTTTTTCCTCTTTTCAGAGGAGACAATATGACACTGCCAAATTGTGCAAAATTTTGCCATTACAGGAACCACGGAAATTCTCCTTGCCCGTCCCTAACTCCAACATTTCTACCCTCGTACATTTTCCAAAGACAAATTCTCACTTTGTGTGGAGCTCCGGACAAGGTGACCATGTCATTGGAGCCAGGCATGGACAGAGAGGTTGCATAACCATCTCCTCCTCATAAAAGACGAGCAAAAGCCGGCTCATCCCACGAGATCCAAACGCACAAAAGCTCAATATCGTCACGGTACATTCGGTAGGGTTTAATGGATTTTGCCCAAGCCTAAGACCAAAATCTCAAAAAAGATTAAGACCATACCACCGATTCCTACCGAACATGATCTATCTTAAAAAAAAGTGTGAAAATGGAAACAATTTTTTAATTTTAAAAAAAAAACTTTTTGAAAATAATCTGCATACCATGACCAATGATTTTTTAAAGAATTTTTTGGGGAAAAGATTGTTTATTTCTAGTATAACTTCAACTACTTTTACTAATTTTTGGGGAAAAAAACAGTGCCAAATTGTTTATATCCCAAAATTTTAATTTTAATGAAAATAAAACCCTGAGCAAGAAGACATGCGGAATGTAAAACGGATAATGTAATCTTAGGGTAAAGCCCGAGGTCACGGGCTTAATCAGAATAAGGGCCCATGGGCATTAGAGCCAAAGGTGAACTCGATACCGGTAAAGCCCCGGTCAAGGGCTTTTTTTTTTTTTGATCTAAAGACTTGCATCCATTTTCTTTTTTTCTTTGGTGTTTTTCAATCTCATTATACCCGCCAGATATCAGGGGAAAAAATAAAATGGAAGTGAGAATTTTGTAAAGGGAAACTCTCATGAATGAACAAGCATTCTTTTGTTTTCTTATTTCCAAACAAAAAAAAAGAGAGAAAAATTTGGAAATTAATGTGGAAATAATAAATTTAAGGGAAAATTCAACTAATTTTTGCTATTATAAAAAAAAATCAGATTTTTGACATCACAAAAAATTGAAAAGAAAAATGGAAGGTGGTTGTGTGGATAGATGATCGATTCACAGCAAAATCCTTATAGGTGGGGTATGGACAAAAATAGTATCAATTTTTTAAAATTGGAAAAATAATAATAATGAAAAACTGTAACTAATTTTTAAAATATCATTTTCCATAAGTAAGTAGGTAACTAAGTAGGTGGGTCGGTAGGTAAGGTAGGTAGTTGATTTTCATGTGACTGATCATAAAAATATAGTTATGAATAGATGGATGAAATGTGACCATGTCAAATGAAACTTTGTTTTAGATGAATTTCTTTAAAATATAAAAAATGAGTTGCGCACGGGTAATGTCATGTCACGCGGAGCCCAAGTTGGGTATTACCCCAAAAACAAAAAACAAAAAAAAAAAACAGCTTCGGGCAGAAAGTAAATAAGTAATTTTTTTAGTTTTGGGTTAAAAATAAAGAGTGGTTTAGGGCAGATGACAAGAATTAAAAGATAACTTAGGCATGTTAATATTTATGGTCATGATAAAGAATAATTTCTTTGGGCAGAAAAATAATAAATTTCAGCTTTGGGTTGGTAAAATTTTGGAAAGGGGGGCGCAGATTATTAAAACAAGTGGACACCATCCAAAAGAGTCGGATGTTGGCCCCCAAAAAAACTCATTCGGGCAGCGAATAAAATACTTTTGAGCAATTCTTTGGGCAGAAAATTAAATAGTTTGGAGGAAACAAAATAAATTGGGCAGCAAATCAAATCATTTTGAGCAGATTTTTCTTTGGAGCAATTATTGGGGCAGTGAATAATTTCCTTTTAGCAGAAATATGGGCAGAAAATCAAAATATTTTTTTGAGCTTCGGGGCTGGGGGAAAAAAAAGGTGGGGGCGGTTGTGGTAGGGGCAGATGAAAACAACACTAATAAAATACTTCTAAGGGCAT
The DNA here is from genome assembly GCA_963921925.1 of Sphagnum tenellum. Taxonomy (NCBI): domain Eukaryota; kingdom Viridiplantae; phylum Streptophyta; class Sphagnopsida; order Sphagnales; family Sphagnaceae; genus Sphagnum; species Sphagnum tenellum. The sequence goes on from OY998146.1 coordinate 22,240,880, forward strand.
TCAAGAAAATTTTCTGAGCATTGGGTCATCGGCACTACAGGGCAGCGAGTAAAAAATCACTTTTGAGCTTTGGCCGGGTTCAACCCGTGAAAATAAAAATGGGCAGAAGGAGGGGTAGTAGGGGCAGATGATGAAAATAAAAACATATTTTTGCAGGCAAGATGTCAACTCTAGAATCACGCTCTCTCTTCATTCGTCGTCTCTTTCGTCGCACTCCATCGTCTCCTCTCTCTATCTCGCGATCTGTCGTCGTCGTCGCAGTAATCTTGTCATTGCCACTTCTTCTTGTTGTTATTGCCATCATATTTTTGTGTAAAACGCTGTCTATTTTCTTTCAGTTTTTACAATTCTCGATCCCATGAAGAAATGTGATTTCTAGACGACTTCTTAGTAGAGAGGGTGGGAAGGGAGAAGGACTAGGACGTGCAGGAGGACGAGGACAACAACAACAATAGCGTTGTTTGATTCTTACTTTTGTGGCCGCTCACAACTCTGCACTCTATTGTTGCGGTTGATGGTGTCGAGTCGATCGTGCGGGCCAGAGGCAACAATTTTTTGTCTCCTAGTGCCATCGGAGTTGTAATAAGAAGTCGTGATGCATTCATTCTCTACCCGGACCTCAAAGTGAACACCGAATTCTGTTACGCTTCGTGACTATCCTATTTCTGTCTGTGAGGGAAACAAAAAGACTTTTCGAGACAGAATTTGATCACTGTTTTTTTTCCTTTTCCCCTTTTTCTTTTTTGGCGGTTGTGGCGAACGAAGTTTTGTGTTGTGATCGGGTTCCTTATATCTGGGAAGTTTTTATTCTCGGCGGGAGGAAGAACAAGAGGAGGAAATGGAAAGTTCAGAAATTGCAACGTTGTTCTTGTGGAGGAGTTTATTTTTTTGGCTTTGGATTTGAAGTTGCCGATAGACTTGCCATTGTCCTTTTTCGAATTCTTTCCCGTTTCTTGTGCTGTGTTGCACGCATTCTTCTTCCCCCACACGGAGTGCTCGAAACCTGTTCATGATCCAGGTCTGTAGAAGAAGTTGACGAGAAGGAATCGTTGACGCCTGACAAGCTGCTCAGTGCCTCGAGTCGAAAGTCTCCGAGTCCTGAACGTAGACACCTCCGACTGTTCTTCTCCACCTCTGAGTGGCATCATCAGAATTTGAGTGTTCACTTTTCTTGGGGGGGGGGGAAGCCTAGCGGCGATGGATTTTGTCAAGATCAGCTTTACGGATGTTCTGGACATCTGGAAGCATCACAAGAGTATAGGAGTTCGAAGAGGAGAGAATAGACAAAGCCTGGAAAGACATTCCCCCAAAAGGAAAGAATACAGTGGGATGCAAGTCTTGTATTGAGCCATAGGGAGGAGAAAATTAGCTTCTGTACAAGCAGCTTTTGTTTCATGGCTTTCTCAAGTTCACATATTTTCTTCCTGCAATACAACGGAGGTCTGGAATTTGAGGCTTTTTTTACAACAAGCCATGTTGGTGCTGCTGTTACGGGTGGCTATTTGGCTCAGGGAGGGATCAGCACAGGGACTGTTTGAGGAGGGTGAAGAGCATTGTTGGAACTCAAAAACAGTATAATAGGTGCAAACAAGCGGCTTGCAAATTGGGTGGCCACAGACCTCCTTCCTCGCAATCGAACTGGAGCGACATGCACAGGAGACTCAGTCACAGCCATCAATCTCTCGGTCTCAATATCTCAGGCCAAGTTCCAGAAGGTGTGCTAGGTGAGTTTAGCCGAAGTTCCAACTCCACAGCAGCCGAATCTGAATAGATCCTTTGTATAACTATGGGTCTTTTTGCAATCTTCCAGTGCAGCGCTCTCCACCACTCTCAGATGGTGGCTCAGCAAGTTTGAATTTTTGTTGAGTCCTTCTTTCAGGTCGTGATTGATTTCTAAGAGTCTGTCGTTATTACGGTCACAAAAAAAGCTTCTATAACATTCAGATCCGTTTTGGATTGTCATTTGGGCTTGCATCGGTCTTCTTGTTTTTGTGGTTGCACTCGCGAGGAAACTAGTTCAAGAGCGTTTGATTTGTGCATTCAGTCGGGGTTCGTTTTCACACTCCAGTCCCTACAATTCGTAGAGTCAAAAAATTCGGTCAAGTTTTGGACATCTTGCAACAAGGAATTTAGCAGTCAAGATGCTTCATTTAACACTAGGAACGTCTCTACTACGAAAACTTGAAGTCAGTTTTCTTAATCAATCTTTTCTCTTCCTTTTTTTCAGCTGGGGATAAGTGATTCGTTGAATTTTATGTCTAGTCATTACTGTAATTCATGCCTTCTATCTCCCCTTTTGACTTTTTTCTACCTGCTACATGTCTTTTTGATCGTGCGAAGCTTTTGTGGGAGGGTTGGGCCAGTCGGCACTTTGATTTGGTTCAAAACTTTCGGTCAATCTTGTTGCTTTGTCCTTATTTTATGTTGTCAAGTGCAAAGCATCATCTCGAAGGGGGATCCTTCCTTTCGGTCCTATCGACGGTACGTTCTCAAACATTCAATTCGGATTTAAATTTTGCCACTAAAAGAGGAGGCAAAATATCATACTACAACTTTGATAATCTAATTTCTAAGCTTCACGGTACATAGATAGTGTGCCGGGGACCGATAGCCTTCCAGCTAGTCTGGTACTAGTAACACTTAGAGCCACTTTTCCTGCGGTCCAAATATTGCTAGGTTCATATTGCATGGTAGGTGGGGCATGTGATAGGCAGCACAAAGAGAGTACTTTGTTGAAGATCATTGTTTTGCATGTGCACAGAGAGAGAATACATCCCGCTTCTTTTCAGACAAATGGAGACGGGGTTTAGTGCAATTTGAAACGGTGAACGACAGAAACAGCCGTTAATGCCATCTTCGGTCTCATTTGGGTTGTACAAGCTAGCTAGGAAATCTTACTACTCCGGACCCTGGGGAATACAGATCCGGGTGGCAGCTGTCCCCTCGATTTGCTCAACTACAACCTAAGGGGCTTGAACTTGAGTTACAGTTACATGGAAGGTCCTTCAGCCACAAGGATTTCACGGGCGACAAAACTCCATACACGGGACCTTTCATACTCAAGTGTTTTTGGACCAGTGCCTGATGCTTTTGGGAACTGGCCGCCGAAACTTTGGAATTTCAAAGCAACAAATTTTACGAGAGTTTTGCCATCTAGCCTTGGGAACCTCACAAACCTGACCGAAATTCATCTCGGCCTTGCAAACTTCACACCTACATCGGGGCCCTCTCGGTTTGCAAATCTCAAAGTGCTTGACCTAAGCTCCAGCAATTTCATCGAGGGGCCAATCCCATAGCGGGTCCAGGTGTTGCCCAACCTGCAAATTCTGGACCTCGCAGCTTGCAGCCGGACAGGATCCACGACAGAATTGGTCGTGTTTGTCGTTGTTTTTGTTTTGATCTTTATTTTGTTTGGTGTCATCTCTGAAGTGCATGGGACTAGATGCATAACATCGGAATTGTGTTGCAAAAATAGATTTGCATGAGTCGTTTGAAGGTTTTGATTTTGAGTTATGAATTTGTGAAGTTCATAAATTATTTTTTTTATAATTCATGCGTGTTAGTTTGTAAACGAGATTCTAGAGTTTTCTTTTTCCCATGGTAAATTAGAATCCAACGGTAAATGATATTAAAACTTTTGGATTGGACGGGCATATGCGCAAGGGTTTTGCTAATGACGATGTTCATTCGAAATCGGGGATTTTAACTATGGGATGTAGGGTAGTAGTCGGTTTGATTTCAACATTAAGCGAACCATTTACATTTGAAAACATTGCAACACTTAGTGACTCGGAGGAATAAGCAAAAATTTTGCGAGAGGTTTTAAAGGTTGAACTCATCTTGAAAAAAAAAACATGGGTCCCCCCATTGTAGGTTGTTTATCTCTGGACCTTTATTTGTGGCGAAGGATGGTAGTAAAGGAAATCTCATTTTGCTTCAAACTATGCGTTGATTTGCCATTTTGTTTACGAAAATTACGACGCTAGTAATACAACGAAAAAAAAGAAAAATATGATTTTTTAGAACCAACAACAGGGGAGCACTTGTATGAAAAAGCATAGGTGAAGCAAACATCTAGTTGTTCGGGGTATGGGGAAAAGTGCTACCATGACTTTTGATTCAAAGGAGTTATAGTAGGAAAAATCCAAAAAGAGATTTGTCATGGGTTATGAAGCCATCATAGATCATTTTGGGAAGGGTAATCCTTATAAGAAGGATGATGCATAAGAAGAACAAATTAATGGAGGACCTATACATATAATCTGTGCACTGTGAGCGTAATGTAGGAGGTTGGAGGCTGTTTGACCAAGAAAAACGCCTCGTAGTGCAAGGCTGTTTTACCGCAGGGGGAGGCTATTTTAAGCATATACATAGGATATAAGCATATGATTTTGAAGATGTTCGAAAATGTTAGGGAAATTTTGGGCGAAACAATAAATATAGATATAATATAAGCGCGGCAAAAGTGATAAGGTAATGGGACATAAGGAGGGGGAAAGGGAAAGGATAAGAATAAGGAAAAGCGAATAAGTTGGGCATAAGGATAAGAAATAGGGGCAAGTTGAGCATAAGTTTGCAAACGCGAGGAAGTTTAGCATAAGGGGGCATAAAAGGATAAGGAGGGCGAAAAGAGAAAGGCGGGCATGAAGAAGAGAAGGTGGAAAGAATGGAGAAATGGGCATGAGAGAGGATAAGGGGATACGTTCGGCATAAGCGAGGTAAAGTAGTGAAAAACAATTTAAAGCGTGTAAAATAGGGTAAAGCACGATAAAACAAGTTAACACACGGCAAAGCGCGTGAAAGCAGGGTAAAGTAGGAAAAACGAATTAATATGATGGAAGCGACATAAAGGGAGTTAAAGCGCGATAAAGCGAAGATGACCAGGGTGAAGCGACTTAAAGCACAATAAGCGGAAGAAAGCGGGTTAAAGGGTAGCAAACGGAATAAAGCAGGGTAAAGTGCGGCAAGCGGGGAAAAGCGCACTAAGCGAAAGAAAGCACCATAAAGCGCAATAAGCACGAGAAAATGGGGTAAAGTGTGATCAGTGGGAGAAAGCGCAATAAAGCACGGTAAGCAACAAAAAACGTGGTACACAAGAAAAAGAAGAGTAAAGCACAGTAAGCGAGAGAAAGCAAGGTAAAGTGCAATAAGCAGTCAAAAGCGCGAAAAAGTGCGGTAAGCGGGAGAAAGTGCAATACAGTGCGCAGTAAGTGGGGGAAAGGGGGGGTAAACCGAAATAAGTTGGAGAAAGCGCAATAAAGCGAGGTAAGTGGGAGAAGCCTTTAACGTATGATCAAGGCATCATGGGCATAATGCCCAGGGCTGGGGGCTGTTTGACTGGGAAAAATACATTGCGGTGCCGGGCTTTTTTTGCATAGTGCCGGGCTTTTTTTGTCGACTTTAGTTACTATTAGTTACTTTTTTTACTTGTGGTAAGTTTTGTAAGTTAATTTTTACTGGTGAAAGGGGTAAGGTTTGTTACTTTTTGTTACTTTTTTTACTGTTCGTAAGTTTTGTAAATTATTTTTTATTGTGGAGACGGGGGAAAGGGTGCACCTTGATTTTTTTTCTTTTTTTGTTTACTATTGAGGGGGAGGGGGGTGGAGGTTAATGTTTTTTTTCCCGTAGATATATGAAAAGGTGGAAGGAGGAGGGGGGAAAGGGGTACATTTTGGGGGTTTAGGGTTAAATGTCTTTTTCATTGTGGAGAGGCTAGGGAGGGGTTCAACGGGGGTAATTTTTTTTACAAAGTCATCATGGGACGGGGGAAAGGGTGCACCTTGATTTTTATTTTTATTTTTTTACTGTTGAAGGGTGGAGGGCAATTTATTTTTTTTCCCTGGATATATGAAAAGGTAGAAGGAGGAGGGGGGAAAGGGGTACATTTAAGGTATTGTAGAAATGTTTTTTTCATTGTGGAGTGGCAAGGGAGAGGTTCACCGGGGGTTTTTTTTACAAATTCATGGGAGGGGGCACTCATGGGTTCATAGGTGTTTTTCCGGACGTCCAAGGTAAACCATCTACTTAATAAGCGATTCCATTTAAACTTTTCCAAACTTTTACTATTGAAGGGGGGCCCAAAAAGGTGAGGGTATTTTTGGATTATTCAGGGGGAGCGCCTAGGGTTATTTATTTGAAAGTCGTCCAAAATGACCCTAAGCTTCTGGATTTAGGGCTCATTAACAGCCTTTCATTCTCCAAAAAACCCAGCACTTGCAAAAAAATGCTGCTTGGCTGCGTTGCGGTGCATTGCGCAAGGGGTTTAGGGTCCGGTCTTATTTTCTTGAATCTTCAACAATGTGAGTTGCAATCAAAATATGTTGATCTTGGACCCACCTCAGGCTGTGGCAGATTCTGGAACCCTATGAACCTGTCATTGCATGAGAGTAGAAGGCCACCACTCAATAGAACCCTGAGCGAGCCTCCTCTCCGACCAGGACAAGCCGTGCCAGTAGTTGCCTGTCCGGTATAGTGGCTTGCTCTTCCATTGTCTCCCACGGCCATCACCAAGCCTTCATCGATATTGAAATGGCCATGAGGATGGTAGTATAGGATTTGAGCACCAAAATGAACTGACTTTGTATTTCTTCTACTGACAAATGTCATCTAGCACGCATTAAGAGAGCTCATTTTCATACTTGCCATGCAGCCTTAAATCTTGGGAGACTTTGGCATGCCTGATCAAAGATCGCGTATGCTAGAGATAATGCTGTTGTTTTCGCCCACGCATCATGGTGGACGAGGGTGTAATCCATGTCATGTCCAACAATAGTGACTAGGCGCAAACTTGGTGTACGGCTGCAAAAAAAAAATCCTCGCGATGGTCTTCCTTGTGGGTACTGTTTCTGCATACAATAGCAAGAGTCGTCTCCGAGCATCACTCAAATGCGCCTCCTTTCAGCACCCCAATCGATTATCGCAATCTCTCCCCTTTCCTCCTTTCTTTGTTGTTTAGTGCAGACGAGGGCCCTCGCTGATTGAAGATCCCTTGTATCTTGGAGATCATGTATAAGAGCACCAAAGTACTTCTAAAATTTGTAACTCCTGTGGATATGCATCTGCCTGCCGTGTTTTCATTGTTGCAATCTCTGTACTTGAGTCCAATCCCTCATCCTCTAAAGCAATCAAAAGAGAGGGGGTTTAGGAGTGTTGAGAGAACTATATATAACAACATATATAGTGTAAGTATTGTAGTCGGAACAGAAAAATAAGCCTGATGGCACGAAGACTATGCGTGGATGGAAGGATGAGCTAGCCTCCTATTAGGACTGGACCAAGAAAGCATGCACTATGAATGTAGTATGCAAACAAACGTCCCTCACAAAAGCTTCAAAATAATCTGATCCGTCGAAGTTTTGACTTGGGTTTCGATTGGGGTTGGCAGTTGCTACTGTCGCTTCTGCAAAGATTGGATCCAAGATAACGTTCTCTTTGGGATCATATGATACTTGCCTCTTTTTTCGTGCGTCTTTCTCTTGCTCCCACATATCTTTTGTGCACACCGGTTTGAAACCACATGCATACCAACCGGGGCAAGACGCCGGCAAGAGAACTGCAATCGCATGCAAAGTCCTTACTTTTGACTTGCTGTAACACGAAGTTTCTAATTCCTACAGATTTATCGCAGCATTGAGCATGTACAGCACAAGTTCGGCGGATGTCACACTAATACCCAAGATTTTCGTAGAAGAATCCACATCCACAGACAGATTCTAAGTTCCGGTGTCTCTTGACTCCGAAGGAGTTGCAGTCCCTTTGAAAAGAGGTCTTTTTAAAGCCATTAACAAGGCCAATCTAGTTGCTTGCAAGGTAGCCCCAAGCCCCCCACTTGAACAAAGATTAGAAGCTCCGAAGACTTAATATTGGATCTGAACTTATTCTCTTCATGATGTACCAGCCCGTTAGCATCTGACATGTCCTAATTATCTTCGGAATATTGTTAATGTTGCTAAAGTGAGCATCGAACGACGTCTTGAGAGGATGTAACAAATTCCAAAGGACACCCAGAGAGTTTACTGCATTTCACTGCATGCAGTTCACTGCATGGAGCACCAATATTGGCTATAGTTTTGAGAGCAGGAGCTGCTCCAGTCCCTTGCGGGTAAGGCAGCTGAGGGGACCGCACACCTGGAAGGAGTGAGTCATGTCGACCGGGGCTACGAGAAATTAGATCATGAGTTGCATGTTCTCGGTGCATCAATTCGGAGATTGCCTTGCCTACCCTTTGACTCGACGATGTAGCACTCTCACCTTGAACGAGAACTTTGATTCGTTGCTGGCTCTTTCCCACCCAGGAATGTATTCAGAGGAGAAGAAACGCAACGATCGTCTCTTCCCTTGTTCGGGTAGTCTTTAGTGAACTGCAAATTAAGTCAGCTTAAAAGTGCCTGAAGACAAAGAGTAAAACGCATTAAGGAATGCAATACAATGGCTCCCAAAGAAAGGGACAAAGCACAAACATGCTTCTTACCTTCAATGCGATGCAAAGAAAATTGACCTACATCTATAGAACACAAAAATTGTTCAGATTCGATAAGGCAACCATACATTCATACACCGAAAGCTTCTAAGAATAATAAAAATAGAGATCGATGAAGTTGCAGAGAAATTTCCGCAACAATAATTAAAGGGTACATGATAATGAGTGCGGTCATGACCTCATGAGAGTCGCTCACAAAGCGACAGACCATCACCTTCCTCACGAACGGCAGTGACGAGCTGCCATCACTACCCACTGAGTTCGTCGGCTCCCAACAGTGGGTGTAGATAGGCATATAATAATCTTCCCAAAAAACTTGGGCAAACCATTATACACAATCTGCGTCCTCAATTTCTGTTGCCTTTCCGGAAGCAATGGGAAGACTCAGACGTGATGTTGGCTAGCACTCAAGACACATTGCTCATCAAAAAAGTCAACCGTATTGACACGCTCCCAAGTCACGGGGTGAAACCCACTTGAGGGTTTCACAAAGTCAAGTTACGGAAGTTGAGACTGGGAGGCACGCTCCTGGCTTCCAACTCTAGAAAGGGGTAGAGGGTCGAGTTGGGAGCCCAGGGATTAGACTAGGAAGAGGTATTAGTTGATCAAGCTTGAATCTGCATCAAAACAAACCACCCACGTGGTTAGTTCACATTCCGGGACCCCCTATACATATAATCTGGCCACTACGTCTCATAAGGACGCAGGCTGGAGGCTGTTTGATCGCCAAAAAGCCCTATACATATGATCTGGCCACTATGCCCGCAGGGACGGGGGCTGGGGGCTGTTTGACCCCCAAAAAGGGTGCGTAGGGAAGGGTTGTTTTGCCGCAGTGGGGGGCTGTCTTTTTTTACTTTTTTCACTTTTTGTTACTTTTTGTCACTTTTTTTATTGCTCGTAACTTTTATAAGTTACTTTTTACTGCTGAAACAGGGGTAAAGTTTGTTACATTTTTACTTTTTTACTGTTTGTAACTTTCATAAATTACTTTTTAATGTTGAGAAGGGCCAGGGTTTATATTTTATTCATTATGCGAGGGGGGTGCACCTTGATTTTTTTCCTCCTTTTTTTTTACTGTTAAGGGGGAGGAGGGTGGAGGTTAATGTTTTTTTTTTCCCAGATATATGAAAAGGTGGAAGGAGGAAGGGGGAAAGGGGTACATTTAAGGTTTTCTGGAAATGTTTTTTTTCATTGTGGAAAGGCTAGGGAGGGGAAGGGGGTAATGTTTTTTACAAAATCATTATGGGCGGGGAAAAGGGTGCAGGTTGATTTTTTTTCTTCTTTTTTTTACTGTTGAGGGGGGAGGGGGGTGGGGATCAATGTTTTTTTTCCCCTAGATATATGAAAAGGTGGAAGGAGGAGGGGGGAAAGGGGTTAATAGGGTTTTCTGGAAATGTTTTTTTCATTATGGAAAGGCTAAGGAGGGGTTCAGCGGGGGTAATTTCTTTTACCAATTCATTATGGGACGGGGGAAAGGGTGCACCTTGATTTTTTTTTCTTTTTTTTACTGTTAAGGGGGATAGGGGTGGAGGGTAATTTTTTTTTTGTCTTCATTTGACATGTGGAAGGAGGAAGGGAAAGGGATGATTTTTTTGTGTTTTTTTAATTTTGTTTCTTCATTAGGGAGTGGCTAAGGATAGGGGGTCAAGGGTTTTTTTTTAATATGTTGAAGGGGGATGGGAGGGAGTTTTTTTTTTTTTTCTATGTTGAAAAAGGATGAGAGGGTCTGGTCTTAGGGGTTTTAGAATCTTCTGGAAGAGACTAATTCTGGTGAGTATCCATAACTACTTGAATACGTATGCGAGAAAACTATTTCTTGTTGCTTGGATTACTGGTAAGCTATTGGATGGAAGGTTAAAACAATTTGGGGAAAATTGACAGTCCAAAAAACTGTCGGGACTTTTAAAAAACCCTTATTTTTTATTCAAGATAAAGACGACTAGATCAGGGGGTGCACACTAGGAGCTGAGACGAGAACAAGGGGTGGGTGCGGGGTCGTAGGGAATCGAACCCTGCTCCCCGGACCCGTGCAATTCCGATCGAACCATTGGGGTGAGGACCCATATTGAAACAAATGCGGAAACACTATACCTTTATTGTCTTCGGACACGTTCTACTGCTCCCTGGCATGCCAGAAAGCCACCAGTCCTCTCTTCTTGAGCACCTGGATGCTTTCTGCAACTGATATCCACATACATGTCTCTGATGGATTCAACGAGATCGGTTTTCACAAGAGCCCTAAGAATTATATGGTCCATCAAGCTTGGACTTCTTGTGCAACTCTAGTTCACCTTTTTTCCCCCCCTAAAATAAATATTGCTATTAGTGAGAACAGGCATGAGAGCCTTTGGGTGAACCCAAGCCAGTCCATTTAAATTATTTGTAAACATTACAAATTTTCCATGCTTAGACCAAATTAGGGTGTCTGAGTTCATATTTAACATTTTTTGGGCTTAATATGGCCACTGAGAGGCCTCACACAAAAAGGTCAAGGTACCAACATGGATGCCGGTTCGCCCCGGCCAACTTGTGGCACTTACACTAATGACTGGTTGGTCACCTTCAGCTTCTTGAGTGAGGCAACTTAGTGGCCAAATTAAACCCAAGAGACGTTAGATTTGGAATCAGAGACTCTGGTTTTGTCTAATCATAGGATATTTATAATATTTAAAAACAATTTTGATGAATTTTTCTATTTTTACCATGGTACCAATGTTGGTGCTTCTTCATCCAAGGCATGTATTCATAATGTTTAGAAGCAATGATGTTTATAAATGTTTTTACCACAGTTTCACTGCAGGGTCTGGTTCATCCAAACCTCCAGTTGAGGCCTCTTAGTGCATATATTTAACTTGCCAAATCTTAAATTTGGACTTGAGAACCCCAGCTCATCAAATTATGCCACGTGGCGCTTTGAAATTTTCAGAGTGCATTTTAGCCCTCAGGCCTACCTCCACTAATAATGGTCACATTTTCAAAAAGTTGAAACCTATTATTCTATAAGGAAAATCTATGAGTCCAAATTGCAACTACTTGGGTGTAGTCGTTGGTAACAATTCACATATAGAGTTTTGTAAGTGTTGAGTGCAAGGATGGAGGGATACAAAGAGCTTTATATGAAACTCCAAATCTAAGGGAAAACCTTTTCACACAAGATCTTTCAATTGTTTATGATAGTACCTCGGCTAGACCTTATGCAAATACATCGAGGGAGAGGTTGGCTTTGAGCAAAAATGAAAAACACCATTGCACATTTAGTGTAACAAAATTCCAAATCTCAAGAGCATTCAGAAGTTTGGTTGTAACACTTTTGTTCACGTGCTTACAGTGTTCACTTGTAACCAAGAAGGAGCTCAAGAGTTTTATTTCCTAGATGGATAGTCACTACAACTATAAGATGCACCAATTATGCAAAATCCATCTATTGCACCAACTCACAAACCCATTGCATTCCTTCATATCTAACCTTCAACGTATATATCAGTTCTTGGGGTTATCCTTCGTTTGAGTAAACCTACCCACATTGGGTTGCAAATAAGGCAATGCGTAGCAGAAATTCTATGAACCACTCTTACCCGTGGCTTAAGGCTTGACTTGAGAATTATTATTCTTCCTATTGAATCTTAAGAAACCAACATTAACAATAGGAGTATGTCCATTTTTAAAAAAATAGAAAAACAAACCCAAAGCCATCACAAACACACACACATGCCTTAGTTATTCATTACTAAACCTTATTACATGTATCCTCCTATACATATGATCTGCGCACTACGCTCGCAGTGCGCGGGGCTGGGGGCTGTTTGACCACCAAAAAGAGATTGTAGTGCGGGGCTGTTTGAGCGTAGTGCGGGGCTATATTTGTTGACTTTTTTTACTTTTTGTTACTTTTTGTTACTTTTTTTACTGCTCGTAACTTTTATAAGTTACTTTTTACTGCTGAAACAGGGGTAAAGTTTGTTACTTTTTAAAACTTTTTTTACTACTTGTAACTTTCATAAATTACTTTTTACTGGGCCAGGAAGCCCAGGGTTTATATTTTATTCATTGTGCAAGGGGGGAAAGGGTGCACCTTGATTTTTTTCTTTATTTTTTTTTACTGTTAAGGGGGAGCGGGGTGGAGGTTAATGTTTTCTTTTTCCCAGATATATGAAAAGGTGGAAGGAGGAGGGGGGAAAGGGGTACATTTAAGGTTTTCTGGAAATGTTTTTTTTTCATTGTGGAGAGGCTAGGGAGAGGAAGGGGGTAATGTTTTATACAAAATCATTATGGGACGGGGGAAAGGGTGCACCTTGATTTTTTTTCTTTTTTTGTTTACTGTTGAGGGGGAGGGGGGTGGAGGTGTATGTTTTTTTTTCCCCCGTAGATATATGAAAAGGTGGAAGGAGGAGGGGGGAAGGGGTACATTTTGGGGTTAAATGTTTTTTTCATTGTGGAGGGGCTAGGGAAGGGTTCAGCGGGGGTAATTTTTTTTACAAAGTCATTATGGGACAGGGGAAAGGGTGCACTTCGATTTTTTTCCTTCTTTTTTTTTAATGTTGAAGGGTGGAGGGCAATTTATTTTTTTCCTATAGGAGGCGGACAGTCACCATTTAATGTAAATTGATGGATGAAGGCATGGACGGATACACGATGGGACGGACAGATGGATTGAAAGGATCGTTTCATCCTGACATTTTTTATTATATATTATTCCTTATAAAATTTTCTTTTCCGGCAAATGTGACGACCGACAGTTAAATGCAATAATATAATTATGAAATTAAGAACAAAAAATTCCCATGGCATTTATAGGTCCGACAAAATTCCAAGAATCCATTTCAGTAGAGCATCGATTTAGTGTGATTAAATTACATGCATCGAGGTCAGCAGAAGAGAGCTCGCCAACAATTCGGTGACCAATCAGCCGACCGAATCACCCACGAGCACCGAGTAGAACCCGGCCCCCACAAACATTGCCTAACCAAACAGCTCAAAAACAATGTTCATGGGGCCTCCCCTGATAACCTCACAGATTGTGCATGTAATCCAGCTCCTCTTGAAATGGATTCCTAGAATTAATCCTTACCAACCAGTGAATGCAATAAGATAACCATGAGATGGAGAACAAACCTGGAATCATGCGCACACAACCATTCCCATGGCATTTATAGGTCCGACAAAATTCCAAGAATCCATTTCAGTAGAGCATCGATTTAGTGTGATTAAATTACATGCATCGAGGTCAGCAGAAGAGAGCTCGCCAACAATTCGGTGACCAATCAGCCGACCGAATCACCCACGAGCACCGAGTAGAACCCGGCCCCCACAAACATTGCCTAACCAAACAGCTCAAAAACAATGTTCATGGGGCCTCCCCTGATAACCTCACAGATTGTGCATGTAATCCAGTTCCTCTTGAAATGGATTCCTAGAATTAATCCTTACCAACCAGTGAATGCAATAAGATAACCATGAGATGGAGAACAAACCTGGAATCATGCGCACACAACCATTCCCATGGCATTTATAGGTCCGACAAAATTCCAAAAATCCATTTCAGTAGAGCATCGATTTAGTGTGATTAAATTACATGCATCGAGGTCAGCAGAAGAGAGCTCGCCAACAATTCGGTGACCAATCAGCCGACCGAATCACCCACGAGCACCGAGTAGAACCCGGCCCCCACAAACATTGCCTAACCAAACAGCTCAAAAACAATGTTCATGGGGCCTCCCCTGATAACCTCACAGATTGTGCATGTAATCCAGCTCCTCTTGAAATGGATTCCTAGAATTAATCCTTACCAACCAGTGAATGCAATAAGATAACCATGAGATGGAGAACAAACCTGGAATCATGCGCACACAACCATTCCCATGGCATTTATAGGTCCGACAAAATTCCAAAAATCCATTTCAGTAGAGCATCGATTTAGTGTGACTAAATCACATGCATCGAGGTCAGCAGAAGAGAGCTCGCCAACAATTCGGTGACCAATCAGCCGACCGAATCACCCACGAGCACCGAGTAGAACCCGGCCCCCACAAACATTGCCTAACCAAACAGCTCAAAAACAATGTTCATGGGGCCTCCCCTGATAACCTCACAGATTGTGCATGTAATCCAGCTCCTCTTGAAATGGATTCCTAGAATTAATCCTTACCAACCAGTGAATGCAATAAGATAACCATGAGATGGAGAACAAACCTGGAATCATGCGCACACAGCCATTCCCATGGCATTTATAGGTCCGACAAAATTCCAAGAATTCATTTCAGTAGAGCATCGATTTAGTGTGACTAAATCACATGCATCGAGGTCAGCAGAAGAGAGCTCGCCAACAATTCGGTGACCAATCAGCCGACCGAATCACCCACGAGCACCGAGTAGAACCCGGCCCCCACAAACATTGCCTAACCAAACAGCTCAAAAACAATGTTCATGGGGCCTCCCTTCATAACCTCACAAATTATGCATGTAATCCAACTCCTCTTGAAATGGATGTCTAGAATTATTCATTTATAATTTTTTTTTAGACAAATGTCACAACCAACCAGTAAACATAATAAGATAACCATGAGATTAAGAAGAAACCAAGAATTTTGCACACACAACACACACAACATTTACAAGCATTTATGGACATTTACATGCACTTCAAAAGACAAAGGTCATTCACACAATGTATTTCTAAGAACTCGCCAATTCTCTAGAAAGAACATAAAAGAAAGGGAAGAAGATATAACACCACGTCCTGTTTCAGAAATACTTTCCCGATTTCACAAATGCTGGCACTTCGGCATCCTAGGACCAGTACAACTCGAGGAGAATAAATGTCTGCACTCCCCTCTCAACAAAGCTTGCTGGCTGTAGCAGACAAACATATGAACTGTTATTATCTCTTCAGCCTAATATTGCAAGGCACCTTCTCCTTGTGGAAGAAGATTAGATATGGTCTCTACCAACAAAAGGAAAGAATGACTACAGGTGATAACTTTCGAAATCAGTTAGTCCAAGAACTGCAACCTCTGACCCCATAGAAAAGTGTTGAAGACTGCAACAAAGGTGAAAACACAAGCTTTAAGGGCGGGGGGGCAGCCAGCACCGTACATAAACATAGTGGAACCAGACCTAGATAAGACTTCCTTCGCAGGCAGACAGGCTGCAAACTCTTTCTATTTTCTCCTGCTTATTTCCGCACATATCTGGTTGATACTTTTTGTCACAATCTACTCTTGTGATCATTTTGCAAGATGAAAGTCAGAGAACAAGGCATCATCAGATCTGATGGCAGTAGTTGATACATAATTTCAAGTCCTACATTCTATTGTATTGGCCATGTGGAGATCCAACCGTTGGATCTCCAACTAGAGACCAATGTGTAGAGAGATCAACCACGAAATGGTCAATTCAGTATTAAAGGTTTGCTTTATCCTTGTGGTCAAGACAGAAAGAGAAGCTAGAGAGAGGAGATCAACCAAACTCGGTATTGATTTTTTGGGATTTTTGTGTTATGGAGAGGCAATCATTAGCCTACCTAAGACTGCCAAAGCCAATGTCGAGGAGCGCTGCAAGCATCACACATGGAGCCATCACTTTGAGTTGTAAACAAGCTAGTCAGAAGAGCCAGTTAGCATACAACCGCACTGTAGAAAAAAGGACATTAGCACTCTGGAGTTCATTGATTGCACAAATGCTCAAATGAGGTGAATTGAGAACTTTTTCATGACACTTTGCAAGGAAGTGCACTTGAAAGCCATGGGGATACTACACCTAATATCAGACAAAGCAATTGCTTCGGCACTCACCCCCTTGTTAAAACCATCAACAACAGGTCAATGATAATTCTTTTCCTGCTGCATATTCACTGTTTTCAAGCTAGCTCTATGTTTAGACTCTAACCCAAAAAGCATGTGCACAGGAAACAACATATCATGAGAAAGTCCATGGGGTGACAACAAATGTTATCTGGCCTCCCTTTCTTTTAGCAGAATGCAGAAATTTTGTTGGAACTGCACCAATGGAAGCAAGATACATGATTACAAAAGAGGGATTTAATGAAGAGGGCATCGTGTGACCAACTTGTGCTCATTACTGAAGAAAACTGCTGTCGGTATTCTCCAATCCATGTCATGAATAGAAACCTACCCTCACCACCCAACAATATACATGAGATTGCACACAATAGAATAATTCAACTAGAGGCACTACTCATCAGCACAATATGCTCAAATGAGCTTGCCACAGTGACATGTAAGATATCCCTTGAGAAGCTAGACCTCTAGCATTGATGCTCTTCCACTGTGGGGGTCCACAGCACCAAAAACCCAAGCATCACAGTGATTTCCTAATATAATGTAGCTAGGGTTTATATGCATATACAAAATGTCAGCTCATAGGAAGGTGACAACTAGTTGGTCCCTTATGGGACCTGAAGTGGAGGTAGGCCTAACGCTGTCTTTTAGAGACTACGTCGGTCTCTTGGTAGATCATCACATCCTGCCAGGCCTACCAAGCCTGAGTGTGCTTTGGGGGCAGCAACCATCCATGAGACCAGCTTGTGGGCTGGTTGGTCCAGGCATTTATCCAGCTTCATCTGGAGATCCTGGAGAATGTAGAGATGAAGAGGCAATTGATGAAGCATAAACCACAGAGTCCAGAGTTAGACTTTACTTGTTTCAGCTTGAAAAGACTGAGTTTGGTTTGACCGTATCCTTAAAAGTAAAAGACTTGTGTCAGGGAACAGAGAGAGTGAATCAGTTGATGATGGTGTGTCTGCAGCTCGATGCAAGCAAAACCATGATGAAGGCATACCCTTAGTTGCCTGCAAAAAAGACAGGGGCACACTAATAAATCCATTAGCAAGGAGGAGTCTTATGCCATACAGCCATGACCCAATAGCATTCACACATCTACAGATGTCAATTTCTTTAAGGAGGCAAGAGTTGTTTAAGACCCAAAAAGTTCATTCTGTTTCCTACATGTCTTCAAAGAATATTTGAGTAAACTCAGAAACCAGAGTTGAAGGGGAGCTAAAAAGGTCAGCTGAGATCGCAAAAGAATGAATACATGTTCCACCCCTTCCTCGGAGAGAAGGCTATTCACAAAGTGCACATCTGTTCTGTTCTCTAAAAGATTTGCCAGTTTTCTCCTCACTGTCCCATCCTGTTGAATGCACCATCCAACAATTCCCAATGTGATGAAGAAGAAAAATAAATGATGATGGACTCTCACATTGTGGATGATATTGCAAGCATGTAAACACACAACATGAACTTCAGGAATAAAATAAAAAACAAATGCAACATTATCCCACAGGACAAAAACCTAACCTGTCTTTTCAGTTCAACACTGTGCTCAAATCTGGTGTCTATCCAAGAGCCAACATTGAACTTTTTTTATGTTTTCAGGTCTTGCTAGAATTTACATTGAAACCAACAACCATGTGCACAGAAATAGCCCAACTGTGAGAACCAATAGGAATATTCACAAAACGGTAACTTGTACACCCAAGTCCTCATCACGGGATTAGAAGCTTAAGGGCCCAAGACATCTACACCTTGAGCAACTGAAGAACTTCTAAGTTGAAGCATCATGACCTGCCATGAGGGACTTGAAGGCCAGCTGCATGGAGTAGATTGTGGTAGTGAAAAAGGTCAGAACTTTGCTAAATAACTCTCAGTGCCTTGATCCAATCTAGTTCCAAACGGAAGGGCCCAGGACCTTGCTCCCCACCTTCTGGGCCACCTTCAGCAGTTAGAAAAAGACCCATGCCTGTCACACGAGCAGCATTCATTTCTGCATCACTCTCTACAATTTTCCCCTTCCATGTAGGCGGGTAACGTGCTAGTGGTATCTGCAGGGCCCCAAACCACATAAAATCTCTTCTTATTTTGAAAGGTATAGTGCAAGACTGTGTTGCAAACATATTGAAGTTAGAGTAATACATTATGAATATTGAAGGAGCAAGCCAAAGAACACATGTGATAGAATTAGTATAGCAATACAAAGCTTTGGGAACAACTGCTCATGTCAAATGGTAGCCAACTAGAACCAGATTGAGATTGTCCCACCCACTATTCGATTAAAAATAAAGAGGCCAAAAAGTCCCTGACCTACATGTGCAGCTACAAATATCATACCCTGCTTCAAGTTGTTCAGCTCTTCTCTCATCTTGTAATCAAGCCACAGGGAGTCACTTTTTTAGACTAAACATTACCTAACAACACCACCTAGGAACATAGTACTACTGTGAAAGTCAAATAAAACCTGAAGGGGGGATAAAAACATTATGCCATTTGTACTTAACTGATTTTTGACCCTGGGGTGGTTGAGTTTGCTAAGATTGTCAGTGAACCTTTGTTTCATTTTGAAGAAAGATTTACTCTAATGTGATGAAAAGTTCACAAATTATTAGACCCCAAGCAAGACCCACGGTCAGCCAAAAATTGCCTATTGCAGAAATGGAGTCTTGCACCCCGGAAATGTTGAATATCTGAAGTTTCAGAGCTTGGGAACACCTTACAAAAAAATAGCAGACGACGTACTAAAAAAATTCCTATCTCTTGCAACAACACTTCAATCTTTTCAAAAGCGTGGTCTTCGGCTGAGTACCTCAAAAATTGGACAAAAATCCAAGGAATTTCAATCCAGCTCTTGCAGAGGATTCCACCTGCAGAAGAAAAGTGGTCAAATGATTCAAGGGCCTTCAGCAACAAGAAGGTGGTCAAACTTGTTCTGGAATGTGATTGAACAAAACCCTCAACATCACTAGAACTCCGAGTGATACTGCAAAGTGAAGTAGAGGACGGCCCGCCAATCTGCGCAAATCAAGCTACAGGCGAAGATTTGATGACTCGGATCATACCATCCACAAGAGTGCAGTGTGATGAGACACAATCCGACCAAACTAGTGTAGACATCATACACAAGATCTGATTTTGCAGATGCCAGAAAAGGTTTATATATAGCAAGCGGATGGCATACCAGGGCGATGGTGGCGGGCTTGGCCAACACTGCAAAGTATTGCCACCCGTGTCAGAGTAAAGAACCAACGAACAGCAACCGCTTCAATTACGGAACAGATTCGATCTCGTGGCGCTCGACGAGCGCACATTTCTCTCATGGGAGACGAAGAACCATCGACATTGCAGCAATATACCAAGTGGCTTTTTCCGTGGACGCCTCCATTCCAGAGACGAAACAACAGGGGGAGAAAGATTGCCGATCTTCGCTGTGCACAACAAACTGCAGCGTAGAGCCCTGAAGCTCCCTAGAGCGGGACCACTAGTCCTACGACCTCTACGGGGGGAAAAACAATGGTCCGCAAAGCAAGACTCATGGGACTTCTACAAACTTCAAAGTGACTCCCAGCAAGACTCATGATCCCTTTCCAACTTCCAACACGTTCAAATATAGCAGGAGAAAACAAAGCCAGAAGGTGATCAACAAAAAACCTGGTTGATTGACAAGGGAAAAGAAATCGAAAAACCAGAACCAAGGACGCAGCAGCAGCAAGCGTCGTCGTTAATAGAGCCTCCTACTTCTCCTCTGCATTGAAAAATCCAAAGAAACACACACGACCGCCGCTTTCTTGTGTTGGCATCGTGGGTGAGAATGTAGTCAAGAGAGAGAGGAAGCTCCAAATCCAAGCACGAGAAAGACTGCGAAGAAACCCGTCCCTGGAAAACAACTCGAGTTAGAAGGATTGACTGGTAAATCGCGAGCCTCAAACCCTAGAGCCCTACTTTAGGACGACAGAAAGTATGTGGGCCTGGTAACGCCCGAGGACGGGTGCGTACTCGGACTATGGGCCCGTCCTCGGGCGTTACACATCGTAAAGACCCAGCTGATTTCTTTACGGGGTGATACCTGAAGAAGCTTGGAGCGAATGGGTATCTATCTCTACGGGGTGATGCGAATGAACAAGCATTATTTTGTTTTCTTATTTCCAAACGAAAAAAAAAGAGAAAAATTTGGAAATTAATGTGGAAGAAATAAATTTAAGGGAAAATTCAGCTAATTTTTGCTAATAAAAAAAAATCAGATTTTTGACATCGCAAAAAATTGAAAAGAAAAATGGAAGGTGGTTGTGTGGATAAATGATCAATTCACAGCAAAATCCTTATAGGTGGGGTATGGACAAAAATAATATCAATTTTTTAGAATTGGAAAAATAATAATAATGAAAAATTGTAACTAATTTTTAAAATGTCATTTTCCATAAGTAAGTAAGTAAGTAGGTGGGTAGGTAGGTAAGGTAGGTAGTTGATTTTCATGTGACTGATCATAAAAATATAGTTATGAATAGATGGATGAAATGTGACCATGTCAAATGAAACTTTTTTTTAGATGAATTTCTATAAAATATATAAAATGAGTTGCACACGGTAATGTCATGTCACGCGGAGCCCAAGTTGGGTATTACCCCCCCAAAAAAAAAAAAAAAAAGCAGCTTCGGGCAGCAAGTAAACAAGTAATTTTTTTAGTTTTGGGTTGAAAATAAAGGGTGGTTTAGGGCAGATGACAAGAATTAAAAGATAACTTAGGCATGTTAATATTTATGGTCCTGATAAAGAATAATTTCTTTGGGCAGAGAAAAAATAAATTTCAGCTTTGGGTCGGTAAAATTTCGAAAAGGGGGGGCAGATTATGAAAACAAGTGCACACCATCCAAAAGAGTCGGATGCGGGCCCCCAAAAAAACTCATTCGGGCAGAAAATAAAATAATTTTGAGCAATTCTTTGGGCAGAAAATTAAATAGTTTGGAGGAAACAAAATAAATTGGGCAGCAAATCAAATCATTTAGAGCAGATATTGGGCAGTATTTATTTTTCTTTGGAGCAATTAGCAGAATTATGGGCAGAAAATATAAATATTTTTTTGAGCTTCGGGGCTGGGGAAAAAAAAGGTGGGGGCGGTTGTGGTAGGGGCAGATGAAAACAACACTAATAAAATACTTCTCAGGGCATTCAAGAAAATTTTCTGAGCATTGGGTCATCGGCACTACAGGGCAGCGAGTAAAAAATCACTTTTGAGCTTTGGCCGGGTTCAACCCGGGAAAATAAAAATGGGCAGAAGGAGGGGTAGTAGGGGCAGATGATGCTCTTCACGCGGATCGACGTTCGATGGACCAGGTTTGATTTGTCTATAAGGAGATTTAACAACATCGGGGTACAGACAAGCTATTAAATTTATTAAAAATCCTTTTATGCCCTGGTTACTTGCTTGAACAATAGGAGAATGTTCTAGGATATTTGTTTTCCCAATTTTGGGCAGTTTGGAAGGGAATGTTTGATTTTATTTTGGAAAACCTGCCAGAGGACATAAAATTGCGCGCAAAAAAGGAAGTTGGAGCGACTAGCAGCCTGCCAGCATTTTTTTGCTCAATGTTTGTTTTACCAGAAATTCTGGCAATTTTTCTTACAAAAGATTTGTTTTTTGAATTTACACCAGGAATAAAAAATCGAAATAATCGCCTATACATATGATCTGCGCACTACGCTCGCAGTGCACGGGGCTGGGGGCTGTTTGACCACCAAAAAAGCACCGCAGTGCGGGGCTGTTGTCCCGCAGTGCGGGGCTGTTTTCGTTGACCTTTTTCACCTTTTGTTACTTTTTTTACTGCTCGTAACTTTTGTAAGTTACTTTTCCTGCTGAAAGGGGTAAAGTTTGTTACTTTTTTACTACTTGTAACTTTCATAAATTACTTTTTTACTGGGCCAGGGTTTTGCCAGGGTTTATATTTTATTCATTGTGCGAGGGGGGAAAGGGTGCACCTTGATTTTTTTCCTTCTTTTATTTTACTGTTACGGGGGAGGGGGGTGGAGGTTCATGTTTTCTTTTTCCCAAATATATGAAAAGGTGGAAGGAGGAGGGGGGAAAGGGGTACATTTAAGGTTTTTTGGAAATGTTTTTTTTTCATTGTGGAGAGGCTAGGGAGAGGAAGGGAGTAATGTTTTATACAAAATCATTATGGGACGGGGGAAACGGTGCACCGGGGGAAAGGGTGCATGTTGATTTCTTTTTTTCTTTTTTTTTATTGTTGAAGGGGAGGGGGGTGGGGGTCAATGTTTTTTTCCCCTAGATATATGAAAAGGTGTAAGGACCTTTATCTATTTATTTTGATTTCTTGTACTGTTGAAGAGGAGGGGGCGGAGGTTGAGGTTTTTTTTTTCCTCCTTCATTGGACATGTGCAAAGAGGTCGGGAAGGGGGGTTAGTTTTTTTTTATGGGCCTGATGCCTAGATCATATGTATAGAGTAGTTCCCCACTTTTCATTGGTCAGTAGTAGGCCTTATGGTTGCTGGAAAATATTTGAAGCATATTATTTGGGTCCCAAATTTTCGTTAATTTTTCCAAAATTATATTAATTTTGTCAAATTTAGTTTAGCCAAGTGTACATTAACTTAGTTGGGTTGAATTTAGTTAGGCAAGTTTAGGTTAGTCCAACTAAGTTTATATTATTTTAACTAAGATTAAATGGAATTACAACACTTCATGTAGACAACTTCCTATACCTATAGGGTACGTCTGTGATGGTGTAGGACATATTCCACCTTGGGTCAAACCTATACATATGATTTTTTTTTCCTCACTTTTTGGAATAGTTCTCCCTTGCAGGCAAACAGCTTGTGCATATGATGTGAGCCTTATAATTATAAGGTCGCAAGCACAAGGCTGTTTGACCGCAAAAAATCCAGCGCAATGCCAAGCTATACATACGCAATGCTCATTACACTCACCCAATGCAGTGCAAGGCTAAAATCAATGTGGAAGGGATCAGAAAAACCTGTGGAAGGAGGAAGGGAAAGGGATGAATGTTTTTTCTCAAATTGTTTTTTTCATTGTTGAATGGCTAGGGACTTGGGGTGAGGGGTTTTTTTTAATGCGTTGAAGGGGGACGGGAGGGAGTTTTTTTTTTTTGTTTTAATTTTCGAATGTTGAAAAGGGATGGGAGGGGGGTGGAGGTTAATGTATTTGTTTGCTTTCATTTGACGCGTGGAAGGAGGAAGGGAAAGGGATGATTTTTTTATTTTTTATTTCATTATTTAATATTAAATTTCCCCCGAATGTCATCACTACCATCTACCAAAAAGGTTGTGAAGCCCTTTTAGACAGACACTTTAATTAATGTTAGCTTGACCATTTTTTAGACCAAATGCATTTGGAGTTAGATTTTGTGTATGAAACATTGAGGTGGTTGAGCATTGGAGGCCAATGGACCAACAAGAAAAAGGGAAGAACCCCAAGTTTGTTTTGGGGGGGCCCAGCTCCTAGACTTTTGTTTTTTAACAAACAAGAATGTCGATTATGAAAAAACCAAGAAGGGTAAGGTTTAAGGGTCAGATTGTAAGCTTCTTGGATTGTCTCCATTCCTTATTTCTTTTTATGGCGGTCTACGGTTTTTTTCTGCTTCAGATGTCTTCTGTTTCAAGTCCATCACAAAGCGGGGACCCCTAATTTGTATTGGTGTTATTTAAACACTTTCAGAATACTTCTCAAAATGTCCAAGGTTTTAATGCTTTGTTCATGTAAAATAGACATTGAAACAATTTAGATTGTAAAGACTTAATTTTGGTATTGTTTAAATGATAAATGATGTAACACCGTATTTACATTGGTTTTTTGTTGTTTGACATGTTGTATTCACATGTTGTCGATATTGTAATGATATTGCATGAGTATTGTGATTGTATTGGATATGCACTTTTAATTGTAAACGATGCAATGTTGTTATAATATGGTTACAAACTCTATTCTTGTATCGATTCTCTATTATATTCATGTTGTCTATATTTTGACAAGCTTAGTACTCATTTTTTTCCAACATCATATTTGCATTGCACATGTTTGGTTGAACGTAAGGGATGTAATGTTGCAACAACATAGCTAAAAAATTTATTATTCAATATTGACTGATGTTTTATTCTTATTGTTTATGTTACTGTATATATGTCATAATCACACTTTCCTGACATTGTATTTGTATTGTGTTTTTTGTTGTTGAAGGTAGGTGATGTAATGTTGCAACAACACAATTGCAAGTTGTATATTCAAGAGTGAATCAATGTTGTATTCATGTTTATTGTGATGTTGCAAATGTGTTAGGGGCACAACACAACAAAAGCATTTAGAAATTGCGTATGCACCATTGGTAGCAAGAGGTACAATATCGCAGCAACATGTTTACAAACTTTGTATTGGTATTGCTTTAGTAAATGATGATCAACATTGGATAGTATTGATAAACAGTGCTACTACAGGATGTTCACTGACCCAATTCACAAGGCACACCTACACATGGTCAAAGAAAAGTACAACTCCAGTTATGGGTTTAGGGTTCTTCATGTAGACAACTTCCTGTACCTACAAGGTAGCTTTGTGATGGTTTAGAGCATATTCCACCTTGGTTCAAACCTATACATATGATCTGCGCACTACGCTCGCAGTGCGCGGGGCTGGGGGCTGTTTGACCACCAAAAAGAGACTGTAGTGCGGGGCTGTTTTCCCGCAGTGCGGGGCTGTATTTGTTGACTTTTTTCACTTTTTGTTACTTTTTTTACTGCTCGTAACTTTTGTAAGTTACTTTTCCTGCTGAAAGGGGTAAAGTTTGTTACTTTTTTACTACTTGTAACTTTCATAAATTACTTTTTTACTGGGCCAGGGTTTTGCCAGGGTTTATATTTTATTCATTGTGCGAGGGGGGAAAGGGTGCACCTTGATTTTTTTCCTTCTTTTATTTTACTGTTACGGGGGAGGGGTGTGGAGGTTCATGTTTTCTTTTTCCCAAATATATGAAAAGGTGGAAGGAGGAGGGGGGAAAGGGGTACATTTAAGGTTTTTTGGAAATGTTTTTTTTTCATTGTGGAGAGGCTAGGGAGAGGAAGGGAGTAATGTTTTATACAAAATCATTATGGGACGGGGGAAACGGTGCACCGGGGGAAAGGGTGCATGTTGATTTCTTTTTTTCTTTTTTTTTATTGTTGAAGGGGAGGGGGGTGGGGGTCAATGTTTTTTTCCCCTAGATATATGAAAAGGTGTAAGGACCTTTATCTATTTATTTTGATTTCTTGTACTGTTGAAGAGGAGGGGGCGGAGGTTGAGGTGTTTTTTTTTCTCCTTCATTGGACATGTGCAAAGAGGTCGGGAAGGGGGGTTAGTTTTTTTTTATGGGCCTGATGCCTAGATCATATGTATAGGGTAGTTCCCCACTTTTCATTGGTTAGTAGTAGGCCTTATGGTTGCTGGAAAATATTTGAAGCATATTATTTGGGTCCCAAATTTTCGTTAATTTTTCCAAAATTATATGAATTTTGTCAAATTTAGTTTAGCCAAGTGTACATTAACTTAGTTGGGTTGAATTTAATTAGGCAAGTTCAGGTTAGTCCAACTAAGTTTATATTATTTTAACTAAGATTAAATGGAATTACAACACTTCATGTAGACACCTTCCTATACCTATAGGGTACGTCTGTGATGGTGTAGGACATATTCCACCTTGGGTCAAACCTATACATATGATTTTTTTTTCCTCATTTTTTGGAATAGTTCTCCCCTGCAGGCAAACAGCCTGTGCATATGATGTGAGCCTTATAATTATAAGGTCGCAAGCACAAGGCTGTTTGACCGCAAAAAATCCAGCGCAATGCCAAGCTATACATACGCAATGCTCATTACACTCACCCAATGCAGTGCAAGGCTAAAATCAATGTGGAAGGGATCAGAAAAACATGTGGAAGGAGGAAGGGAAAGGGATGAATGTTTTTTCTCGAATTGTTTTTTTCATTGTTGAATGGCTAGGGACTTGGGGTGAGGGGTTTTTTTTAATGCGTTGAAGGGGGACGGGAGGGAGTTTTTTTTTTTTGTTTTAATTTTCGAATGTTGAAAAGGGATGGGAGGGGGGTGGAGGTTAATGTATTTGTTTGCTTTCATTTGACGCGTGGAAGGAGGAAGGGAAAGGGATGTTTTTTTATTTTTTATTTCATTATTTAAAATTAAATTTCCCCCGAATGTCATCACTACCATCTACCAAAAAGGTTGTGAAGCCCTTTTAGACAGACACTTTAATTAATGTTAGCTTGACCATTTTTTAGACCAAATGCATTTGGAGTTAGATTTTGTGTATGAAACATTGAGGTGGTTGAGCATTGGAGGCCAATGGACCAACAAGAAAAAGGGAAGAACCCCAAGTTTGTTTTGGGGGGGCCCAGCTCCTAGACTTTTGTTTTTTAACAAACAAGAATGTCGATTATGAAAAAACCAAGAAGGGTAAGGTTTAAGGGTCAGATTGTAAGCTTCTTGGATTGTCTCCATTCCTTATTTCTTTTTATGGCGGTCTACGGTTTTTTTCTGCTTCAGATGTCTTCTGTTTCAAGTCCATCACAAAGCGGGGACCCCTAATTTGTATTGGTGTTATTTAAACACTTTCAGAATACTTCTCAAAATGTCCAAGGTTTTAATGCTTTGTTCATGTAAAATAGACATTGAAACAATTTAGATTGTAAAGACTTAATTTTGGTATTGTTTAAATGATAAATGATGTAACACCGTATTTACATTGGTTTTTTGTTGTTTGACATGTTGTATTCACATGTTGTCGATATTGTAATGATATTGCATGAGTATTGTGATTGTATTGGATATGCACTTTTAATTGTAAACGATGCAATGTTGTTATAATATGGTTACAAACTCTATTCTTGTATCGATTCTCTATTATATTCATGTTGTCTATATTTTGACAGGCTTAGTACTCATTTTTTTCCAACATCATATTTGCATTGCACATGTTTGGTTGAACGTAAGGGATGTAATGTTGCAACAACATAGCTAAAAAATTTATTATTCAATATTGACTCGATGTTTTATTCTTATTGTTTATGTTACTGTATATATGTCATAATCACACTTTCCTGACATTGTATTTGTATTGTGTTTTTTGTTGTTGAAGGTAGGTGATGTAATGTTGCAACAACACAATTGCAAGTTGTATATTCAAGAGTGAATCAATGTTGTATTCATGTTTATTGTGATGTTGCAAATGTGTTAGGGGCACAACACAACAAAAGCATTTAGAAATTGCGTATGCACCATTGGTAGCAAGAGGTACAATATCGCAGCAACATGTTTACAAACTTTGTATTGGTATTGCTTTAGTAAATGATGATCAACATTGGATAGTATTGATAAACAGTGCTACTACAGGATGTTCACTCACCCAATTCACAAGGCACTCCTATACATGGTCAAACAAAAGTACAACTCCAGTTATGGGTTTAGGGTTCTTCATGTAGACAACTTCCTGTACCTACAAGGTAGCTTTGTGATGGTTTAGAGCATATTCCACCTTGGTTCAAACCTATACATATCATCTATTTTTTTTAACTCCTTCTAACAGCCCCGCACTACGCTTAAACAACCCATACATATGATTTGTGCATTACCGTCATAAGGTCGCAAGCTCAAGGCTGTTTGACCACAAGAACCTGTACATATGACGAGCTGTTTGGGCGTAATGCGAAGCTGTTTTTCAAAATCTTTTTTTCACTTTTTGTTACTTTTTTTAATATTTATAACTTTCATAAATTACTTTTTATTGTTGCGAAGGGCCAGGGTTTGTATTGTATTCATTCTGCGATGGGGGGTTGAGGGTGCACCTTGATTTATTTCCTTCTCTTTTTTTTACTATTGAGGGGGGAGGGGGGTGGAGGTTTAGGTTTTTTTTTCCCCTTCATTGGAAATGTGGAAGGAGCTTCTGCCCCAATATCTGATCCTCAAGAAAAAATATGCAGCTGCATCTATGCATTAGCTTTTTGCTGGGGAAACAAGTGAGCTCTATGTTGCCTACTTATGGTTTCTGTTGAAGTCTCATTGCACTTTGGTTTCCTTGGTCTTCATTTTTTTTTCTCCTTTTTTATATTTTTCTTTTCCTCTTCTTACTGGATTTTTTTTGGGGGCCATATTTCCCAAGTTTACCTCTTCTTTGCTTTGTTTATTTATTTATTTATCATTATTTTTTTCGGTATTTTTTTCAATTTGTGCCAATGTCTTTCCTTTTATTCTTCTATCCTTTCCTTGGTTTCGTAAGAGGCATTGAACGAATAATAATGTACAAGTACAGGCAAGCTCGGAATAATACGATTTATGATGGTTGATTTCCTCTTCAATTTTACAACCAAGCTCTTCGACACCAACCCTCCAAAACTACGGCCAGTTAACACAATAGGAT
Organism: Sphagnum tenellum; assembly: GCA_963921925.1. NCBI lineage: Eukaryota > Viridiplantae > Streptophyta > Sphagnopsida > Sphagnales > Sphagnaceae > Sphagnum > Sphagnum tenellum. The sequence goes on from OY998146.1 coordinate 22,269,571, forward strand.
GATGCCATTTATACTTGCACAAAACATATTCATTTGCTTAATCGAACTTCGAAGTTTGGTTGCAATTTTAATTTTAATTTTCCTTTCTTCATCCTCCTTCCTATATTTATTCATTATTCATGGGGAGGGGGTGCGCCTTGATTTTTTTTAAAACTTATTTTACTTTGGAGGGGGAGACGGGGTACAAGGGAATGCCTTTTTTTTGCGTCCTCCATTTAACATGTGGAAGGAGTAGGGGAAGGGGGTTAAGTTTTTCCTCAAAAAAAAATTTCATTGTTGAGTGGTTCGGGAGGGGGGGCTTTGTTTTCCTTTCTTTCTCCTTTTTTATATTATTCTTTTTCCTCTTCTTACTGGATTTTTTTGGGGGCCATATTTCCCAATTTTAACTCTTTTTTACTTTGTTTCTTTGTTTTTGTTTTTATCATTTATATTTTTTTCCCCTATTTTTTCCAATTTGTGCCAATGCATTTTCTTTTATTCTTTTATCCTTTCCTTGGTTTCGTAAGAGGCATTGAACGAATACCAGTGAACAAGTACATGCAAGCTTGGAATTAATAGGATTTCTGATGGTTGATTTCCTCTTCAATTTTACAACCAAGCTCTTCGACACCAACCTCCCAAAACTATGACCAATTAACACAATAGGATGATGCCATTTATACCTGCACAAAACATATTCATTTGCTACACTGAACTTTGAGGAAATATCTAATCGACTTCTACATTTCATATTAGTTAAGTCTATATTTATGTGTGATCGAAATATATCATCGAATGCACACCTCTAACATTGCTCAAAAGAATTGTGGCACATTCTTGCACTTCAGCTGTCCTCTTGGCATTTTCAGATTTTAGAAAGTCAAGGCCCTTTCCACTTTCAAAACCAAACTTTTTAACACCAATCTCCAAAAACATAGCATATTTCAGCAATAAGGATGATTCCATTCACCCTGCACCATACATCACTATGATATGTTCAGTTTCAGGAAGTGTTGAAACACCATCTAAAGTTGGCCGATATACTATCATTGATAAGTGTACAAATTCCCTATACGATTGAGAGATGACCCAATGATTGAGTAACAAATCTTAAATCTGAAAATTTTAGTTGCTTGATATATTTGTGAGTGAAACCACTATATTTGCCCAAACATGACATTGTGAAAATCAAAGAAAGGTGACTTGTACCTAGGATTAATGAGAGTCTGGTATACATTATTCGCAACATGTGATACATGACCATGAGGGGATCTTTCTAGTACATGTGCATTGTATGAAACTGAGAAAATGCGCACAACTTCCGCCAAATCAATTGGTAGCCATTCTTCAAGCCAACATACATCATCATGACCTCGTTGTGTCCCTGTGCCCCTCCAGGCATCACCATTGTCATTTGCAATTTATTAGAGCCCATGAAACAAGACCGCCCAAATTTCAACACTTCGCTTGTCTTCACGAGGTAGCCACAGCTAATGTACCGGCCAGTGACTCTGCCATCAAAATTCCACATTCAAAATACTGCACAGTAACCAAAGTCTAGATCATAGCACCAGAAAATATTCGAGACTTGCGGAGAGGAGATGCCACCAATTGGTTTACGAAAGTAATAGAACGGGCTATTTGAACCAAAACTCTTGGAAATAAATTAGTATCACAATGGTCCAGTCAGCAAGGTAAAAAGAACTCACAGAACTAGCAGCCATCATCATCGAATTGGCTTCTTGTCATTGTACATAAATCCATGGTATGGTAACACTCAGCGATACCATGAGTCTTAGCAGTCTCATCCATTGGCAAACTGCCATTCCGCTCTTGTTTTTTGAGAGCCGAGAGGAATCCAAAAATCCTCCCAGCCTCGAATAAGTGGCTCTCATGACATACAAGAAGAGCGCCGTTGCTCTCAAGATCTAATAGCTTTGCACTCCTCTTCAAATATTGACAAGTGAAAAAACAACATGGTGGGAGCTGCCATACAAACGGCGGTGTTGCTGTCACGCATGGATTTTCCATTCATTCACACAAGGTCCGAAAATCCCTGACAAACCCGTGCAGTTACAAACATCATACATTGCTGCACATTATTGAGCTCTTCTCTGATTCCCAATCAAGCAATAAAGAGTCAATTTGTAGACTCTGTCGCCTACCATTAGATACACATACAGTACCACCCTAGAAGTCAGACTCTACACATTATTTGGGAAAAACATGAAGGGTGGAGAGAAAACAACACATGATATTCTGTTCATCTGGTTTTTGCCCATTAAGTGATTGGACCTGCTGATATGATTAGTACACATCAGTCGACTCTCAAACAAAGAACTACTCTCATATGATCGAAATTTCACAAATCTTCAGACCCTAGGCCCAACAACAATGGTACACAGAAAGAAATGGAGGCCAACATCCAGAATTTGGCATCATCAAGAGCAATACCTGAAATTCTTGAGTCTGGAAGCACCATAAGAAAGAACAGCCAGCGACAAATGACGTGCTGAAAATCTGCCATAGAACTTCAACAACACCGTAACCTCTTCGACAAGAAAAATCTTATGCTTCGTACCCTCATAAATTAGACACATAGAGTTTGAATCCAACTGATGCAAAGGCGATCTGCAAAAGACAACCCTTCAAACGGTTCAAGGTCCTGGAGCAACAACAGGGAGGACTCCGTTTCGGAATGTGATTTCAGGAACTTTCAAAACTAAAACTTCAAGTGATACTGGAAAGCAGTTTGCTGAACTGATCCACCAAATTCCAATTGTTCAACAAACAATCAATGCACAACCAACAAGAAAACATGAGGGTAGGAGTCCATGTAGCACGATACCACCAACTGTGGTTTTGGAGGATGCCCTAGAAGATAAAGTTGCTTGCAGGCCGGTCGCATGCCAAGGAGATGGTTATCGGCTGCGAAAATGTAGACTCCACAATAGTCAGAGTCGAACCCCAATAGGAAACCCTCAAACCGCCAAGAGTTGGAAGCCATCGACGCTGGAACACAGCGTTCATTTCTCATGGGAAACGGGAAAACCGTCGAAATGAACGATATACCTGCTGTGTGACTTTTCCCAGGACCTCCCCCATTCCAAGAAACGACACAACACGAACAGAGACATGACTGATCTTCAATACTCTCCGCACCGCATTGGACACCGTAGTTCGGTGAAGCTCCTATACATATGATCGACCACTTGTTCTATTATTACCCCAGGGGGGGGAACATTGGTCGAAAACAGCAAGACACACGGTCTTCAGATTTCAACAAAACCCGAACCTATACAAATCGTACACGGAGCTTTACAATATGCGACAACAATCTTCACACCTCCGAAACGATCCCCACAACGTGTGCAAGGCAATGCACCGCGAAAGAGGAATGGACAGAGAGTGGATGGAGAAAAGAAAGGTGTCAGCTCAGAAAATTGAATCCAAACAATCGACAACCTGCAGTAGACTTGGAAGTATACCCACAAATGGGGTACTAGCGGATGCAAGCCCCAGAACCAGTACCAGTAAGGAGTGGGAGGAGCCGCCTCGGAATACAGCAGAGCAGGAGATGAAAACGGCGCTAGGAAGGGGTAAAATACCAATGAAACAAGCACAGTATAGCTTTCAGCGACACGTACAAGTCGCCGCCGAGGAGGATGAAGCCGACAGTGACCCTCACCGCAGTGCGACTCCATCAAGCTCCCAGTGACTCTGATATCAGCCTTCCTTGCACACCGCCTTCCATTCGTTGCTGTTGCAGCCCTAAAAAATTTGCACAATTTGCACGAAGACGTCGACCACAGCGAAAGGAGGCATAAGCAATACAACACAGCCGACAGTCCTTGGACATACGGGTTAAGTCCTAGAATTGTATTTTTCTACGAATGTCTTGTTCCAGCATTCGGATGCACGCGTCCACCAATCGTGTGAAGTTGGTGATAGATCGTCCCAAGGCCTTCTGTCCCATCCATCGAGCCAATTCTTCATCACGAGTGATGTCTTTCAGTTCCGGCATGGCCTTGCGCATGTCCGACGGGTTGCGACGCCAAATGGCCCAAAGAAGAATGCGGTATCGTTCACCCCGAATTTGACCCGGGCAATCGGCACCGTACCTTCCTTCGTGCAACTGGACATTGCCTAGCGCCTGCCCGTTGTGTAAAAGGTGGCACTTGGGACAACTGTCAGGCGACCGAGGAATGGAATTAGGGCAATCCGACCTAGGATGCGGTCCCAGACATTTGAAGCATCGACAACCATCCAGCAATAACGGACAATTTTGACTGGGGTGACACAAGTTTCCAGCATCGCCGTAAACACTGCACATGAGACAATTGGGTTCATCAGGAGCAGCAAATCGACGAAAATTCTTCAAGGATGTACAATCCTCATTCATGAAGGAGGTGAGCACCGTCGCTCGCACCCTAAGCATCGGCAATGGTGGGGGGGGTTCTAGCGACACCGCCCTCGATTGTCGTACACAATTGTCGCACAGTTGTGCTGCTGGAATTAGGTTGCACCGTTGTGATTGGCCATCCACAGCCAAATGAAGATTGTGTCGTCGACAACTCTCCGTGTCCGTGATCCAAGCGTTGGGTTCGACGAACGATGAATCGATGTGCAAAGCTTCAGCTCTAGATTTTGCACTAGAAATCACTCTGCTAATACCAGGTTTACCGTCGCGAGCAAGTCGGCCGGACTCTTGGTGCAGAGCAGCAAAAGACCTAAAAGATCCACGGTGAATGACGAGCCTCACCGACGGGTAGTTGTACCCACACCCAATGACCCCGGTGGCCACCATAACCCGAGCTTCACCCGAGAGCCATGATTGTAACTGCGCCTTCTTAGAGTCTTCATCCAGATGGGCATGAAGACGGGCGGTCCTGACAAGTGCCACGTTATTGGCGATCGATGCCACGCGTTCGACGGACTCTCGTGTCAAGCAATATACGATTGCCCTATCCATCTCGGAAGCCACATCGCAATCCCATCCGACAACTTGTCGAATGATTTCATCGTCGACATCAGCCACTTCATCGACGACATATCCAATCAACGGGCGCACCGTGGACATCCGGATGACGGTGAGTGACGTGGACATCACGATCTTAAGGTCAGTCTCCTGAGAGGGGGACAAAGAGGCTGTCAATGCCACGAGTTGGCACCCCACGGCCCACAACGGCAACAGGCGCTTCATGACCGGTCTGAAATCGGACAGAAGCAAATGCGCTTCATCCACAACAACACAATGAAGCTTTTGTAGATGGTTCAATGTGTGTGCGAATTCCACAAACCTAGGAGTCGTTGCACGTTCCACTGATACGAACAAGATGGACGGGGGATCATGAAACGTAATGGTGTCCGTGCCATAGGTTGCGTGTCGTAGGCCAGCTCGACTCGCATCAGCTTCGT